>OY757943.1:52063309-52225809 GCA_963585895.1 Sepioteuthis lessoniana | reverse complement strand
ATTTGTTTGCCCAAAGATTGTCCTATTTGACCTATAGATAGGACCCTATCAGGGGCTACAACTCCGGGTCAGAGTGTACCTGGCTGCAATGGCTATGAAAGTGTACTCCGAATTCCATAAATCTGCAAAGCTGAAGCCTCACCATCAAATTGTTTGTCATATTCAGGACACTCGTTGGAGGAGTCTTACCTCTATGCTGAGATGCAGTCGGTGTATTCTACAACCCCCGCCGACTGGGCTGGACACAGTTTAGTGTACTAAGTCATTTTTGAGAAGGAACCTTACTCCAGTGAAGATGATGGCGTTGGTGTTGTCTAAGCCCTGTCGATAGAACATATTTTTATTTGTACTATAAATGAGAAAATCTTATTCGGTTCTTCGTCTGTTAAAACCCACGTATGAAAATACAAATTACTTGTACGAGGTTCATTAAATAAGTTTCCAGACTTTTTTTTCGTATGGGTACTTTTATTGATAGTACACACATGAAACTCGAGTCCACTTCGAAGTCATCTCCTCCGACTGCAATGCACTTGTTGTACCATTCCAACAACTTCTGGAAGGCCCCATGGAAGTCCTCTTGTGTGAGCGTGTCAATAATCTTCGTCACAGCCTCTTTCATCTTCTCAGTTGTCTCTTAACGACAGCCTCTAAGGTTTTCCTTGAGCTTATGGAATAACCAAAAGTCACAGGGAGCAAGGTCTCGACTATAGGGACGGTGAGGAACTTTCTCGATGCCCATCTTGGTCAATTAGTCTGTGACAACGATAGAGTTGCAGACTGGTGCATTGTCCTGGTGGAAATGCCACTGACCCGATTTGAAGAGTGCTGGCCTCTTCCAACGGAATCTCTTCCTGATCTCCCTTAAAACCTCAACATAGTAACCCTAACCCTAACCCTATGGCCAATCAACTCTGGTGTATTGACTTCCTTACTCCTCCCACACCTCTCATCATCCCTCACAGACTCCCTGCCTTCCTTGAATCTCTTATGCCATTCAAAAACCGATGCTCGATTTATGGAAGATGCTTCAAAAGCTGTCTGAAGCATTCCATACGTTTCTGTGGCGGCATTTATTCCCAGTTTAAAACAGAATTTTATTGCATATCGTTCTTCTAAAGTGTCCTCACGTCCCGGATGCATTTTTGAAATTCACCAGCTGTGACAATCAGGCTTTAGTAGGGTGTATTCCAATTGCTGCTGTAGCTGTTCATTTGAACGTGAAATCATAAGTATTGGTCAGTCATCTCATAAGATGTATAGCAATAAGATACTGAATTTTCAAGAGTCTACGACAATTTTAAATGCCAGTACAAAAGATGTTTGGAAACTTATTGAAGGCCCCACGTATTTTTACAACCATATTCATTGTTTATCATGTTTAATTTCATACCAGGATATCCTCTTAGTGAAGAATCGACGTTTTATTGGTCGTTTTGGCCTTCGTCTCCGGCTGGGCCGCCTTCGGGTGAACAAACGCTCAATGACAAGCAAGCATTGCATTAAACCTCTTGGTCTAGTTTAAGCTTTAAAAAGGCACACGTATTATCTATGCGTCCAAATCCTGAAAGCTCATATGGCTTGCATTGCCCTAAGTGAGCCGATGACAAGCATAAAGCCCAACTATAAAAAAGACCTTGTGTCAAGTCCTGTCGCGAGTGAGGCAGAGATAAGTATCCCTTACTCTCTACGGGGAATACACGTAGTGTGTTAAAAAGAAAAAAAACAAACACACACACACACACACACACACACACACACACACACACACACACACACACACACAAAGACATATGCGCACACAAAAAAAAACCACAGACACACACACAAAAAAAACGGTGTTTAGTGTGTTATTACTCTTATTTATAAATTCTTTCTAATAAATCTTGAATAGTTTTAAAAACAAATGAATTAATAAAATCCACAATCATTTTAAATCGGTAAAGACTTCATATTTAGTTGCAATTACAACGTTTTAAGAGCCAATGTATTAATAAAGTTCACAATCATTTTAAACAGGTAAACACTTTATACTTAGTTGCAATATCGATATTTTAAAAGTCAATGTATGCATAAATGTCACAATGATTTTAAATAAGTAAACAATTCCTATATTACTCCAATATTAATGTTTTAAGTACTAATGTATCATAAAATTTACAATTATTTTAAACCGGCAAAGACTTCCAACTTAGTTGCAATATCAACGTTTTCAGGGCCAATGTATGAGGGACACACGATAAGTTTCCAGACTTTTTTTAGTATGGGCATTTAAAATTGTCGTAGACACTTAAAAATTCAGTATGTTATTGTTATGCATCTTATGAGATGACTGACTAATTTTTATGATTTCACGTTCAAATGAACAGCTACAGCAGCAATTGGAATACACCCAATTAAAGCTTGATTGTCACAGCTGGTGAATTTCAAAAATGCAATCTGGAAGTGAGGACACTTTAGAAGAACGACATGCAATAAAATTCTGTTTTAAACTTGGAAAAAATGCCACAGAAACGTATGGAATGCTTCAGACTGCCTTTTGAGCATCTTGCATGAATCGAGCATCGGTTTTTAAGTGGCATAAGAGATTCAAGGAAGGCAGGGAGACCGTGAGGGATGATGAGAGGTGTAGGAGGAGTAAGGAAGTCAATACACCAGAGTTGATTGGCCAAAGGGTTAGGCTTAGGCTTAGGGTTAGTATGTTGAGGTTTTAAAGGAGTTCAGGAAGAGATTCCGCTGGAAGAGGCCAGCACTCTTCAAATCGGGTCAGTGGCATTTCCACCAGGACAATGTACTAGTCCACAACTCCCTCCTTATCACAGGCTATATTTAACCAATAAGGGCATCAAGATAGTTCCTCACCGTCCCTATAGTCGAGTCCTTGCTCCCTGTAACTTTTTCTTATTCCCTAAGCTCAGAGGCTGTCATTATGAGACTATTGAGGAGATGAAAGAGGCTGTGACGAAGGTCATTGACAAGCTCACACAAGAGGACTTCCATGGGGCCTTCCAGAAGTTGTTGGAACGGCACAACAAGTTCATTGTAACCGGAGGAGATTACTTCGAAGGGGACTAAAGTTTCATGTGTGTACTATCAATAAAAGTGCCCAGACGAAAAAAATTTGGAAACTTACCGTATGCACGTCATATTAATAAATTTCAAAGTCATTTGAAACACTTTTACCACAATATCAATATTTAAGAGTAAATCTGGAAAATCGATTAAAACACTATGTCAGGTCTGCTTTTGTAATAGATGAGCCCTCTATTTGTTTTCAAACGATATCCTTAATTTCTTAAAACCATACAATTGCTAGCGAAAAAAGACAAAAAAAAAAATTGACACCGCGATTATATGAACCCGGTGTTGACATGCTGTAAGACAAGTATCCAAAAGATTTGTATGACACAAACCCTAAAAAACACTACCACTTCGTGTCAGAGTGGATCTGGGAGTAATGTATGATACGTAGGAAAAAGCATGCTCTTGCCAGAAAAATGTTTTCGAATGGGCTAAACATATCTTCTACGAACCAGAATCGCAAAGACAGTTCATCCAGTGGAAAGATATTAAGTCTCCAGTAAAAAAACAAAAAAAAAAACCCAACAAAAAACAAAAAAAAAAAACGAGTTAGCTACTGCACCACGGGTATTTCCCCTTTATTTACTCAGTTTATTTTGTTCTTTTGCATACAATGTGCAAACCAGGATGACGTAACGGTTACCAGTTCAAATCGTCGCCAATGTTCTTGGTAAAAAGCATGAATTCGTCTTCATAGTAGGAAGACTTAATTTTCTAGGATTGAAAGGGCAACAAGTTGAGGAGAAGGAAAAATTCTTGATCTAAAAGTTAAATACTGTCGTTCAGAGAATCTGAGGCATACTAGAATCGGTTCTTTCTTCATTCTTGTATTATCAGGTCATCTTCAAAGTGTAGCTTGTTCTACACAAGCCTTAACCACTATAAACAAAATAAAGAAGTGTTCCTGCGATTCTATTTATAAAACGAAATATTGTTTAATCTCATTTACATATACAAATTAATCTGTAGAATAGACACGGGTTCAGTTTACAGTAATGAATAGTATGACTTTTCTCTTTCTTTCTTTCTTTCTTTCTTTTCACAGTTCTTTCTTTCTTTCTTTCTTTCTTTCTTTCTTTTAGTCTCTCTTCTGTTAACAATTCTTTCTTTCTTTCTTTCTTTCTTTTCACAATTCTTTCTTTCTTTCTTTCTTTCTTTCTTTCTTTCTTTCTTCTGTTAACAATTCTTTCTTTCTTCTTTCTTTTCACAATTCTTTCTTTCTTTCTTTCTTTCTTTCTTTCTTTCTTTCTTTCTTTCTTTCTTTTAGTCTCTCTTCTGTTAACAATTCTTTCTTTCTTTCTTTCTTTCTTTCTTTCTTTCTTTTAGTCTCTCTTCTGTTAACAATTCTTTCTTTCTTTCTTTCTTTCTTTCTTTCTTTCTTTCTTTCTTTCTTTCTTTCTTTGCTAGAGGGCTACAACTATGTACAGTAAGTTTTGGTTTGTTTTCTCTGTTTAATGGCATACCAACCATTTGTAGGTTATTTAATGCCAAAGCCATCCTTGTAGAATAAACTAAACTAGATCTATAATTGTAGACTATAATTTTTAAACTGACCTTGGCATAAAATAAACCAACAAGAGTTGACATGCCTTTAAATCAACGAAATGTTACTCTTGCTTTGTGGAAAGCAAAGCTGAACTTAGTAAATTAAACTTTATTTAGCATTAATCATGTCTGCAAGTAACATGACAGATTGTAATGAGTTATATGGTACTAGGGTGTGCCTGTGGTGTAATGGTTATCGTTGTAGGAAATGGACGCGGCGACTCGAGTTCAAACCTGGACGATGGTTGGTTGGTTGTTTGTTTGGAATTTATGGCATATCAACTTTTGGAGTTTATTTAACGCCAAATACATTTTTATGCAAATACTTCTATTTCAAACAATTCAGTTTAGCATGAGTACACAGTTTAATTGTCAAAAACATTTCTATTTCAAGCTATTCTGTTTAGTCAAACATTTCTAATTCAGCTTATTCAGTTTAGTGTAAGTACAGATTTTATTTACACACAGTTAAATGCCAAATTTCAAACAATTCAGTTTAGGATAAGCACGCAGTTTAAATGTAAGTACTTGTATGTACATGTAAGTAATTGTTGGTGGGGGTATTACCCCTCTGCAGAGGGGGCAGTCGGTGCTTTCTACAGCCCCAGCCGACTGGGCAAAAACCAGGACGAGGCTGATTGAATTTCACATAGCACTAATACCTTTGGGAAACGTATGAATCTAATTAATCTTTCTCTAGCTATGGGTAAATAGTTGGGCAGACTGTATTCTTTTTCCTGGCCTGTTAAACTCTGCTTAAAAATTGACCTTGTGTCACATCCAAGCCAACTGGGCCTAAATGAAAGTTAATAGTAAACTAAGATACTAAACACGACCATTTGCCCAGTCGGCAGGGGTTGTAGAATACACCGACTGCCCCCTCTGCAGAGGGGTAAGACCCCCCCCCCAAACAAGTGTCCTGGTTATGACACTAAACAATCTGATGGTGAGGTTCTAGCAATGCTGGAGCCTTGGGAAATGCAGAGTACCCTTTCATTGCCATTGCTCCCAGGTATACACTGGCCCGGAGTGATAACACCTGATAGGGCCCTATCTATGGGTTAAATAGAACTAACGGCATACTTATGCTAAACTGAATTGTTTGATTAAACTGAATAGGTCGAAATAGAAATGTTTTTAACAAATAAACCGTACTTACATTTAAATTGCGTGCTGATGCTAAATTGAATTATTTGAAATAGAACTGTTTTTTGACATTAAAACTGTATTTACACTAAACTGAATTGTTTCACATAGAATTGTTTTGACAATTAACTGTGTATAAACAAAATCTCTACTTATACTAAAGTAAATTAGCTGAATAAGAACTGCTTGACTAAACTGAATTGCTAGAAATAGAAATATTTTTCACAATTAAACTGTACTTACATTTAAACTGCGTACTTATGCTAAATTGAATTGTTTGAAATTGAACTGTTTCAGACATTGAAACTTTACTTACACTAAACTGAATTGTTATATATAACTGCTTGAATAGTTTGAATTAGAAATGTTTTTAAACTGTGTACTTATGCAAAACTGAATTGTTTTAAATAGAACTGATTATTTACATAAAAATGGATTTGGCGTTAAATAACCTACAAAAGTTGATATGCCATAAAACCCAACAAACCAAACAAACACGATCATAAGTAAACAGTATACTAAACTAATTAATATGTTTAAAGTATTAATAACCAAATATTTTGTAGCATATTAAAACGATGAACAAAGAAACGATGACAGACGTCGTCTGCACAAAGGATTGATGCTTCTCGAAAATACACCTGTCCAAGCCAAATCCCTGCTGCATAACCTGTAACAGGCAGCAATAGTCGTTGGTCTTTACATGGAAACAAATAAAATTGAGTCCATGTGAATTAAAGAGTGAGAAAGAATTTACGATCTTCACTTTAAGTGGCAAGTCTCTGAAAATACGTTGACTACACAACATACCTCGGTAGCAATATCTCCTCAGCTGAAAGTGATGTCAACTGAGGCTTAGCGAAGGCGTGGACTGATGTTAACAGCTTATCAATCATAGGGAATCTGATATTTTACATAAAATAAAACGTACTATTGTATGGATGCACTACCTGGTTGTTAACAAAACGTACTGAGAAAAATCTGAATGTGAACTAAACAAGGGGTCCGTCGTTCCATCTTGAACGAACACTGGAAGCAACTGGCTGTCGATCATATGGAAATCTAATCTATCAGCTAAAATAAAAGGGGATATCTTCAAAGCAGTAACTGTGTCCTTACTACTATATGGATGCACTACATGGAGAAAAAGTTCGATGGGAACTTGATAAGAATGTTTCGTGCTGTCTTGAAAAAATACTGGAAGAAGTCAAGAAGACCTAACAAGAGGGATGAAAGAAAGGGACGAGACAGAGAGACAGAGAGATAGACAGAGACAGAGACATTGAGAAAGAGATAATGAAAGAGAAATAAAGAGAAAGAGACAGAGAGAGAAATAAAGAGAAAATTAAATAGAGACAGAGAAAGATAAAGAGAGAAATAAAGAGAGAGAGAGAGAGAGAAAGAGAGAGAGAAAGAATGACAGAGAGAGAGAGAGAGAGAGGGGGGGATAAGCTGAGAGAGACAGTGATAAAGAGAAAGAGAGATAGAGACTGAGAGAGATAGAGAGAGATAAAGAGAGAGACATGAAGAGAGAGAGAGAGAGAGAGAGGGAGAGACAGAAATAGAGAGAGGAATAAATAGAAAGAGATAAAGAGAAAGAGAGTGATAAAGAGAGATATATAAAGCGAGAGAGAGAGAGAGAGAGAGAATGACAGAGAGTGAGAGAGGGGGGGGATAAGCTGAGAGAGACAGTGATAAAGAGAAAGAGAGATAGAGACTGAGAGAGATAGAGAGAGATAAAGAGAGAGACATGAATAGAGAGAGAGAGAGAGAGAGAAATAGAGAGAGGAATAAATAGAAAGAGATAAAGAGAAAGAGAGTGATAAAGAGAGATATATAAAGCAAGAGAGAGAGAGAAAGAATGACAGTGAGAGAGAGAGGGGGATAATCTGAGAGAGACAGTGATAAAGAGAAAGAGAGATAGAGACTGAGAGAGATAGAGAGAGATATAGAGAGAGACATGAAGAGAGAGAGACATGAAGAGAGAGAGAGAGACAGAAATAGAGAGAGGAATAAATAGAAAGAGATAAAGAGAAATAGAGTGATAAAGAGAGATATATAAAGCGAGAGAGAGAGAGAGAGAGAGAGAGAGAATGACAGAGAGAGAGAGAGAGAGAGAGAGGGGGGATAATCTGAGAGAGACAGTGATAAAGAGAAAGAGAGATAGAGACTGAGAGAGATAGAGAGAGATAAAAAGAGAGACATGAAGAGAGAGAGAGAGAGAGAGAGAAATAAATAGAAAGAGATGAAGAGAAAGAGAGTGATAAAGAGGGATATATAAAGCGAGAGAGCGAGAGAGAGAGAGAGAGAGAGAGAGAGAACTCCGTGCTATTAGCATGAGTTACTGATGATGATACGAGATTACTAAATACGTTTAAAGTATAAATTATTAAATTAGTACCTTAGGATGACGAGCCTGACTGAGCTCACCTGATACTCTCCGAGTGCTACTCGCTATATTTTCCTCAATGGCTTGAGGCTTGAAATCTACGACCTGACCCTGCCTGATCGTTGAGGTTCTTGCAACCCGAGCAAAATTTTTTTCAATCCTCTGGTTACTGTAATGTGATCAACTGCACCTTTACTTTTCTCACAATAAATGTTTTAGGGTTGCTTTCGCGGCGTTATGGTCCAGTTCGAACTCGTAAAGTAGAAGTTTCCAAATTAGACTGAACAGCTTTCAAATCATACATACTGAAGCGACGCACAACGTGTCTGCGCACCAACTATCATGATACTAAGTACACATGTTATGCATTTATCTGAGTGGCTTTCAAATCATACATACAGGGTGGAACGAGTAGAGCTGACATCTACAAGTTGGAACGATAAAATTGTCGTCCTAAAGAAAACAACACTACAGCTTTATTTTAAAACTTTTATTGAAAAAATCAAATCAGCTAACTTGATTATGTAGTAGAGCTGACATCTACAAGTTGGAACGATAAAATTGTCGTCCTAAAGAAAACAACACTACAGCTTTATTTTAAAACTTTTATTGAAAAAATCAAATCAGCTAACTTGATTATGTAGTAGAGCTGACATCTACTGTGTGGAACGATAAAATTGTCGTCCTAAAGAAAACAACACTATAGATTTATTTTAAAACTTTTATTGAAAAAATCAAATCAGGTAACTTGATTATGTAGTAGAGCTGACATCTACAGGGTGGAACGATAAAATTGTCGTCCTAAAGAAAACAACACGATAGATTTATTTTTAAACTTTTATTGAAAAAATCAATTCAGGTAACTTGATTATGTAGTAGAACTGATATCTACAGACTGGAAGGATAAAATTGTCGTCCTAAAGAAAACAACACTACAGCTTGATTTTAAAACTTTTATTGAAAAAATCAATTCAGGTAACTTGATTATGTAGTAGAGCTGACATCTACACAGTGGAACGATAAAATTGTCGTCCTAAAGAAAACAACACTACAACTTTATTTTAAAACTTTTATTGAAAAAATCAAATCAGCTAACTTGATTATGTAGTAGAGCTGACATCTACAGGGTGGAACGATAAAATTGTCGTCATAAAGAAAACAACACGATAGATTTATTTTTAAACTTTTATTGAAAAAATCAATTCAGGTAACTTGATTATGTAGTAGAACTGATATCTACAGGGTGGAACGATAAAATTGTCGTCCTAAAGAAAACAACACTATAGATTTATTTTTAAACTTTTATTGAAAAAATCAATTCAGGTAACTTGATAATGTAGTAGAGCTGACATCTATTTAATGTAGCTGCCTTCAGCCTCAATCACTGCCTCGATACGGATCCGGAACTGGGAACATTCCTTTTCCACAAGGGCCGGCGGAAGCTCGGCGAATACTCGGCAGATGGCAGCGATCAGGCTGGCTTTAGTATTGTGGGAGGTCATGTTGATGTTCTCGACGTATGACCAAACGAAGTAGTCCAGCGGGTTCAGGTCGGGGGAGAAGGGGGCCAGTAAGAGAAGTATACCAAGTTGTAGCACTCCTTAAGCCAAGCCTGGGTCTCTTTGGATTTGTGGGTCGGCGCCGAGTCCTGCTGCCACACCCAGGGTCTGCCACCCAGCATCTGATTGCACCAAGGGATCAGCACACTCTTCAGCACATCCAGGTACACTTTGGTGTTGACTTTCAAGCCGACTTCGAAGATGTGAGGTGGCATGATGTGGCCCTCACTTGAAACCACACCAAAGACCATAACACTGGCTCGTCCTAACGTCGTTCATGTGTTCGTTCTTACTTCATCAGCTGTTCATCTTACTTGAATGGTTTGTAAGATGGGAGGTAAGTGGCCGTACAGCTGCTGTTTGTTTTAATATGTTGTTTCCAGGTTTTGTTCAAGGCAGAACACAATATTATCTATCCGTTTTTTTACTGTCCATTTAGTAGTACGGATACAGCTACAATTTGGAAGAAATTTCATCCGATAGATAAGATTTTCATATGATATCAAGTCTGTCCGTAGCACTCCATGTAGATGAGATGTTGCTGCCAAAGTATGTAAATTGGTCTTCAAATTTTAAAGATTTACCCCTTTGAGTGGAGATTGCTTCTTTTTATATCATTAAGGGTTTTGGGACTATTGTCTTCATCTTTATTGTTATTTCCACACTGGATATTAGTTGTCTAAATTTCTGAGATGAAGCTTGTTGATTTTTATCATTAAGGGTTTTCGGACTATTGTCTTCATCTTTATTGTTATTTCCACACTGGATATTAGTTGTCTAAATTTCTGAGATGAAGCTTGTTGATTTTTATCATTAAGGGTTTTCGGACTATTGTCTTCATCTTTATTGTTATTTCCACACTGGATATGAGTTGTCTAAATTTCTGAGAGGAAGCTTAATGATTTTTATCATTAAGGGTTTTCGGACTATTATCTTCATCTTTATTGTTATTTCCACACCGGATATTAGTTGTCAAAATTTCTGAGATGAAGCTTGATGATTTTTATCATTAAGGGTTTTCGGACTATTGTCTTCATCTTTATTGTTATTTCCACACTGGATATTAGTTGTCTAAATTTCTGAGACGAAGCTTGATGATTTTTATCATTAAGGGTTTTCAGACTATTGTCTTCATCTTTATTGTTATTTCCACACTGGATATTAGTTGTCAAAATTTCTGAGAGGAAGCTTGATGATTTTTATCATTAAGGGGTTTCAGACTATTGTCTTCATCTTTATTGTTATTTCCACACTGGATATTAGTTGTCTAATAACTACTACACCAAGGTGCAGGGGAAGGCTCAACTCCATTCCCTGGATTGTTCCACTTTGCCTTGATACGTACCTTATAATGAGTGTTAAGCAAGGCAGCATCAAGTACCATTTTTTGAGTCTTTGGTATGACTCGACCTGGGATTGAACCTCGGTCTCCCGACCAATTTCACTCTTTTATTTCTAAATGATTTCACTCCAATGGCTTTACGCATAAGTACATTATATTTCCGTCAACATTTTCTTTTACTTATCAGCATTAATTCCTTTTATAGAACACGTTATCTGTAACACACACACACACACACACACACATATATATATTCATATACATATATATATATATACGCCATATTTTTTGTATATAAGACGAGTTAGTGTATAAGGAGACCGAAAATGAATATAATGTTAAGTACAAACTGCTGGTATGATGGTATTTCAGATGGATATTTTTTAGGCTAAAAGGCCGTCTTATACACCGATATATAAATATATAGATATACCTTCAAGAAAAAAAAAAATCATATCAATACTCTCAACGGGATGGAAATAGATTTATAATCCAAATGTGACCAAATTTTTTTTTTTTCCTGAAAGAATGTTTGCTCTGTGATATCATTCACATTGAGCTCTTTATCAGGAATATTTAAATATTCGAAGTTTGAGTAATTTGATTGTCCTGACGGAATTGTTCCCTTCTCCGGATTTACTGGATTGAAGAATACATATATATATATATATATATATATATATATATATATATATATATATATATATATATAGTATGATATTTAATAGCAGTAAAAGAGTTAATGTTTTTTTTTTACCAAAGAAAATTGGTTTTTATCATTTCTACTGGAAAATTATACCATCATCATCAGCAACAAGGCGTATCAACAGCATGTATTGCTTTTACGCTCTCTCGCTATTCGTCCCTATCAGTCATCGCTCTTTATGATTCCTCTAAACAGTATCTAGTGTCTGCACACAGTTGATGAATGTAAGTTTGTACTAATCTCTCGATTAAAAGAAAGCATCATACAATAAAAAAGGATATTATTAGTTATTATATATTACCAAACTTCAGAAATATTACTTAATTTTGTAAAGTATAAAACATGGTTCATGTATTTTAATCAAGATGGTGTCATTTCATTACACGACAAGCATCTTAAATTAGTTGACAAGTTCATATACCTCGGTAGCAATATCTCATCAACAGACACATAAGTAAAGCAGGGGTTACTATTTACTGATCAACGGCCAGTCAATCCTAACATCTTTCTGATGAAATAAACCCGGATTTCTTCCGAGCGGTATCGGAGGATTTCTTGTATCTTAGCGGCTAACATGTTTGACTGCAATATCGTAGTGCACAAGTTCGAACTCCAGTCACGGTACAGCATTCACATTTGGACAAATATCATTGCGAAAGGCATGAACCTTCTTATATCCGAGCCATATTTGGTTTTGTTTAGTTGTTTTTTTTTTAACATATCAACCATTGTAGGTTATTTAATGCCAAATCCTCTTTATACATGTATATTAAATATATATGATATTCTAACAGTTCTATTTCTAACAATTCAATTTAGTATCAGTCATTTGTTCTCACTCAGCTTAAATGTCAAACAGTTTTATTTGACCCATAGTTAGGACCTCATCAGGTGATAGCACTCCGGGCCAGAGTGGACCTAGGAGCAATGGCAATGAAGAGGTACTCCGCATTCCTCAAAGCGCTAGCATTACTGAAGCCTCACCATCAGATTGTTTCTTGTCATATCCAGGACACTCGTTGGGTCTTACTCCTTCTACAGAGAAGCAGTTGGTGTATTCTACAGCTTCCCTAGCTATTTATTAAACAGCTAAACCGATGGCTTTGGCATTAAATAGCTCAAAGGTTGATATGCAATTAAGCAAAGACACCGAATCCGAATAAAATCTAACCAAATTGTAGCTGTGTCAGTACTACCGTATGGTTGCACGACTTGGAATTTAACAGAAGGCCTAGATAAAAAAAAAACCCCAAACAAACATAAGAACATTATGAAGATGCTGTATGTTGTTTTGAACAGATCCTGGAAGCAGCACTCCACTCCACAAAACAGCCGATGTATGACCACTTACTTCCCATCTGATAAACAACCCGAGTAAGACGAACAAGCACATATGAACGAATTCATAAGCGACATTCTACAATAGACTCTAACACACTAATGTTGCCTGACCGACAAAAACTTATATTCATCAGCTCTGCACGGACACTGTATACCATCTAGAAGATTTGTTAGGAGCAATAACCGATAGGGAAAGATGACAAGAGAGAGAGAGAGAGAGAGAGAGAGAGAGAGAGAGAGAGAGAGAGAGAGAGAGGAATCTGTGCTGTCGGTACCCCTTGATGGTGACGTGTTTTAAAAGAATTGATAATCGAAAAAATTGAACAGAAAAACAGACAACGATCTATTTTTGAATGCTATTCAGCGTTTAAAACCATGTAATTTTTATGCGTGTATACCGTGGAATTTTCACAGGTTTAGCTTATGTGTGTATAAATAATAAAACCCCAAGTTTTTACGGAATGAGCCATGTTTTTCGGAATATTCCTGCATTCTTATTGACATTGTATTTATTGCTGCTCTAACCCGAAAAAGTCTGTGGTTGAAAGAAAAAAGGTCAAAGTACTGTATGGAAAGGAATGCCCTTTCCCATCCTTTCCGTCTATACTTGAGGGTCCCTCATTCGTAATTATATTCCTCACCCATTTCTTCTTCTTTTAAGTGGAGAGATAAACTTTCACCCTTCCCTGCAACCTGTTTGTTATTATTATTATTATCCCTTACGAGTTTTTCACATCAGTGTTAGCTGATGGCATTTCACTGGAGTCTGTGTGACAGCAAGTTTCTTCAGATCTCCAGGACTCTTCTCAGTATTCTAGCCAATCTCAACAAGGCTGTGTTTTCGATGGTTTCGGCACGTCGTCCGAATTTCAACTCTTCCAACTCTCTTAGCAAGCCTTTTGGAACCGTTATTGCTAATATTATTTTACTTTGTCGAGATTTTCACATAAGCGTTTGTTGTATAGCCATATCAATCACAAACGTTATACATATGCAAAAAAAAACCCCTAAAAAAACCCACCATAGGCAGACTCAAATACACAGGCGACTCCGTTGTTCAGGTACGAACGTTTATTAACTTCTTGACTTCTGAGTTTGGTTCTTCGACACGAGGAGAGAGAGATACACAATTCTTAAAACTCTTTCGTATCATACTCTGCTAACAAAACTCAAACACTCGGCACATCTCGTGGAGTTTCAGATCTCCTTTCATCTTCGTTGGTCGGGACCCGAAAAACTTAACCGTATGCCTCAACGGTCGAAACCCAAACTTCTCAATACCATGGTCCGAACTCAACTTCTACTGTCGGTCTACATGTCCCAAGTCGACTAACAACTTGACCGGTCCCCATTCGACAACAAACTGGACTGGACCCCAGTAAACTATCAACTCGACTGGCCCACAGTCGAGACTTAACTGACGTCTTTTTCAAAATACCCAAATTCTCAGGACCATCGCTTTCGGGCATAACATCATTCACACTCCGGTCACATTTCCTATCTGGGGTTTATTATGACAGCTGTGATTGTCATATCCTCTGCGCACGAGCGTAAACTGTACCCAATGTCTGTGCACCTGAACTAAGAGCCGAATAGTTCAAAGCCCAACCAAACTGAATGATAAAATATAATTAACGAAAAATGATTTATATAAAAAAATCATTCCGTAATTATATAACGCGTTAGCTGATGGTCTTGCACGGGAGTCTGAGTAACATCAAGTCTCCTCAGTTCTCCAGGACTCTTCTCAGTATTCTGGCTGATCTCAACAATGCTTCAGTTTGGATGGTTGAGATTCGTCCTCCGATTTTCAACTCTTTTAGCTCCTTTTTCAAGCCTTTGGGGACCGTTCCAAGTGCGCCAATTACAAGTGGTGTCCGTGACGTTTGTTTGCACATCAACCCTACTTGCACTTCTTTTTCGTATTATCAATTTTCGCTTCGATATAATTGGTTTATTTGGCGTTATTTTGCTCTGCTATTAAATGATTCATCTTCTCTGTTGAGGTTTCCCTTTCTTCGCCTTCTCGGGTACATTCTCCCCAATTTGACGCTAGAAGTTTTACTGTTGGTTTTTATATTGACACCGCTTTTACTAATTGCTGTAATTAATCTTTGTTTACTCTTTTTTGGTTTGGTTTGGTTTTATGGTAATTCAAACATTGTAGGTTTTAAATGCAAAATCCATTTTCATACAAACGAACAGTTCTACTTCAAGCAATTCATTTGAGTATAAGTATAGTTTTTGTTTCATCATCATCATCATCATGTCGTGCCGCTAGCACGGATATCCCTGACCCTCTCTCGCCACTTTTCCCTATCGTTCATCGCCTCTGGCAGGTCTTCAGGGCTACATCCCGAATCCTCACATAGCTGCTGTATATATGTTCTAGCTGGTCGTTCTGCTCTTGATCGGTCATATATGAGGGTCCATAGGAGTACATCATTTATGAGCTCGTGTCTGCTTCTCCAGCAGTGTCCTGCGTGTCTGGTTCGTCTAACTTGGATAGTTTTCGCGATGGGAGGCAGGTGGCCGTATAGTTGGTGCTTTGTGGGGTGTTATCGCCAGGACTTATTCAATATTGCTCGCAACATTCTTGTGTAATTGCCGTCTTGCTTCTTCTCCAGCCGTTTTATTAGCGACCTGGTGGTGCATCCATACAGCAGTATCGACACGACCGCTGCCTGGAAGAAACTGCGTTTTATTTTATCGGTCAGGTCTGATTTCCATATGATCGATAGCTGTCCATGGCTTAGTTAGCCGCGTGTCGATGTCTTTTTCGGTTGATGAGACGCTGCTTCCTAGGTAGGTAAATTTGTCTACCAGTTCCCAGAGAGGTTCCCTCTAGAGTGGAAATGTCGCCTGCTTGATTAAAGCACATATATTCAGTTTTTTGTTTACATAAAGTTAAATATCAAAACAGTTCTATTTCAAACAAATCAATTTAGCCTAGGTACACGGTTTAGTTCTATTTGATCCATAGATAAGACCCTATCAGGTGCTACCACTCTTGGCCAGAAAAGACCTTGGAGCGATAGCAATGAAGGGGTACTCTGCATTCCCCAAAGTTCCATCATCACTGGGACCTCACCATCAGACTGTTTAGTGTCGTATCTTGGACACTCGTTGTCTTACCCTTCTGCAGAGATGCAGTCAGTGTATTCTCTAGCCCCAGCCGACTGGTCAAAACTCTTTTTCTGTTTTCTTATCTCGTATCTTTTTTTTTTTATTTTTTCCTTTCTCCCCTCTCATGCATTGGTTTCTTCTCTCTCTCTCTCTCTCTCTCTCTCTCTCTCTCTCTCTCTCTCTCTCTCTCTATTCTTTTTTCTTTTTAATTTCTCTTTCCTCCCTCATTCAAACATTTACATCTATTTCTTTATCTCTTTCTAAATTTTTCTCTTTGCTTTCTCTCTCTCTCTCTTTCTCTCTCTCTCTCTCTCTTGTTTATATACTGAAACCTCACCACCTTTATCATATGAGGGGTGTCCTCGTGGTGTAATGGTTAAAGCGATGAACTGCGGAATCGTAGTACGCGAGTTCGTACTCCAGTCGCGCTATTACGTTCACTTTCGGGCAAATACCCTTGGGAAAGGTATGAACCCCCTTATTGTCCCTCCAGCTATGGGTAAATAGTAGGACGGACTAGGTTCTTCAGCCTTGGTTAGGCAACTAGTCTAGGAGAAGGAAAACTCTGAATTCAAAACCTGTTAAACTCCTCTTAAAAATTGACCTTGTGTCATATCCTGCCCGAGCGGAGGGGTTGGTAAATAGTACCTTTATCATATTTACCAACCCCTCCGCTCGAGCAGGATATGACACAAGGTCAATTTTTAAGAGGAGTTTAACAGGTTTGAATTTAGAGTTTTCCTTCTCCTAAACTAGTTACCTTACCAAGGCTGAAGAACCCTGTCTGCCTTACTATTTACCCATAGCTGGAGGGATAATAATTGGATTCATGCCTTTTCCAAGGGTATTAGTACTATGTGAAATGCAATCAGTCTTGTCCAGGATTTGAACTCGTGTCGCCGTGTCCATTTCTTACGACGATAACCATTAAACCACGGGCCTCACCATCTTTAGTGTCATATAAGGACACTCGTTGGGGGAGTCTTAACCCTCAACAGAGCGGTAGTCAGTGTATTCTACAGCCCCAGCCAACTAGGCAATACTCTTTTTTGTGCCTTCTTAGTTGATTTTACGCCATCCTCAATGCTAGCAAACCTTCATGCTCCTTTTCTTGATATATAATATGTCTTTTTTGTTTCTCGGGTGTAAGACCTTGTGCTTCATCATCAATTTCTTTGTTCTATGGTCATCTTGTCCGAGTTCATCCCTAATTCCTTTGAAGAATGGTCCAGAGTATCTTACAAGAATGACTACACAGGTGTTCATTCCTATGATGAGATTTCTGCCGCAGAGTTTTCTTTCATGTCTGTTCGATAGTGTCTACTTCCAATGTTCCCATGTACTTGTAATTTTCCTTTTTTCCAAACGATCGGATGCTTTCCTGATTTTTTTCTTTCCGTTCTTTCTGTTTGACACTCTTTACTTGTTTAAATTTCTTTCACCATTTTCAGTGAATTACATTATTATTATTAATATTTACTCATTAGAGTTTTTCACATCAGCGTAAGCTGATGGTCTTTCACTGGAGATTGAGTGACAGCAAGTCTCCTCAAGTCTCCAGGACTCTTCTCAGTATTCTGGCCGTTTTCAATAATGCTGTTGTGTGGATGGTTTCGACTCGGCCGCCAACTTTCAAATCCTCCCGGCCCTTCTATAATCCTTTAGTTACCGTGCCAAAAGCACCAATCACAATTGGTATAATTGTCACCTTCATATTCCATAGTTTTTTCAATTCTCTAGCAAGGTCAAGGTACTTATCTCTCTTTTCACATTCTTTCAGTTTTATTCTGTGGTCAGCCGGGACAGCAAAGTCAACAATTTTGCAGATTTTTTGTTGTTGATTATTATAAGATCTGGTCTTCTGGCCGAGATTAGGTGATCCGTTTGTATGTCAAAGTCCCATAGGAGTTTATGTGTGTTATTTTCTAGGACAGGTGATGGGTTGTGCATATACCATTTATTGGCATGGTCAAATTTCAATTTCTTGCACATTTCCCAGTGGATTACCTTGCCCACCCAGTCGTGTCTAGCCTTGTACTCCTTCTGTACCAGTTTGCTACATTCGCTTATTATGTGATTGATGGTTTCATCTCTGTCACCGCATAGCCTACATTTGCTATTTTGTTGCGTCATATCTATCCTCGCCTTGATATGATTGGTTCTTATGGCGCTGTTTTGTGCTGCCTTTAGGAGAGATTCTGTTTCTCTGTTAAAGCTTCCTTTTCTTAGCCATGTCCAGGTTTTGTCGTGTGAGATGTTGTTTATTAGTCGTTTAAAACGCCCATAGAGTTGTTTTCCTTCCCATTTTTGTTTCCTAGTTATTGTCATTCAGTTATCTATCGTGTTGTTAGTATTGTTTCTAATGGCCGTAATCAGTCCTCGTTCGTGTTTTTCTATGTAGTCTTCGAGTCGTTGTATCGATGTGTTTTTTACACCGCCTCTTTTTCAGGTTGCTTAACTATGAACACTGAGGAACGAACGATGAATACCCATTAATGAATAGACCTGAAATTGTTGGTCCGGTTGGAAAAGACCACATCAAAAGTACTTGAAAAGCTTCAGCAAGTGTATACAGACGACACCATATTGCGCACACGTGTTTAGAGGGGTTTATCGAGGAGTACAAGGAGATAAAACATAACTCTAGGAACGGGAGGCCTTCAATAAGCAAAACTGAAAGTTCGAGTTGGTATGGCAGGTGGTATGTAGCGATCGACGGTTGATGAATGATCGTAAGTTAGTTGGACAGGAAAAAGGACAGTGTTTGGAAAATTTTTCTGCAGGAGAAAGAAGGACAAACTTATAAACGAAGTTCTCTTATGGATACATTTTCATGGACTCAGGGTTGGCAGACCGGCAAAGACTTACGTATATCAGCTTTGTGCGGGAATTGGATGCGGTCAAGAGTACCTGCCACGAGTGATGAATGATAGGGATGGATGCTGTGTGTGTGTGTTGTTTATGTGTTTGTGTGTGTATGTGTGTGCGTGTGTGTGTGTGTGTGGGTGTGTGAGAGATTGAGAGAGAGTCAGGGAACTGTGCAATCAGTACGACCTCATGATCATATATATATATATATATATATATATATATATGAAAAGTATTTAGACTGCAGTCATTTGCAGATGCATATTTGGCTAATGGCTCAGAAAGAAATGTTTTTTCTCTTTCATTTAACCTTTCCTTTTAGTGCACAAAAGTATCTAAATCATATTTCAATGTCTGTAATAATTGTCGGAACATTTTAGATCGAGCGCTTTCGGCTTGATAGTGATTATCAGGACCTGAAAGGTTAAGTACAAACACTACGGATATTAATCGTGGGACATTTTGACTGTGGCCTCTCCCCCCCTCTCTCTCTCTATAGAAATATATATATCACGAGACGGAAATACATTTTCGGTTATATATATATATATAAACACGAGTGTGTGTGTGTATGTGTGTGTATGTGAATCAAATTTACTATAGTTGTTGCTCATGTACACACACATACACATACACACACACACACACACACATCTCTCTCTCTCTCTCTCTATATATATATATATATATATATATATATAAATTTATCATTGGACAGAAATACGTTTTGGTTATATACATATATATATATATATGTGTGTGTGTGTGTGTGTGTGTGTATGTGTGTGCGTGTGTGTGTGTGTGTGTGTGTGTATACACGTGTGTGTGTGTATGTGTGAGTGCGTGTGAATCGAATTCACTGTATTGTAGCACATATGCACTCACATACACATGCAGAAACACACACACACACACACACGCATCAATATATATATATATCATTGGACATAAATATGTTTTGGTTTAGGTTAAGGTATCTGGTTTAATGGCATTTCAACCCTTGATGGTTATTCAATGCGGAGTCTTGTTTGCACACGCGTGCGCGCGTACACATATAATTTATAAGTGAATGGTAATTAGATAACTTTATTTTTAAACGAGTTAGTGCTCATTCGTTTGCATACTGCAATGGTTTCATATATTGCTAACCCTAATAATTTTATTTGATTGTTATTATTTATTTGCACACAGTTAAAAGGTTTTAATTATTACTAACACTAATAATTCGAAATGGTTAAGTGAATTGTTAATACTAATAATCCTATTTGATATCAACTAATTGTTTACACGGATTCAAGTACTGCTATCTAATACTAATAATTTCATTTAATACTGTTGATTTGCTTGCACACAGTTAAAGGGGTTCAAGTATTGCTACCCTATACAAACAACTTGCACTAAACTGCACTGTTTCAAATAACTAATAATAATAATAATCCCAAGTAAAAAATTGAACAGTTCTCTTTAACTCATAGATCCTACCCTAACAGTTACTACCTCACCGGGCCAGAGTGGATCTGAGAGTAATGGTAAGGGTGGGGTACTCCACATTCCCTAAATTCAAAACCTCTAGCCTCACCATCAGATGAAGTTGAAGGTTGGTTGGTTGTTTGGGTTTCATGGCATATCAACCTTTGTAGGTTATTTAATGCCAAATCCATTTTTATACAAATAATCAGTTCTATTTCAAACAACTCAGTTTAGCATGAGTACACAGCATAATTTTCAAAAACATTTCTATTTCAAGCCATTCAGTTTATTCAAAGAGTTCTGATTCAGTCAATTCAGTTTAGAGTAAGTATAGATTTTGTTTACACACAGTTAAATGCCAAAATAGTCCTATATTTAATTCAGTTTAGCATAAGTACGCAGTTTAAATGTAAGTACAGTTTGATTATCAAAAACATTTCCATTTCAAGCTATTAAGTTTAGACAAACAGCTCTAATTTAAACAATTCATTTTAGCATAAGTATGCAGTTTAGTTCTGTTTAACCCAAAGATAGGACCCTACCAGGTATTACCATTCCGGGCCAGAGTGGACCTGGGAGCGATGGCAATGAAAGGGTTGCTCCGCATTCCCCAAAGCCTAACCATCACTGGAACCTCACCATCAGATTGTTTAGTACCATATCCAGGATATTTATTAGGGGTGGGGTCTTACCCTTCTGCAGAAGTACAGTCGATGTATTCTACAGCCCCAGCTGACTGGGCAAAGATGAAGTTGAATGACATACTAAAGACAGTAAATGGTTTCAAGTATTGCTATCTAACACTAATAATTCTATTCAATATCATTTGTTCGTTTTCACTCACTGTATGACTAATGATTTTATTTGATATCAATTATTTCTTTGTACGCAGTTAAATGGTTCCGGGAATAGTATAAGATTCAATAGTTAGTGTTAACCCATAGATAGAACCCTAACAGGTACTACCACTCCGGGTCAGAGTGGACCTGGGAGTAATGGAAAGGAAGGCGTAATGTGCATTTCCTAAAGCTCCAAGACTGGAGCCTCACTATCAGATGCAATTTAGTACCATATCGAGGACACTCGCTGGAGGAGGGGAGTTTGATCCCTCTGCAGAGGCGACATTGGTGCATTCTACAGCCCGAGCCGACAGGAAGGGAATCAGTGCTAATTTGTTTGCACACAGTTAAATGGTTTCAAGTGCATTAATAATTTATTTTGATATCAATGAATTGTTTGCTGACCGTTAAATCGTTTCAAGTATTGCTATCTAACACTAACAATTCTATTCAATATCAATCATTTGTTTGCACACAGTTATATGGTTTTAACTTACACGCTCTGATGAAGGCCTAAATAACACTATCTATCTATCTATCTATCTATCTATCTATCTGTGTGTGTAAAATATACAGAAGGTCTTTATCATATTTACCAACCCCTTCGCTCGGGCAGGATATGACACAAGGTTAATTTTTAAGTGGAGTTTAACAGGTTTCAATTCAGAGTTTTCCTTATCCTAGACTAGTTGCCCCACCAAGGCTGAAGAACACAGTCTGCCCTACTATTTACCCATAGCTGGAGGGAGAATAACTGGATTCATACCTTTCCCAAGAGTATTACTGCTATGTGAAATGCAATCAGTCTCGTCCAGGATCTGAACTCGTGTTGCCGTGTCCATTTCCTACGACGATAACCATTACACCACGGGCACCTGCCTCAGGTCTTTATAGAAATACTTTCCAACTTTAAACGTTTCGGCATTTAGACCTTCATCAGGGCGTGTAAGTTATTAAATTAAGCGAAAAAGGTGAGAAAGTTGGTAGCGTTCTGTTCGAAATTTCGGTGATGTAATTAACCTTCCAAAATTTATTTTAAAAAATTCAGCATAAGTACACAATTTAATTGTAAAAAATATTTCTATTTCAAGCTATTCAGCTTAGTCAAACAGTTCTAATTCAAACAACTCAGTCGAGTATAAGTATAGGTTTTATTTACACACAGTTATATGTCAAAACAGATCTATTTCAAGGAATTCAGTTCAGCATAAGTACACTGTTTAATTCTGTTTGACCCTGAGATAGGACCCTATCAGGTGCTACCACTACAGGTCAGAGTGGACCTGGGAGCAATGATAATTCAGTTTAGCATTAGTAAGCAGTTTAGATGTCAAAACAGTTCTATTTCAAGCAATTCAGTTTAGCGTAAGTACGCAGTTTAAATATCAAAACAGTTCTGTCTTAAACAATTCAGTTTTGCATAAATACGCAGTTTTAATGCAAAAACCAGTAAACTCTCGAAACTACAGTTTAGTTCTATTTAACCCATAGATAAGACCTTATCAGGTGCTACCTATCCGGGCCTGAGTGGACCGAGGAGCAATGGCAATGAAGGGGTACTTCGTATTGTCCAAAGCTCCAACATTACAGGAACTTCATCATCAGATTATTTTGAGTCATATCCAGGACACAGTTGGTGGGGTCTTACCCCTCTGCAGAGATGCAGTCGGTGTATTCTACAGACCCCCCACCGCCGAATGGGCAATTTAAATGTTATTACTCTTCTGCACTAATCTGACTAAATAAGGAGACAGATGTTAAAAAATCCGGTCTCTGAAAATATTGCCACTTGAAATGTTACAAGATTCATTTATTTTTTTTTATTTTGTATGCAAATTAACATCTTGGAATCATTAAAATGAAAGTTACTGGGTGTCTCAAAATTGATGCAACCCATTGACATAATAACTCATATTGTATCAAATCATCTTTCATCTGAGACTTAAAAAGTAATCATATCATTTCAGAAAGGTCAAACCAGATGACAAGGGCAGAAATTGATTGACTTTATGATAGAGTGCACGTGAAAGAGCAAGTTCTTGGGAACGTCCAATAAATGTCTGAATACCGAAACGTTAAATGTTGGCAAATATTTCTGCAAATAAAACTCATCTTCTGAAGACTGTTTTTTCATCTCAGTACATTTTCATTTAATACCGGACATTGGATAATGGACAGAGTGTTCGCCAATGGCACCGGAGACCTGTGTTCAATCCCTGGTCGACTCCTACCAGATACTCAAAAAATGGTACTTAATGCTACCTTGCTTCACAGCATTACAAGCTAAGGATCAAGGGTAAAGTGGAGCAATCTAGGAAAGGAGTAGCGCCATCCCCTACACCTTGGTGTAGTAGCTATCAAAAAAGAAGCCTTCGGGTTACCCTCGACTAAAGGGAGACAACCTTACTTTTACTTACTACATTTTCATACTATCCAATTTATTTTCAGTTTTTCCACACACATATATATATATAAATATATTGAATTGAGCACTCTGGTATTCGGTAGGGTAGAAAATGTAAACAAACGAACGCTGCTGTTGCTACATAATACCTTATAATTCCTTAGCCAACGTGGTACGCTTGTTGCCCGAGCGGTCTTATACTAAGTCTAACATAAAGATGGGCGGGTTTCGATCCCAGCTTCAAGCGTCCTACGTGTCTAGCCACACTGAAGAGTTTCGATACAACGAAACAGTCTGTCTGTAGATCACAATATATATACATATACATATATGTGTATTATTCGGTCCAGTTAAACCAGAGTTGGGAGTAATTCCTTCAGGACAAGAAAATCATTAAAAAGCTGAACATTTAAATTTTCCTGGCAGAGAGCTCAATGTAATTAATATTACAGAGCAAGTCTTTCTTTAAGAAAAAACCAAAGACCGGTTACTTTAGGATTATAAATTTATTTCCATCCTGTTTTGTGTTTCCGATGTAAACCAAAAACACGAAGAAAAATATAACAGGACTTCTTCGAATCTTATGGTGTTTTTGGTTTACATCATAAACACAAAACAGGATGGAAATAAATTTATAATCCTAAAGTAACCGGTCTTTAGCTTTTTCTTAAAGATATATATATATATCAAAATCCACAACAAGAATCAATCTCAAACTAATGTCTACTCAATATCTGATAAAACTAGTTCCCCCCATAGATACATAACTTTGCCAAACAATTCTTCTTCTCACAGCATAACAAACAACTTAAATAAACTCAATATCAAAACTACTTTTCTACCTTCTAAAACAATCCACGAATTAGTACACTCCAGCCCTCAACGTAACATATTTTCTGACGCCGGTGTTTATTGCATCCCTTGTAAGGATTGTAAACTAAAATACATCGGTGAAACATCCTGAAACCTTCATAAATCGTTTGAAAGAGCACAAAAGAGACAAGAGAATTGGCAACTCAAACAACGCATTACTCCTACACACTTCTCAACATAATCATAACATTGACTTCAACTCTGCTAAGATGCTTACTTACAACCATAATAAAAATCTTAGACGAATTTTCGAAGCCGCAGCTATCTCATTCCTCATTTCCCTAAATACTCGTCCTGGCTTTTATAATATTCCTTCTTACTTAAGCAAACACATTTTAAACAGCTACAATATATTCCATCCTTAGTTAATATTTTCCGTATATCTCATAATTTCCATGCTTTTTATTCTTCTTTTGTTCTCTCTTTCTTTTCTTCCTTCTGTCTCGTAATCTTTCTCGTTAAACAACGTACATAATTCTATACAATATTCCTTATAAGTCAAATGACGTAATTTAAACATCAAACGCTGATTTGCCAGTTAAACGGCTAACTTTTTCTTACTATACATATTTTCCCGTAGGTTTTTGTATTTCACATTTCTAATCATCCATCGTTAACTTAAAATTATTAATATCACCCCTCATGGGCCTGATGATGGTTCAGTAGAACCGAAACGCTATAGTGTCGACCCGTTAATAAATCATTCCTTCCACTTGGATCGTTGTTATCAGTTTTTCTACATATATATATATATATATATATATATATATATATATATATTTACCAACACCCTTGCACTGGCATGATTCGAGACGAGCATAGTTTTTAACCGGAGTTCGAAACGATTGAGCGCAGAGTTTCCTTTCTCCTAGACTAGTTGCCATATCGAGGTTAAATAGCCTAGTCTGCCCAAGTATTTATCATTGCCCAATCAGCTGGAACGATAGAATACACCGACTGCTTCTCTTCAGAGGGATAAGACGAGTGTTCTGGATACGACACTAAATAATCTGGTTGGAGAGACTCCAGTAATGCTGGTAGCTTGGGGAATTCGGAGTAGCCTTTATTGGCATCACTCTCAGGTCCATTTTAATCCGGAATAGTAGCACCTGGTAGGGTCCTGTCTATGGGTCAAATAGAACTAAACTGTGTAATTATGCTAAGCTATTCAGGCTTGAAATAGGACTGTTTTAACATTTAAATTGCGAACTTATGCTAAACTGAATTATTTGAAATAGAACTGTTTTTTAACATTGAACTGTGTACTTATGCTAAACTGAATTGTTTGAAATGTAACTGTTTTGACATTTAACAGTGAGTTAACAAAAACTCTACTTACATTAAACTGAATTTTTTTGAAATAGAACTGTTTATAAGTATCAAGATGGATTTGGGATTAATAATCTATAATGGTTGATGTGCCATAAAACAAAACCTATTATCTATCTAAAGCTGGATTTATAATTTTACCAACAGTACAAGGACTATCTGAAAGGCAAGACCCGCCGCAGCTAGCCTTTGAACTCTGTTCACCGGTGGTCATTTTCTTCGACTATAACTATTACACCACAAGCACTATATATATATATATATATATATATATATATATATATATATATATATATATATATATATCAAAAAGTGGTCAGTATGTCTTGTTTATCGTACTGGAATGATTTGTGAGATAGGCGGTAAGTGGCCATACGGCTGCTCTTCTGTATTTTCACATCGCTTTCTGTAGATGCGATATTGATACCGAGTTAAATGGTTCCAAGTATTGCTATGTATCACTAACAATTCAATTAGACATCAGTCATTTATTTACACAGTTGACTATCAGTTCTATTTCTAACAATTCAATTTAGCATAAGTCATTTGTTTGCCCACAGTTTAAATATCAAACATTTCTGTTTGATCCTTAGATAGGACCTATCAGGTACTCTTACTCAGGGTCAAGGTTGTCCAGGGAGTCATGGCCATGAAGGGGTACTCTACATTCGCCAAAGCTCTAAGTCCGGAGCCTCACCATCAGATTGTTCAATGTCATATCCAGGACACTCGTTGGCGGGGGGGGGGGTGTAAAAAAATCACTGGTATGTCGTGTACTTCATCGAGTCCAGAAATGTGTTCGATTTGCTGCATACGTCATGGGTCGGTCACTGTTGTAATAGATAATGTGTCTGGGTGAAAGTTAATTCCTTTCAAAAAGAAAAAAAAAAAAAGGAAAAAAGAAAATGCTTTCTAGTTAGTCCACCATATTCCGTTCTCAAACGTTCGACTAGCGATTAGCGATTTCGAGGAGTTTTGGGTCAGTATTACGTATTAAACGGAACCGGAAGTGTGCCGAGAAATTGGGTGTAATGTCAGACTCGCAGTTTTGAGAATTGGTGAATGGAGAAGCGTCAGTTCATTATAATGTACAGTGGTGTAATGAGAACGAAACGTCGGTACAGAAAGAGGTGGAGGAGCGGGAGCGCCAGCTGAGAGAGGTCGACAAATTAACGAAAGAGGGAGACGGAGAGGCGTTGGCGGTAAAGATCAGTAACATTTTTTGGTGTGAAAGAACGGAAAGAAGGTTGAGACAGACAGACGTTAAAAAACAAAACGAAACAAAAAAAAAAACAACAATTTTTTAAAGCGAGAAGTAAAAACGAATGGTTGATCGTATATTGAAGAATGGACAGAGTTCGAAAAGAGTAATCGAGCTGTCAGGTTGGGGAGAAGTACTGGGGTACGAATAACAACCCAACAGTAACGTTTACCACACACATATACTCTCTCTCTCTCTCTCTCTCTCTCTCTCACACACACACACACAAATTGAAAAATAAAATACTTCAAATTTTGATGAATTTATATTGAAGGTCGATATTGAACGTTTCGGTTGTTATAACCTTCTTTAGGAATTTAAAGTCATGAAAAATGTTGTTAAAATAACGATGGATGTTAAAGAATTTAAAATCCCGAAGAAGGTTATTATAGCCGAAACGTTCTCATCCACTTTCATAATAAATTTATCAAATTTTGGATTGTTTGTATTTTCAACTTTTCTTCATGCTGTAGAATTTATTTCCTTATTTACTTCCATATACATATATATATATATATTGTATTCACAGACTGTTGCTCCAAGATAGTATTGAGGACAAAAAAAGAGTCCTTTATATATATATATATATATATATATATATATAGTTAAATGATGCAAACATACGTTGTCTATACAATTTTATTAAGATCCTTTTTAACTTGTTGTCAAGTGATTTGATTTCAGGTGTGAATCGGTAGATGAATTCACCAAATTTTCCCCGAGCGCTCGTAGCTGGGTGAATTTATCTACCAACTCGCGGCTGAAATTAAAACACTTGTCAGAAAGTTGGAAAGGCTCTCAATAAAATTGTATAGACGACGTGTCTTTATCATTTAACCAAACTTGTTTAAATGAAGGACTGCTGCCTAACAATGAAAACATTTTCTGAGAGTATTTTATTCGAATTCAGGAGTGATTTTATATACTTATTATCCAAGTATTGGAAAATTAAACGTATTAGAAACATGAATTTTCTTTTTTGTTTTCCATTTAAACAAACTGAGCCGCAGCAACGCGTGGCCGGGTACTGCTAGTATATATATATATATACATATAAATATATATATATATATATATATATATATATATATATATATATATATATATATATATATATAGATAAACTATCTAATATAAATAAACTAAAATATACATAATTCCTCTAATTATATATATATACATATAAACTATCTAATATATATGAATATATGCATATAAACCATCTAAAATATATAAACTATATATATATATATATATATTGTCATCCACAGACAGACTGTTTCGTTCTATCAGAACTCCTCAGTGTGGCTAGACACGCAGGACGCTCGAAGCCGGAATCGAAACCCGTCCAACTTTACGATAGACTAAGTTTCAGACCACTCGGCCGCCAAGCGGACTAGGATACACATTTTTTAGTTGTAGATATATCAACTCAGAGCACGTAGATCGGAATATTCTGGAAAAAAAAGATCAATATTTCACTTACATAGACGGAACTTCTCTGAAACTAGTATACAAATTCACCTACCTAGGAAGCAGCGTCTCATCAACCGAAAAAGACATCGACACGCGACTAACAAAATCATGGACAGCTATCGATAGCCTCTCGAACATATGGAAATCAGACCTGACCGATAAAATGAAACGCAGTTTCTTCCAGGCAGCGGTCGTGTCGATACTGTTATGTGGATGAACGACTTGGATGCTAACTAAACGGTTGGAGAAGCTAGACGGCAATTACACAAGAATGTTGAGAGCAATATTGAATAAGAATGTTGAGAGCAATAAGACACCCCACCGCAACACCCCACAAGACACCAACTATACGGCCACCTGCCTCCTATCACGAAAACTATACAAGTTAGACGAACCAGACACGCAGGACACTGCTGGAGAAGCAAGGACGAACTTATCAGTGATGTACTCCTATGGACCCCCGCATATGGCCAAGCAAAAGCAGGACGACCAGCTCGAATATACATACAGCAGCTATGTGAGGATACGGGATGTAGCCCTGAAGACCTGCCAAAAGCGATGAATTATATGGAGAAGTGGCGAGAGTGAGAGAGTCAGGGATATCCGTGCTAGCGGCACGACATGATGATGATGATGATTTTTAAACCAATCAACGAAGGACACATAGAAAAGAATAATCTAGAAAAAGCGGATCAAAAACTAACTAATAGAAAAATTTGTCACCAAAAAAAAAAAAAAAAAAAAAAAAAAAAAAAAGAAGTTAGGTTCCAAAATAAATAAGTAATTTCTGTGAATCTGATAGATTAAGACAGGTCACAGGTTGCGTTCTCAACGATGTCTTCGCATTTGAACTTCATTTCACCTGTAATCCTATTTACCCAACCCCTCCGCTCGGGCAGGATATGACACAGTGTCAATTTTTAAGCGGAGTTTAACAGGTTTGAATTCAGAGTTTTCCTTTTCCTAGACTAGTTGCCTCACCAAGGCTGAAGAACCAAGTCTGCCCTCCTATTTACCCACAGCTGGAGGGAGAATAATTGAATTCATACCTTTCCCAAGGGTATTTGTGCTATATGAAATGCAATCAGTCTCGTCCAGGATTTGAACTCGTGTCGCCGTGTCCATTTCCTACGACGATAATCATTACACCACGGACACCTCCACTGTAATAAACTTATAATATTTTACTTTGATCCACTTTTTTTTCTCAAAAGTATAAATAGCGAGGTTTTTTAGTTCTAAGTGGTGAGATCAACAGATCTGCAGACGGGCCCACCACGGCACGATAGTTTGACGCCAGATGACCCGCTAATATACACGACGGTTAGGAGAGTTAGACAAACAACTCATACATACCAGGACACACGCATATATATACGCATACACATGTATGAAAGTACAAACCTATATTCTATTTTTAATTTGGACATACATAGACATACACACACGCTTAATTTAACTGATAATATTCGTGTTTCACACACAGACACACACACACACACACACACACACATGAACACCTTTTGTATAATCATTGCCATTATCGAGGTGATAAAATATAAAGTTATTTTTTTTAATGTTCTCGTTTTTTGTCAAATTTCTCGTGCCTTATGCAAATTTGTGTTGTATTATTGTGGAACCAACACCCGAAGTTTTACTTTTTCGCGGAATCTCGGGAAATTCTATTCCTCCACACACACACACACACACACATATATATATATATATATATCATCTTATCGTGCCGCTGGCACGGATTTCCCTAACTCTCTCTCGCCATTCGTCTCTATCGTCCATTCTTTCCGGAAAGTCTTCTAGACTACATCCTGTGTCCGAAAGAGCTATGTAGATAATTTCTTGTGTTGTATATTGACTCTTGACGGAGCAGTCAATCAGAGATGCATCTGTGTAAATAAGCGGAAGAAGAAGCGGAAGCAAGTGGGTGTTATGAAAGAATATAGGCAGATGCCGGCGACCGTTGAGTCAGTTGAGAGAGGAAGGCCAGCCAGCTTGCAGACTGACAATGCTCCAGCTGAGGGCAGTTGCCCTCGGCGACCCCCGGTTGAGCAACCCCAGCCAAGATGCGGAAGAAGTGCTAAGTGGGTTCTTGAAGATAACACGGCGTACTATGGTCAAGAGAAGATGTTGGGTCAATATAGCAGTCTGTCCCTGTCTCCACCCATCTCTCACATACAATAAGAAACATCAACCCTTTCGAGAATAAAATGTAAGACATATTTTTTATAAAGAAGTGTGTTCGTTCGTTCATTGAAGCTCATAAATCAATGGTATGATTATGGCTATACAACACTAATTGGCCGTCCAACTGTTACATAGCCACAATTAACACCATGTGCGAAATAGACATATAATGTTCATAACGATAGAACATATAAAGAACATAGGAATCTCGAATTTCGAAAACACGTAACGACTTCTTGTTCAGGTACGAAACCTTTTTATTAATTTTGAGTTGAAGGTTTCGACATAAGGAGGAGAGACACAATCTCGCTATGCCGTCTTATTCATTTGGCCCCTATCTCGCGCAGCACCTACGGCGCGCAAATTCGTCTCGCCTCAGCGAGCCCCAAAAGTCGAACCTCCTCGTTCGGCGTCTAGTTTTCAACTCTTCTAACTTTCTTTCAATTCTCCACAAACCTCTGCGCGCTTTCGGTGGTGACGTCTCTCGCACTCCGTCACCCGTTTCGTCTCGGACTATTGCGACATCTCTGAGTGACACCTTCGTCCGCCCGCGCGTGTCCGCGTTAACACCTGCATCAACGTTTGCACCGAATTAACCCATGTGCTGAGCCGAAAGGTTCTCAGCCTAACTAAACCCAAAGGCATGAACCAAAATTCCTCGACTATTATATTACACAACACCTGCTCGTCCGTGTGAAGGAGTTAATAGAAGAACGTCGCCAATGAGTTCGTCCTTACCTCGCCAACACTGTCCTGCATGTTTTGTTAGTCTAATTTGGATGGTTTTTGAGATGATGTTTTGCGGGGTGTTATTTCCAACTTTTGTTCAATATAGCTCGTAGCATTCTTGTGCAATTGCCTCTAAGATTTTTAAAATCAACTGATTTTCATAAACAAGAAAAAAAAAATCAATTTTTTGCTTAAGGTGTAATTTTTGTATCTATATTTTTGCATCTATTAAGCAACCGGCGCATGCGCACAAGTTTTAATCTCGGGATACTTCGCTGATGACAATATTTGACCCGCCGCCAAAAATTTGACGGATGAAAAACCAAAATAATTTAAGAAATCTTTCCTTCTTAGAACATTAAAAATACAATTTCTAAGCCAATATAGATTTATTGATAAATCATCAACGTTTTAAGCTAATTTCGAACCAACCTGGGTTGTATAAATTGGCAAAGAAATAAATACTTCTCAAGTAAATATGGAATTGTCTATACTTACTCAAATAACAGAATGTAATAAATTACTACTTACTTTCTCTTTATGTCTTTTGAGTGAAGATCTACATTCTTTTTTTTTTTCAAGAAAGTATTTCATTTCAACTCGTTTGATTTGTGGGGATTTAGGAATTAACAACAAAACTCCCAACTGGATGTTGACTCGTCGGCTGCCACATACAAAATGTATAAACGCGTCGCCACGCATCGGCTCCACACATCCATCCGGTTAAAAATCAGAAAAAAAGAATAATAAAAATTAAAGTAGCCAATGAGAACGGTCGCGCCAAAATGAGAAAGATTTTGGAGTGACGAATTTGAAGCCGGTGGGGAGAGATAAATACTCGGGTTTTCTGTGAACCGAGTCAGTGAGGACAAAAGAGACCCAAGGAAGCGCATACATACGGTGGTCAGTCGAGAAGTAACGTCTTCCCTCGAGTTAAGGACTGAAACTACTTTTCTGCTAGTTCCACTACCTGACCTTAAAAGAAAGAGAAGAAAAGAAAAGAAAAAGGAATAAGTACTCTTTAAAAACATTCTCCTCCTTTCCCGGTTTTTTCCTAATATCTGACTTTCCACCTCTTCGAAAATTTACTACTTGTAAAAGGGAACTTCTGAACTTTCAAATCCAAGTTGATGCTTTATTGTTTTATAAAAATTGTTTAAATTCTAGATGTTCCTTGTTTGTCTTGTTTTAAATGAAGTTTTTCTCAATGTATGTTGTAACACTCCAAACCCAACCAACCAGGCCATAGATTTTTCTTTGCTTATTTCCCGATTAATTTGTATCAGCAGCCGTTGGCAGTAGTTCACAAATGTTGGAAATATCTTATTGTAATGGGAACTTCATCTTGAAAGGGACTTATGGTTGTCACTGCCGGAAGGAAGAGACGGGATCTTTTGGAATTAACACCGCCTGCTGAGAGAAATACCCTTTTTGTCTGAAGCCAGAGGGCGGTCAAGACGTGAATTCTATAAGCCTGTAAATTTTCGAGTACTGCAATCTAAAACTAATAATTTTATTTTATACTATTGATTTTCTTGCACACAGTTAAATGGTTTCAAGTATTGCTATCCTATACAAACAACTTGCACTATGCTGCACTGTTTCAAATAACTAATAATAATAATCCCTAGTAAATGATTGAACAGTTCTCTTTGACTCATAGATCCTACCCTAACCTCACCGGGCCAGAGTGGATCTGAGAGTAATGGTAAGGGTGGGGTAGTCCACATTCCTTAAATTCAAAACCTCGAGCCTCACCATCAGATGAAGTTGAAGGTTGGTTGGTTGTTTGGGTTTCATGGCATATCAACCTTTGTAGGTTATTTAATGCCAAATCCATTTTTATACAAATCATCAGTTCTATTTCAAACAACTCAGTTTAGCATGAGTACACAGCATAATTTTCAAAAACATTTCTATTTCAAGCCATTCAGTTTATTCAAAGAGTTCTGATTCAGTCAATTCAGTTTAGAGTAAGTATAGATTTTGTTTACACACAGTTAAATGCCGAAATAGTCCTATATTTAATTCAGTTTAGCACAAGTACGCAGTTTAAATGTAAGTACAGTTTGATTGGCAAAAACTTTTCTTTGAAAACAGTGAATAGGAAGTAAATGCATGAGAGAATTTTGTCCCCGTGTAGTGTTCCTCCAGGAGAAATATGCTGTTACCTACATCTGCAAATTGTGCTGTCTCCACCTTAACCATGATGGTGTATCCACTTGAATTTGCTGTCCTATACAAATGCTGAAAGGATTACTGAATGAGCCCCCCCCATGTGTTCCAGAACTACTTTACTGTGCTGTATTCTTCCCAGCAGGAATAGCTAAATGAAACCCTCATGTGTCTGTATTAATATCTATATTCTTGACGGAAAAGTGAACAGGGTTTTCCCAAGAAATGTTTTTCGCCTAAGAGTCTTTTCTAAATTTTTTTTTCATTCATACAACAACCCTTTTCTTGAGTTGTAAGTACCAACTCTTTGTTTGTTGAAGACATATCAGTTCCTTGTAATTCATTAGTCAGACAATGTTTTTTCGGAACAATTTTATCATTGTTACTCGATTCTGTTTTTTGACTGGTCGCCAAAATAGCTATTAATTTTAGCAACTTGTGCTTTTCTTTGTAACTCCTTTTTATTAATTTTTTTTTAGTTGGTAATAAATGATTTTTAGTTGTACGCACGCGGCACGTTTATCTTTTTATTTTTTCCGTTCTTTTTTTTTTAGTGCTGTTTTATTTTCCGTGAAAGGGTTCGTTTTTTTTTAAATAAAAATTAATCCTTTTACAAAATATGTCCCTTTGTTTTAAGCAAACAATTGGTGTAATACTTAAAAAATATGTAGCAATCAGGATCATCCCGGACCATCTTTCCGGGCAGCACCAAATTGGGGAAAGCCGCCAAACACTCTCTCTTCCTGAGAACTTCTTCGTTCAGGACAGACGTAATAACTGTCCGCTCTCTACAATAGCAGCAGCAGCACCACAATTTATGGACCCCTTGCGTCTATTCTCTTAGACCAAGTGTTCCCAGTTGAATATGAATTAAATGAATTCAATACGCCACACACAGGAACAACTTTTAATCGCCTCCAGTATTGGCTCTGTCGACTGCGATGCAAAATTCCGCTCCGACATTCCAGCTACTTCATCTTTGGGCAACATTTTCTGGAGACATTCACGCTTCTCCCCGAAACAACCAGAACCACAAACTCATGGGTGACTACATTTCTGTCCTCAACCAGCAAACACGACTTTTGCTACACTTATAGCGACATATCTCACTCACACATTCAACAATGCCTTAACCCAACGATGCACATCTTTGCTCAGGCATTTAGCTGCTAAAATGCTTTCTCAACTCTAAAACAAGTTCATTTCGTTTCCTTACTTCTTTCCTTCGTACGAGACTTGCAGCATAAACGTAAACCCTTTATTCCATACTGCCATTAAAAACAATCATAAAAACCTTACGGCATCTTCGTACTTCTCTCTCTCATTTATTTACCTTTACAACATTTAGCGAGGATATAAACAACGTAACTAACACGTTGCAACAATATCTTCGCAAAAAATATTTATGTTCTCTCTAATATTAACTTTGCTTACAAGGAAATATTTTACGGTTTTCTTTTCAACAAACTTTTGACTCAATTTTAAGATAGCCTAGTCGGCTGGGCCTGTAGAATACACGAATTGCATCTCTGCAGAGGGGTAAGACTCCCCTCCAACGGGTGTTCTGATGATGACATTAAACAAGCTCGTGGTGAGGCTCCAGTATTGCTGGAGATTTGGAGAATGTGGAGTACACCTTTATAGCCATCGCTGCCAGGTCCATTCTGACCCGGAATGGTCGCACCTGATAGACTCCTATCGATGAGTCAAATAGAAGTTAGGCATTTATACTGAGTGCAAACAAATGAATTTTGATAAAGTGAATTGTTTGAAATAGAACTGTTTGACCATTTAACTGTTTGTAAACAAATGACTGATGTCTGATTGAATTATAAGTTTACCCAGTCGGCTTGGGTTGCAGAATTCACCGACTACGTCTCTGCAGAGGGGTAAGACCCCGCCAACGGGTATCATGATTATGACATTGAAAAATCTGATGGTAAGGTTCCAGTAATGCTGGAGCTTTGGAGAATGTAATATACCCCTTCACTGCCATCGCTCCGAGGTCCACTCTGAGCAGACTGGTTGCTCCTGATAGGGTCCTATGTATGGGTCAAATAGAACTGCTTGACATTTATACTGTGTGCAAACAAATGGCTTATACTAAACTAAATTGTTTGAAATAGAGTGGTTTGATAATTGAACAGTGTAAATGAATGGCAGATGTTTAATTGAATTTTTAATGATACATAACAATAATTGGAACCTTTTAACTGTGTGTTAAAGAATGAGCTTAGGTTTGTTAACAAACGTTATCAACAAAATGTGTTTACAAATCATATATATCTAAAATATCATCATCATCATCATCATGTCATACCACCTGCACGGATATCCCTGACCCTCTCTCGCCACTTCTCTTTATAATTCATCGCTTCCGGCAGGTCTTCTGGGTTACATCCTATAACCTCACATAGTTGCTGTATGTAAGTTCGAGCTGGTCGTCCTGCTTTTGCACGGCCATATGTGGGGTCCAAAGGAGTACATCACTTATGAGCTCGTCCTTGCTTCTCCAGCAGTGTCCTGCGTGTCTGGTTCGTATAACTTGTATAGTTTTCGTGATGGGAGGCAAGTGTCCGTATAGTTGGTGTCTCGTGGGGTATTGTCGCCAGGACTTGTTCAATATTGCTCTCAACATTCTTGTGTAATATCCGTCTAGTTTCTTCTCCAGCCGTTTTGTTAGCGTCCATGTAGAGCATCCATATAGCAGTATCGATACAACCGCTGCATGGAAGAAACTGCGTTTCATTTTATCGGTTAGGTCTGATTTCCATATGATCGAGAGCCTATCGATAGCCGTCCATGCTTTCGTCAGTCGTAAACTATTTAATATATATAAACTATATATATATATATATATATATAAATATATATATAAATAATCTCATATATATAAACTATATATATATATACATACACGCATATATATATATATATATAAACTATATATATATATATATACATATAAATATATATATATATAGATAAACTATCTAATATAAATAAACTAAAATATACATAATTCCTCTAATTATATATATATATATACATATAAACTATCTAATATATATGAATATATACATATAAACCATCTAAGATATATAAACTATATATATATATATTGTCATCCACAGACAGATCTGTTTCGTTCTATCAGATCTCATCGGTGTGGCTAGACATACTAGATTCCCGTTGCTGAGATCGAAACTCGGTTGACTCAAGCGCCAGTCCAAGACTCTAACCCTCAGCCACGAGGAAACCAGCAACGGTGAAGTAAATTTTAAATGGTTATGAATCACAATTACAACTGTTTACATACATCCGCTAAACGGCAACCGAGAGCTCAATTCATGTAGGAAGAGCCTTGCATATACGCTAATGGCAACGCGATTACTTCATTCGTTAGAGAGCGCAACCCTACGGGGGTAGGGGAGCATATACATATTGTCATCCACAGACAGATCTGTTTCGTTCAATCAGAACTCATCAGTATGGCTAGGTATACTAGATTCCCGTAGCTGGGATCGAAACCCGGTTGACTCAAACGCCAATCCAAGACTCTACGCCTCAACTACGAGGAAACCAGCAGCGAAGTAAATTTTAAGCAGTTATGAATCACATATATAAATATATATATATATACATATAAACTATCTAATATATATATATATATAAACTATCTTGAGTTTATATATATAAACTCTATTGTACAAAAGGTTTAGGTAGGTGTTTATTTTCAACATTTATAAATAAAGAATATTGATTTTGAGGTTAATCAATGAATATATTGCAATTTATGCTACAGGAATAATATTTTAATAATTCAATTAAAATTTTCTATAATTAAGAATTCTTAATTTCAGCCATGTTTTCATTATATGATATAGGGTTGCTCTAAGAGGATTATTTTATGTAAATTTATTTACAATTAATTTTCATTTTTAAATATATATGCACACATACATATCAGAATTTGACACTTAATGACCCTTAAGAGGTTCATTTGCCATAAAACCCAACCATCACTAACCAAAAAATATGCCGTTATCGGTCATGTATATAATATATGTGTAAAAAGGCTCTGGCATTAAATAACCTATGGAGGTTGATGTGCCATTAAATCCAACCAACCAACCAACTTATGTAAAAGTGTTGATTTTATGCTATATTTATCTTATTATTATTATTATGAGGTTTTTGAATGTTTACAATTGATCAAACATAAAATATATATAAAAACAAGAACTGTTTTAATTTTTTAAATGAATTCTCTCAATTTTTTAAAATTTCAGAATCAGTAATTATATACTTCCAAACATAAGTAATCAATGTGCCACGTGTATCAAATAAAAAAAAAACAAAAATTATATTCTACCAGGAATAGGGTATTTCTCGGGCTAAAATATCAAAAATATTGAAAGTTTCTTGGTGTACTGTACAAGTAATAATTAAGGAAAAGATTGAAACTGGAGATATCAAAAACCGAAACAAGAGTGGAAGGCCAACAAAATTAACTAAAAGTGATCGTAAAAATCTAGAAATAAAACCTTTAAAAAGTAGAACTAAATCTTATCTGGGATTAGGCTCAAACTTTGCTTAAACATCTCGCACCCAAGATCACTCTTCAACCACCAGACGAGCACTTGTGAAAAAAGGCTTACAGGACTGAGTTGCAAGAAGGAAACCTAATCGAAGACAAGGAAACAGAAAATAACTTGTATTTGCTAAAGAACACAAGAAATGGACCGTTGAACAACGGAAGAATGTATAATTGGAGTGGTGAATGAAAATTTGAAATTTTCAGTTTAAAGAGAAGACGATATGTAAAAAGAAGGGCTGGAAAGCAGATGAAATGTGTGTGCTTGAAGCCTACAGTTAAACATGGAGAAGGTTCTGTTATGGTTTGGGGATGTTTAACTGCAAATTGTATGAGTGATTTGGTTAGAACTGATGAAATAATGAATGCGGAACAAAATAGACAAATTCTGATCCACTATGCAATTCCCTCAGTTAAGCATCTAATTGGTAATGATTTCATTTTCCAGCAGGATAACGATCCCAAGCACATTACACTACAAGTGAAAAGTTATTTAGAGCGGAAGGAACAATCTGAAATGGCCTTCTCAAAGTCCAGATTTGAATATCACCGAATCTCTGTGGGATTATTTGGACCAAAGAAAGGTTGAAAAGAAACCAATCAAAAGGACACCTGTAGCAAGTCCTCCAAGATGCCTGGAATAATATACCTACGGATTATATTATTAAATTACAACTTAGTATCCCAAAAAGAACAAATGCTGTTTTATCTGCAAAAGGTGGACATACAGAATTACATGATTTTTAGCTATTAAATGTGATAAACATCAAATTCATATTAATTATTAATTATATTGTTATATATTAGTATTAAACAACAGTCTTTCCATGTCCTTTAAGCGTCTAACACATGTATATGAAATTTTTGCGAGGATATCAAACATGCCAAAATTTTTGGTACAGTATTGTATGTATAGAGGATTTGGCATGAAATAACCTACAATGGTTGATATGTCATAAAAACCAACCAACCAACCAACCAACCAGCAAATAAATTTTAAGAAATAAAGATTCATTCATTTTCTGCTCATTTTCTGCTACATATATATATATATATATATATATATATATATATATATATATATATGGGATCAATATCTGGAAAGAGTACAACAAAATGCCGACTGTTGAAAATGCTTTTTAAAAGGGTTTAAAATGAAATTTTAGAAATATTAAAAATAAACATTTAAAAAGGTATAAATAAATCTTTGAAAATGTTAAAAATTAACTATTAAAAACATTTAAAATAAACGTGTAAAAATGTTAAAAATAAACTTTCAAAAACGCTTAAAGATTTAAAAAAAAAATCTACAAAATAAACTTTTGAAAATGTTAAAAAAGGACTTTTAAAAACGTTTCAAATAAACTTTTAAAAATGATGAAGATGAACTTTGAAAGATATCAAAAAATTAACTTTTAAGAATATTAAAAATAAACTTTTAAAAATGCTTAAAATGAACTTATAAAAACGTTTTAAAAAACTTTTTAGAATGTTGAAAATGAACTTTGAAAGATATTAAAAAACTTTTTAAAATATTAAAGATAATCTTTAAAAATGTTAGAAATGAATTTTAAATATATTAAAAAATAAACTTTTAAAATATCAAAAATGAAATTTTAAAGATAATAAATTAACATTTAAAAAAGAATGTTAAAACGAACTTATAAAAACATTTAAAATAAACTTTAAAAATGTTAAAAATGAACTTTTAATGATAATAAATTAACATTTTTAAAAAGATGTTAAAATGAACTTTTAAAGATATCAAAAAATAGACTTTTGAAAAAGTTAAAAATAAGCTTTTAAGAATATTGAAAATAAACTTTTAAAAACGTTTAAAATAAATTTTAAAAAATGTCTAAAATAAACTTTTAGAAATTTTAAAAATAAATTTTTAAAACGTTTAAATTAAGCCTTTAAAATGTTAAAGATAAACTTTCAAAAATATTTAAAACGAACTTTTAAAAACCTTTAAAATAAACTTGGATTTAGCATTAAATAACCTACAACGGTTGATATGCCATACAATAAAAACCCAACCAAACCAAGAACCTCCACTACTACTTCAACTATTACAAATTACGTAATATCCTCAACACTACTACTACTACTACTACTACCCCCACACTACAACACTCAGGAGTTGTCTAATGTCAAATCCATTCTTCTAGGAAAACCTCCAACCACCATAGCTACCACTACTACCACCACTAGTGCTACAACCACTACTAATACCAATACCATCACTAACACTACTACTACAATTATCATCACTACAACGACCACCAATTTTGGAACTTTAGGGAATGAGGAATACCTCTTCCTTGATCGGTTCATTCACTTATCGTTAGGGTTGCATCCTTTATATGAAATAGAATCAGGATTTTATAGTTAAATAAGATTAAAATCTACAAATTTCAATCAAATTTTGTTTGGAGGTGTAAATACTTTTCAACTTAATTGTTGCATTGGAAATTAAAATATTTTGGCATTGATTTGATTTTTTCGTCTCTAAGAAATGTGTTATATAATTAAGGAATGATTTTTTTTTATATTAATCATTTTTCGTTAATTATATTCTATCATTCAGTTTGGTTGGGCTTTGAACTATTCGGCTCTTAGTTCAGGTACACAGACATTGGGTACAGTTTTACGCTCGTGCACAAAGAATATGACAATCACAATTTTCATAATAAACCCCAGATAGGAATTGAGGCTGGAGTGTGAATGACGTCATGCCCGGAAGCGATGGTCCTGAGAATTTGAAGATTGTGAAAAAGAGGCAGTTGGAGGTTGACCATGGACAATGTAGGCTGACAGTTGGGTTTGGCTGCCATTGTGGCCGACAGTTCAAGTTTGGACCCGACAATGGTGTTGAGAAGTTGGGGTCTGACTAGGCAGTTGGGATTTTGAGGTTGGACCATGGAAGACGATAGTTGAGTTCCTGCCATTGGGGCATAGGGTGGGATTTCGGCCATTGAAAGATGTTAGCAAAGTATGATACGAAAGACTTTTAAGAATTGTCTCTCACCTCGTGTCGGAGAACCGAATTCAAGAAGTTAATAAACGGTTCCTATCTGAACAACGGAGTCGCCTGTGTATTTGTTTTCACCTGTGTATTTGTGTATTTGAGTTCTCTTGCATTTGTATTACGGCTATATAACATAAGTGTTATATATTGACTCTCGACCGAGCCGTCAATCAAAAGATGCACCGTTGTAAATAAGCGGAAGAACAGCGGAAGCAGGTGGACGTTAGAAAATGATATAAGCAGGTGTCCGGGCGGTTCGAGGACAGTCGGAGATAGGATGCCAAAATGAGAGCCAGCTGCAGATTGGGGGCTTTGGGCCCTCAGTGAGCCTCGGTTGATAAACCCAAGCCAAGATGCGAAAGAAGTGCTGCGGTGGTCGAGAGAAGAACTTGGGTCAATATAGCAGTCCGTCTCTGTCTCCACTCATCTCTCACAGACAACAGAACATCACCCTTTCGAAAATAAAATGTGAGAAATTTATATTTTTATAAAGAAGTGTATTCGTTCGTTTATTAAAGTCGTTCATTACCGGTTAATGATGTTTCCACATATAAGTGTATATCTATATATGTATACGTGTAATTGTGCAATGGGTATACAATATAAGTATCTATGTTAATTTTTGGATAGAATAAGTATACAATATAAGTATCTATGTTAATTTTTGGATAGAATAAGTATACAATATAAGTATCTATGTTAATTTTTGGATAGAATAAGTATACAATATAAGTATCTATGTTAATTCTTGGATAGAATAAGTATACAATATAAGTATCTATGTTAATTCTTGGATAGAATTAATTAAACCCTTCAAAACAATACCAACTTTACTGAAATTGGACAATCCAAAGAAAAGTTATTGGCTTTAAGATTGACTTTACCCCCAAAACCAGATTTTGGTATCACAGGACTCAGAGCCACAAGCAAATGCCATGAAAATTTAATTTGGGTTTGCGCATGTGCATTGGGGTTCAATGCAATATCTTTCGTTGCCGATACTCTTTGAAAAAATACCTTGTTTCATTTCGATCCTTACGTGAGCTAGTTTGGCCCAAACAGCCGAGGAAAAGTCTGAAATTTACGAGTCAAAAAAGAATTTTCGCTTGAAATGTCAGAACGTTATAAACAAGCACGGGAATTAATTACATACTGCAGTCAATCATGTCAGATTTAAGTAAAACACCTAATTATCGATGAAATTAGACTTGCAGCTTCAGTTTAAAGAGCAGAACTATGGACTGACTGTGTGGAAGTTAGGCATTCCTAGCTAAATTCTAGTCAAGTCCCGTCATCATTAACTCATTTATTGCCACAGTTTCCGGTTTTAGGAAATTTCCGGTGCCACATTTTCCAGCAAGACAAAAATAATTCGACGGTTTAAAAAACAATGAAATAAGACAAGCGACTTTATAAGCTATGGTATAATGGATATCTTGAAGGAAGATAGCGCAGACGAAACATATACGTTTGATTTCTTCGCTTAATGGCATATCAAACCTTATAGGTTATCTAATCGTTGGATGGTTGGTTGGTTGGGTTTTATAGCATATCAACCATTGTAGTTTATTTAATACAAAGTCCTTTTCATACATATATATTTAATATATATGATTTGGTTTGGTTGGGTTTTATGGCATATCAACTCTTGTAGGGCATTTAATGCCAAATCCTCTTTATACATATATACTAAATATATAGGATTTGGTTTGGTTGGGTTTTATAGCATATCAACCATTGTTGGTTATTTAATGCCAAATCCTCTTTATACATATATATTAAATATATATGATTTGGTTTGGTTTGGTTTTATGGCATATCAACTCTTGTAGGGCATTTAATGCCAAATCCTCTTTATACATATAGATTAAATATATATGATTTGGTTTGGTTTGGTTTTATGGCATATCAACTCTTGTAGGGCATTTAATGCCAAATCCTCTTTATACATATAAATTAAATATATATGATTTAGTTTGGGTGTGTTTCATGGCATATCAACCATTATAGGTCATTAAATGCCAAATCCTCTTTATACATCAATACTAAATATATAGGATTTGGCTTATTTGGGTTTTATGGCATATCAACCATTGTAGGTTATTTTATATAATTCTATTTTATATAATTCTATTTCAAGCTATTCAGTTTCGTCACGCAGTTCTAATTCAAACAATTCAGTTTAGTATAAGTATAGTTTTTGTTTACACACAGTTAAATGTCAGAACAGTTCTATTTCAAACAATTCAGTTTAGCATAAGTACGCAGTTTAGTTTTATTTGACCCACAGATAGGACCTTATCAGGTGCTACCACTCTAGGCCAGAGTGGACTTGGGAGCGGTGGTAATGAAGGGGTGCTCTGCATTCCTCAAAGCTCCAGCATTACTGGAGCCTCACCCTCAAATTGTTTAGTGTCATATCTAGGATACTCATTGGGGTGGGGTTGCACCCCTCTGCAGAGGTGCAGTCGGTAAATTCTACGGCCCCGGCTGACAGGGCAAGATTTGTTTGGGTTTGGTTTCATGACATATCTACCATTGGGGGGTGTCCTCGTGGTGTAATGGTTAAAGCGATGGACTGCGGAATCGTAGTAAGCGATTTCGTACTCCAGTCGCACTATTACGTTCACTTTTGGGCAAATACGCCTAGGAAAGGTATGAACCCCCTTATCCTCCCAGCTATGGGTTAAATAGTACCACTACTGTTCTTCTAGGAGAATGGCTTTGGCATTAAATAACCTACAAAGGTTGATATGTCATTAAACAAAGAAACCAAACCTCTCTGTCTGTCTTGAATATATATATATATATATATATATAGAGAGAGAGAGAGGGGGTGTCCTCGTGGTGTAATGGTTAAAGAAATGGACTGCGGAATCGTAGTAAGCGAGTTCGTCCTCCAGTCACGCTATTACGTTCACTTTCAGGCAAATACCCTTGGGAAAGGTATGAACCCCCTTATCCTCCCAGCTATGTCTTAAATAGCACCACTACTGTTCTTCTAGGAGAATGGCTTTGGCATTAAATAGCCTACAAAGGTTGATATGCAATTAAACAAAAAAAAACCAAACCAACCATATCTACCATTGTTGGTTATCAAATGGCTAATCCTGTTTATACTTATATATTAAATTCGTAAACACACTTTGTCAATAACAATTTTACGCGAGCCTAATCTCATTTGTTTGCACACAGTCTGTTAGTAATTTTATTTTTCATCATCATATCGCGCTGGTAGCACGGATATCCCTGACCCTCTCTCGCCACTCCTCCCTATCGTTCATCGCCCTAGGTAGGTCTTCAGGACAACATCCTGTATCCTCACATAGCTGCTGAATGTACGTTCGAGCTGGTCGTCCTGCTTTTGCGCGGCCATGTGTGGGGATCCATAAGAGTACATCTCTTATCAGTTCATCTCTGCTTCTCCAGCAGTGTCCTGCATGTCTGGTTCGTCTAACTTGAATAGTTTTCGTGATAGGGGGCAGGTGGCCGTACAGTTGGTGTCTTGTGGGGTGCTGCTGCCAGGACTTGTTCAGGATTGCACGCAGCATTCTTGTGTAATTGCCATCCAGTTTTTTTGTTTTTTTTACGTACTTAGAACACCGATTGACAAAATCAAAGAGAATGGCTTCGAACTGACGAAGAAAAGAAGCAGAAGATACCCCGCAACAACAATTACCGACGTCGACTACGCCGATGACATAGCGATACTGGCAAATACACCTGACCAAGCCGAAACTCTTCTGCATAGTTTGGAACGAGCAGCAGCAAGCATAGGCCTCTATGTTAATGCACACAAAACGGAATATATGTGCTATAACCAAACGGGGGACATCTCCACTCTAGAAGGAACCCCACTAATTTTATTTTTAATGAGTTAGAACTAATTTCTTTACACACTAGTATTCTCTTGTTTATACACAGTTCAATGGTTTCGATTATTGCTAACACTTTTTGTTCAATATTAATCATTTGTTTGCAGATAGTGAAAGCATAAATTCTCGTATTAGACTACACGTTCATCTTAGTCTAATATATTTGACGAATACATGAGACTCTAACATGTTCTATTGTTGGATTGTGACAGGAAGATTCCTTTGGTATGTCGTGTAAGTTACGTGGATGTCATAACAAGATCAGTACCTGTTTCCTTGGGAGAAAAGACGTCGCCCCGGTGGAAATGCCACTGAGGGCTGCGTGGGTGGTATAACAGGATGTCCATCTATTTACCAAGTTAAGCAGGACGCAGGTATTTCATTAGCAGAAGTGCCAAGTAAGTTTCGTTGGTGGCATGCTAGACAGGAGGCGTGTCCACGTCCAACGTGAGGCGGGAGGTGTGACCACAAAGATTGCGTGGGTGTCTAGAAAACTGTATAAACCGGGATAGAATTTCGAGCAAGGAGAATGAGGCAGACACGTAGAAGGGTTTCATAGAAATCTGCACCGTTTCCTCTGTGTGTGCATCTCAGCCATTTCCAACTCTCTCTTACTCTACCCACAGGAACATTTCGGGTAAAAAAAAAAAAAAAAACAAGAAAAGAAGCAAATTATATATCTATGCATCAGTTGTTGTTCTTCCCTGTATACAACATTATCATTCCGGTTCAGAGTGGTACTGGGAGTAATGGTCATGTAGCGGTGAATCTACGCTATCTAGAGCACAGAATTTCAGCTTCAACACCCCCGTTTATTGTTATACCCAGAACACATTTAATTTTGGTTTGGTTTCTTTGTTTAATGGCACATCAACTTTTGTGGGTTATTTAATACCAAATCTATCCTTGTAAAAAACAGCAGTGATAATATGGCTGGTGAGGATAAGGATTGATTTCTGGTTTCTTTGTTTAATGGCATATCAACTTTTGTGGTTTATTTAATGCCAAAGCTATCCTTCTATCAGAACAGCAGTGATACTATTTAATCTATAGGTGGGGGGATAAGGATTGATTTTTGGTTTCTTTGTTTAATGTCATATCAACCTTCGTGTGTTATTTAATGCCAAATCCATCCTTGAAAAATAACAGTATTTGTACTATTTCGTCAAGCTTCTGAGAGCAATATTAAACAAGTCCCGAGGGCAGTACCCCACAAAGCAGCAGTTAAACGGCCACTTACCACCCATCACAAAAACTATCCAAGTTAGACGAACCAGACATGCGGGACACTGCTGGAGATGTAGGGACGAACTCATAAGCGACATACTCCCGTGGACCCCTTCACATGGACGAGCTATGGCAGTACGACCTGCTAGAACCTATATACAGCTGCTCTGTGCCGATACAGGATGTAGCCTTGAAGACCAACCAGGAGCGATGGACGATAGAGAAGGGTGGCGAGAGAGGATAAAAGAAATCTGTGCTGGCGGTGCGACATGATGATAATGTACCATTCCACTCATAGATGGAGGGATATTTTCGGCAGTTATTTTCGAAATACCAACTAAAAATTTGGGGGTTCTTGCGTCTCACATTATTGTATAAGTTTCTTGTATTAGTGGAAACAGAATGAATGAATTGTTGAACAGACTGGGCTACCTAGCCTTGGCATGCTCAGACACACAGAGCTAGCCTAGCATACATACACACATATATAGCCAGCCTAGAACACACAATCAGAAACACTCAAAGCCACACTCACTCAGACACACAGGGAGTCAGCCTTGTACTCTCTCTCTCTCTTACACGCTCTCTCTTTCTCTCTCTCTCTCACACACACACTCATATAACGAATATAGCACTCACACACAGAGCTAGCCTAACACACACACATACACACACATACATAGCCAGCCTAACAGCTAACACACATACACACACACATAGCCTGCCTAGCACACACACCCACACACACACAAAGTGTGTTTGTCTGAAAGAGAACGTAATATTGCGTCAGAAGTTCAAACTCGCTTCATATGATATTGCAGTCTCGCACGTTAGCTACATTTTTTCCACGATTTTATCCACCTATTTGTGAGTAAAGATTATCCTTTTATCTGTTTTTGAAGTTCTTACACTTATGGTTTATTTGCTTCCTATTGGGGTAGGACTGGCTATGGAACTGCCAGTTAGCCATGTTTGTTTTTTTTTTTTGGCGGATTGACTGTCGACACGTGTATCTCGTAAATGTGAAGCTCCTCTCCTAGGCATTCATGCCTCCCTTCTTTAGGGAGCTTTCTGGTCACCCTCGACTACGGGCTCCAACTACAACTTTTCGTGCTAGGGGTAGTCTGATACAATGATTCCAATTATTGCTATGTACGAAGATCATTAAATAAGTTTCCAGCCTTTTTTTCGTATGGGCACTTTTATTGATAGTACACACATGAAACTCTAGTCCTATTCGAAATAATCTCCTCCAGCTGCAATGCAATTGTTGTACCGTTCCAACAACTTCTGAAACGCCCCATGGAAGTCCTCTTGTGTGAGCGTGTCAATGGCCTTCGTCACAGCCTCTTTCATCTTCTCAATTGTCTCATAACGACAGCCTCTGAGCTTAGGGAATAAGCAAGGTCTCGACTATTGGGAGGGTGACGAACTGTCTTGATGCCTATCTTGGTCAAATAGTTTATGACAAGGATGGAGTTGTGGACTGGTGCATTGTCCTGGTGCATTGTCCTGGTGGAAATACCACTGACCCGATTTGAAGAGTGCTGGCTTCTTCCGACGGAATCTCTTCCTGAACTCCCTTAAAACCTCAACATAGTATTCCTTGTTGACTGTCTGTCCACAGGGAACCCAGTGCATGTAGATAATTGCCAGTGCTGTCAAAAAAGGAATCATCAAAAGTTTGTGGGTGGATTTGCTCTGTCTGGCCTTCTTGGGTCTGGGAGAGCTAGCATGCTTCCACTGGGAACTCTGTCTCTTGGTCTCTAGGTCATAGCAGTAGATCCAGCTTTCGTCGCATGGCATTTTTTCCAAGTTTAAAACAGAATTTTATTGCATATCGTTCTTCTAATGTCCAGATTGCATTTTTGAAAGTTACCAGCTGTGACAATCAGGCTTTTGTAGGGTGTATTCCAGTTGCTACTGTAGCTGTTCATTTGAACCTGAAATCCTAAAAATTGGTCAGTCATCTCATAATATGTATAGCAATAATATACTGAATTTTTAAGAGTCTACGACAATTTTAAATGCCTGTACAAAAAGTCTGGAATCTTATTGAAGGCACCTCGTATCACTAACAATTCAATTAAACATCAGTCATTTGTTTACACACAGTTAAAAGCTCAAACTGTCCTATTTCTAACCATTCACTTTAGCATATCGTATGTTTGCATGCAGTTTAAATGTCAAACAGTTCTATTTGACCCATATATAAAATCCTATCAGGTGCTTGGACTGCGGAATCGTAGTAAGTGAGTTCGAACTCCAGTCGCGCTATTACGTTCCCTTTTGGGCAAATACCTTTGGGAAAGGTATGAATCCCCTTATCCTCCCAGCTATGGGTTAAATAATACCACTACTGTTTTTTTAGGAGGATGGCTTTGGCATTAAATAACCTACAAAGGTTGATATGCCATTAAACGAATAAACCCCAACCCCTATCAGGTGAACTCGAGAGCGATGGCAATAAAGGGGTACTACGAATTTTCCAAAGCTCATGCATTACTGTTGCCTTATCATCAGATTGATTAGTGTCATATCCAGGACATTCGTTGGGGAGAGGGTCTTACCTAATTGCAGAGAGGCAGTTGGTGCATTCTACAGACCCAGGCCACTGGATGCAGTTTTGTGTTATGCCATAGACAATTTTTTTAGATGTGTGTGTGTGTGTGTGTGTGTGTGTGTGTGTGTGTGTGTGTGTTGGGGGGTATTACTTCCCGACAGGAGATACCGTTGGCATATTGTCAGCCCTGTCTCTAGGGCCATTAGTTATTGGTGATATTGATTTTTTTAGCCCATGTTATTTTTTAAGTTAAAAAAATTAGAAAAAAACAAAAGCTTTTATTTTAACTTCGACCGAAAAAACAGTTATTAACATAGTCGCCATTTTTTTCTTGTCTCCATAACAACGAAAATAAAATGATTGTATTATTTTACTGTGTTATTTCAGGTTTTATCAGAAGTTACGGCTTGTAACATTCTCAACGTTGAAGGTCACTCGTCTGCTGGGGCGGGAAAACCATTTTCGGCAGTAATTTTCGAAATACCAACGAAAAACTTAGGGGTTCTTGCGTTTCACATTATTGTATTAGTTCCTTGTATTAGTGGAAAGAAAATGAATGAATTGTTGAGCAGACTGGGCTACCTAGCCTTGGCATGAGCAGACACACAGACATGCAGAACTAGCCTAGCATACATACACACATATATATAGCCCGTCTAGTACACACACAATCACACACATTCAAAGCCAGTCTGGTACACACTCACTCGGACACACAGAGAGCTAGCCTTGTACTCTCTCTCTCTCTCTCTCTCTCTCTCTCTTACACGCTCTCACACATTCACACACGCACACTCATATAACGAATATAGCACTCACACACAGAGCCAGCCTAGCACACACACATACATACATGCATACACACACATAGCCAGCCTAACTGCTAACACACATACACTCACTCATAGCCTGCCTAGCACACACACACACACACATATATATATATCAGCCTTGTTTAGGATTATATATATTTATATATAGACATATATTCATTAGTCTTGTCTAGGATTTATATATATATATAATCCTGGACGAGGCAACTAAAATTTCACATAGCGCTAATACCTTGGCAAAGGTATGAATCCAACTATTCTGCCTCCAGATGTGGGTACATAGTGGGCCAGGCTGGGTTCTTTAGCCTTGGTTAGGCGACCAGTCCAGGAGAAGGCAAACCCTGAATTCAAACTCGTCAAACCCACCTTAAAAATTGACTTTTTGTCACATCCAGCAGGTGCGGACAGGTTAGATAAATACATATATTAATAGAGGGCACAATATTTGTGGGAGAGCATATATGTCTAAATTAGGATTACATCGAAACCGAGTCAACGGTGCTTAGTGTTTGTTAGTATCTCACCTAGACAATCATCCGACCAATTTGTGTTATATTTTGACCCCTCACCCCGGCCTAAAAATGCTATTCCAATGTAATACACCGGAAGGAAGTGACACATTCCAACGGCCAGTAATCGAAAGAGATCGCGTGGGCGGATTAAGGCTTATGATATGGGACAAGGTGAAGGTCCCATTCTGCCATTACAGTCATGCACCGGAAGAGAGTAACCTCTGAACTGCATGACAGTTATTTCCGCTTGATGACGATTAAACATTCGATTTCAAAGATCCAGAAGGCGATCGTGTGGGCGTTGAGTTATTATTTAACTCAGTTGAGTTTGGGTCCCAGAGCAGTTGTCAGTAGAATTCCAGACAGTAGAGACCAGATGTGGTAAGGAAGGCCACACCCGACCGAGGGGGTTCTCGGAAACCCCCGATGCAGTTGCCAGCAGACTCCCAGAGGGTTAGAGACGAGATGTGATAGGGAAGACCACACCAGACCGAGGGGGTCCTCGGAAAGCCCCGATGGAGTGGACCCCAACATCAGGAGAACAAGACACAACGTGACGGTCATAACAGTGGGGTCAAAATATTAAGTATATGTTCGGTCTCCAGCATCTTCTCACACGCAAACCTTACAAATAAAGTGAGAGGTAAAATATTGTTAAAGAAGTCTTCTTGCGTCCTTTATTCGTGCGTCTGTCGTTTATCATGCATCTGTTATCATTGCGTCGGTATGTATCCAGTATATATATGTATGCAACATTTGTTCACACATAGAAGTTTAGTTTGGCTTGGTTTGGTTTAGATGGTTGGTTGGAATTTAATAGCATATCAACCTTTGTAGGTTATTCAACGCCAAATCCATTTTCATACAAATAATCAGTTCTAATTCAAACAATTTAGTTTAGCATGAGTACAAAGTTTAATCGACAAAAACATTTCTATTTCAAGCTATTGAATTTATTCAAACAGTTCTAATTCAGCTAATTCAGTTTAGTATAAGTACAGATTATGTTGACACACAGTTAAATGTCAAAACAGTTGTATATATAAAAATTCAGTTTAGTGTAAGTACACTTTCAATGTCAAAAACAGTTCCATTTTAAACAATTCAGTTTAGCATAAGCACGCAGTTTAAATGTATGTACAGTTTAATTGTCAAAAACATTTTTATTTCAAGCTATTCATTTTAGTCAAACAGTTGTAATTGAAACAATTCAGTTTAACATAAGTATGCAGTTAGTTCTATTTAACCCATAGATAGGGCCCTATCAAGTGCTACCACTCCGGGCCAGAGTGGACCTAGGAGCAGTGGCAATGAGAGGGGTGCTCCGCATTCCCCAAAGCTCCAGCATCACTGGAACCTCACCATCAGATTGTTTAGTGTCATATCTAGGACTCTCTTTGTGGGAGTATTACCCCTCTGCTGAGAAGCAGTCGGTGTCTTCTATAGCACCAGCCGACTAGGTGATGGTTTGGTTTAGTTTTATGGCATATCAACCATTGTAGATTATTAATGCCAAATCCATTTTTATACATTAAAACAGTTCTATTCCAAACAATTCAGTTTAGCATAAGTACACAGTTTCAATGTCAAAAACAGTTCTTTTACAAGCGATTCAGTTTAGCATAAGTACACAACTTAATTCTTTTTGACCTATAGATAGGACGCTATCCGGTGCTACCATTCCAGTCCAGAGTGGACCTGGGAGTGATGGCAATGAAGGACTACTCCGCATTCCCCCAAACTTCAGCATCACTGGAACCCCAGGATCAGATCATTTAGTGTCATAAACAAGCCCCTTATAGATGAGGGGGTTTCCATGGGTGTCTCCCAGGGAAGGCGTCTCCCCTAGGTATACAGGCTTTGAAGGGTTGAGTTTACTGCTCGGTGCCTGAGTCGGGAAATGCCGAAAGAACCAATCTAGCAGCGCATATCTTAATTTGTGTGTGGCTCCCCACAATAAAATGACCTTGTGTCACATATTGGGTTGATGGGAAGTCGGTTAAATATTCACACATACATCTAAATCTTGTCGCCAATCTGATATACTTTCCATAGTAAGTAAAAGTAAAGTTGGCGACGTAGTCGAGGGTGACCAAAAGGCTCCCATTTTAATAGCTACAACACCAAGGTGTAGGGGAGGGCGCTATTCCTTTCCCTGGATTGCCCTACTTTATCCTTGATACGTACCTTATATTGCCGAGTGTTAAGCAAGGAGGTATCAAGTACCATTTTAGAAGTCTTTGGTATGATGGAATTGAATCGATGTCTCCCAGACTATTGGCGAACACTTTACCCGCTTGGCCAATGAACCGGTATCTGTATATATATATATATAGTTTGGTAGCATTGATTGAAAAATACAAAGAAGGTTGTATGATTTAATGAGGATTTTAGTGATATATAGGCATCCGTAGACAGACTTTCGTTGTATCGATACTCTTCAGTGAGGCTAGAAACGCGAAATTCCCGAAGATGGGATTGTAATCGGCTGATTTATACACCAGCCGTAGATTCTACCGCACAGCTACGAGGAAACTAGCATAACATATGTATCACTTTTTGTTTTGTATACATATATCCGCTTAACGGCTACCGAGAGCTCAATTCATTGGAAATGCCTTACTTTCATGTGTGTGTGTGTGAAGGTTTCAAGCGAAAATCACTTTTCTATTGAGGAATCAGCCTCTAGTCTGCGAAAAGAAGACTGCAGACTTTTATCATTCCTAGCACACACACACACACACACACACACACACAGGTACGTACGTACGTACGTACGTACACACACATACACACGCATACACACACGTACGCTTACAGAGGTATGCACACATACACACACGTACGCACACAGAGGTACGCACACATACACACACGTGCGCGCGCATAAACACACACGTACACACAGAGAGAAACACATACACATATACATACAAAGAGGCACACACACACACACACACACACACACACACACACACACACACACACACACACACACACACACAGAGAAGCACATACACACACACACACACACACACACACACACAGAAGCACGCATAGACACACACAAACAGAGGCACACACATAGAAACACACACACACACACACACACACGTACGCTTACAGAGGCATGCGCGTACACAGACACATACGCACACAGAGGTACGCACACACACACACACGCACATAAACACACACGTACACACGGAGAGGAACACATACACATATACATACAAAGAGTCACACACACACTCACACAGACGTACATATACGCACATACACACACATACACACACACACACACAGAAGTACATACACACACATACACACACACAGAAGCACATACACACACACACACACACACACACAGAAGCACGCATAGACACACACAAATAGAGACACACGCACAGAGACACACACACGCATACACAAGAATGTTCACACACATAAACTGAAATACGCATATATATACACCCACACACTCCTAAACACATACACACACATACATGCACACATACACACATACTCACTTAAAAACCGAAATACGCACATATATACACCCACACACTCGTAAACACACACACACACACACTTACATGCACACATACTTATTTATCTCAGTGGTCTTTGAAATCCCGTTTAATATACTTTTAATAATAATAATAATAATAATAATAATAATAAGAAGAAGAAGAAGAAGAAGAAGAAGAAGAAAAAGAAGAAGAAGAAAAAGAAGAAATTGAGTGACAACATGTTAATGAGTTAATTTTCTGATTGAGAAGACAAACAAAAGACACGTAAAAAGAGTGTTCTTTTTTTTTCGACCTTTGCACGAAGTGTACGCCAGAAACTCACCTCGTGTCAACAGCAACCTTACGCCAGTAACCTTTTTCTTTTCCAGCGATCAAATGTTGTCAAAACATTATCATTTTGCTACCTGGACTCTCAGACAAAAAAGAAATAAATTCAAGAACAATTTCAAAAGTTCAAAGGAAAAAGAAATTGAAACATGGTTAAAAAAAAAAGAAAAGAAAAAAAGAAGCTAAACAAAAACAAAAAAAAAAAAAAAAAAAAAATACCCAGCGAAACAAAACATAACTACAGAAAGCACAAAACAGGAAAACAAATAGAGAAAAGAAAAGAAAAGAAGATTGATCATATGAATCGAACTCTAATCAAAATTCAAAATCAGGGTCAATGTGGATTGTTGTAGGTCACATGACTGCAAACATATTTCCCTCCCTCCGTTTCACTGACTTTTAATTAGTCTGGAATATATGCTACACATTGCTAACTGGAGGTGTCTGCCATAACAATTATAGTCTAAATGAACATGGTGACCTAAGTTGCCAATTGTGGACCAGCGTGTTTGCATTTTCCTCACTCTGTAACGAAAAATAAAATTGCCTATATGTATATATAAAGTAAAAGTAAAGTAAAGTTGTCTCCCTTTAGTCGAGGGTGACCCGAAGGCTCCCTTTTCGATAGCTTACTACACCAAGGTGTAGGGGAGGGCGCTACTTCTTTCCCAGGATTGCTCCACTTTACCCTTGATCCGTACCTTATAATACTGAGTGTTAAGCAAGGAGGCATCAAGTACCATTTTTTGAGTCTTTGGTATGACTCGACCTGGGATTGAACCCAGGTCTCCCGGGCCATTGGCGAACACTCTAACCACTAGGCCAATGTCCGGTATAATATATATATATATATATATATATATATATATATATATTATGTATATATATATATATAAACAACTTTATTATATATACGAAGAAAAATTAGAATATTCAAGTATAATGATAAACGACTCTATTAGAAATCAAAATCAATTTTGATTGAGAAAAATAAACTACAAAATAAGAAAATAGACCCAAAACAGTAAATTTACTCAATATGGCCACCATTTTTTTCAGTAATTTACTCAGCAGGCCTTCAAAACGATTTGCATTCAAAATAAATTCTTCACACATTTTATTCCATTCCTCCTCAATAGTACTCTTAAGCGAACCAATATTTGGATGGGAAGTTGCATTTGTTTACTTTTCTAAAACGACCCATATATTGTAATTAAGGGGGTTAAGGTCTGGATTAGATGGAGGCCATAAAGAAACACCAGTTATTTAGGAAATTTTTTGAGCTTGGTTTTAGTGTTATGCAAATCATAGATTCTTTGTCGCTTCTCTTCTTGCTCACTCATATTGGGCCGACTTTTAATGAAAAATGGCCCGAATAATAGTGCTAATCATGAAAATTTAGATTTATCACATATTTCTCAAAAATTAGACGAAACAGACTAAAAAAAAAGTTTTAAGAATTATTCCATATTTTGTTTCCGCACCCTCTGTATATATTTATAAGTAAGTAAAAAGTAAAGTTGGCGACTGTAGTCGAGGGCGACCCGAAAGCTCCCTTTTCAATAGCTACTACACCGAGGTGAAGGGAAGGGCACTACTCCTATCCCTGGATTGCTCCACTTTACCCTTGATATGCACCTTATAGTGCTGAGTGTTAAGCAAGGAGGTATCAAGTACCAGTTTAAAAGTTTTTGGTATGACGCGAACTGGGATTGAATCCAGGTCTCGCAGACCATTGGCGAGCACTCTACCCACTAGCCAATGAGCCAGTATCTATATATATAGTTTGGCAGCGTTCTGTCGTTCAAACAAGTGTGGTTAAATGATACATGTCTATACAGTTTTATCAAGATCTTTTCAAACTTGCTGACAAGTGTTTTAATTTCAGGTTTGAATTGGTTAATAAATTCACCAAATTTTTCTTCCCAAGCAACTTCGGACCCTTCATAGACCATCATATTCAAAAATGTAAAGATTTTTTTAAAAATTGCCAAAACATAATGGAGTAATTTTTTAAAAACTAGTAGAGCCGGATGGAATTCGTGTGCAGGGTTAGTTTCGTATAAAATCAATGCTGAAAATTGGACAAGATGATCATATCATTATATATATATATATATATATATATATATATATATATAATGCAAAGACTGGTGAATCAAGTTCTGGTTTGAATTCAGAGTTTTTTCTTCTCCTAGACTTGTTGCCTCACCTAGGCTGAAGAACCTTGTCTGCCCTACTATTTATCCATAGCTGGAGGGAGAATAATTGGATTCATACCTTTCCCAAGGGTATTAGTGCTGTGTGAAATGCAATCAGTCTCGTCCAGGATTTGAATTCGTGTCGCCGTGTTCATTTCCTGCGACGATAATCACTACACCACGGGCACCTCCTAAACAAAGCGGACATGTCACTCAGAGATATCACAATAGCCTGAGATGATGAAACGGGTGACAAAGTGCGGGTGACGTCACGCACCGGAAGCGCGCGGAGGATTTTGGGGATTTCGAAGAAAGGTAGAGAGAGTTGAAGCTAGACGCCGAACGAGGAGGTTCGACTTTTGGGGCTCGCTGAGGCGAGACGAATTTGCGCGCCATGGGTGCCGCACGAGATAGGGGCCAGATGAAGAAGCCAGCATAAAAAGATTGTGTCTCTCTCCTTATATCGAAACCTTTAACTCAAAAGTAATAAAAAGGTTTTGTACCTGAACAAAGAAGCCGTTACGTGTTTTCAAATTTCGAGATTCCTATGTTCTCTATGTATATATATTACCAACATTCAATGTCCATTTCGCACATGGCCGTATATGGACATGCAACACTTTCTCTAGAGTCTGAGTCATAGCAAATCTCCCTAGGTCTCCAAGACTCGATTCTTCTTTTGATTTCCAACTCTTCCAGTCATTTTTCCAAACCTTTGGGGATTGTTCCAAGTGCTACAACAATCGGTGTTAATGTCACCCTTGTATTCCAAGTCTTTTTGTTCTCAGGCAAGGTCTAATTATTTGTTTATCGTTTCGCTTTCTTTTATTTAACTCTTGTGCTCCTTCAAAACGGTAAAATCCACAAAATGATAAATTCTTTTTTTCTTGTTGATTAACATGAGGTCTGGCCGGGATTATGTGATCCGTTTGTATCTCAAAACCCCAAAGAATTTTATGATTCTGTTTTCTACATATACTATTTAGTAGTTTGGTGAAATTCTAATCTCTTGCACAGTTATCCGTAGATCTCCTTCCCCATACTGTCATACTCCTTTTCTGCTAGTTTACTGCATTTCACTCACACTTTTTAAACGAGTCTGAGCTTATTCTTTTATACACAGTTAAATGGTTTCAAGTACGAGGTGCATACGATAAGTTTCCAGACTTTTTTCGTATGGGCACTTTTATTGATAGTACACACATGAAACTCTAGTCCCTTTCGAAGTCATCTCCTCCGGCTGCCATGCACTTGTTGTACTGGATTCAAGTATTGTTATGTAACAGTAACAATTTAACATCACTCATTTCTTTCTACTTATTCAAATAGATATACAGGATATGTAATAGATAAATCTATCAGTAATTTCATTTTAAAATAAGATAGAACTATTTTGTTTGCACACCAATCTTGCAATTCTTTCTACACTGTAAGTACGAGGATCCTTCAATATGTTTCCAGACTTTTTTCGTATGGGCACTTTTATTGATAGTACACACATGAAAATCTAGTTCCCTTCGAAGTAATCTCCTCCGGCTGCAATGTACTTGTTGTACCATTACAGCAACTTCTGGAAGGCTCCATGGAAGTCCTCTTATGTGAGCGCGTCAATGACGTTCGTCACAGCCTCTTTCATCTCAGTTGTCTCATAACGACAGCCTCTGAGCTTAGGGAATAACCAAAAGTCACAGGGAGCAAGATCTGTACTATAGGGAGGGTGACGAACTGTCTTGAAACTTATTTAATGACCCTCGTACTTACCGTGTAGAAGCAATTGCAAGATTGGCGTGCAAACAAAGTAGTTCTATTTTATTTAAAAATGAAATTACCGATAGGTTTAACTATTACATATCCTGTATATCTATTTGAATAAGTAGAAAGAAATGAGTGATGTTAAATTGTTACTGTTACATAGAAATACTTGAAACCATTTAACTGAGTGCAAACAAATAATTATTAGTAAACACGATTATTTGTATTAGATAGAAATACTTTAACTGTGTGCAAAAAAGTGAGCTCAGGCTCGTTTAAAAATGTTATCAATAAGATATTTACAAAAAATATATATTTGATGTATATGTATAAACAGTATTTGGCATTAAATAACCTACAATGGTTGATATGCCATAAAATCAAACCAAATCAAATCCTATATATTTAATATATATGTATAAACAGTATTTGGCATTAAATAACCTACAATGATTGATATGCCATAAAACCAAACCCTTGTGGGTTATTTTATGCCAAATCCTTTATATATATATATATATACACACACACACACATATATATATATATATATATATATATTCAATATAAAATTTGTAAAGGAATAGTTTGTATTCTTGTTCTTTTGTTTGAGTTTAAAGGTATACAAACATTTGTAGGTTATTTAATGCCAAATCCATTTTCATACAAATAAAAAAGTTCTATTTTTAACAAATCAGTTTCGCATGAGTAAAGTTATTTGTCAAAAATATTTCTATTTCAAGCAATTCAGTTTAGTCAAACAGTTCTGATTTAAACAATTCAGTTTAGTATAGATATAGTTTTTGCACTGTTAAATGTCAAAACCGTTTTATTTCAAATGATTCAGTTTAGCATAAGTACGCAGTTTATTTCTATTTCACCCATAGATAGGGCTCTATCAGGCGCTACCATTCCGGGCCTGAGTGGACCTGGGAGTGATGGCACATAAGGAGTACTCCGAATTCCCCAAAGCTCGAGCATTAATGGAACCTCACGATCAGATTGTTTAGTGTAATATCCAGGACATTCGTTGGGAGGGGGGTCTTACCCCTCTGCAAAGAAGCAGTCTTTAAACATTTTTACATGAGCTGGAGCTTTTTTTTTTGCACACAGTTTAATGGTTTTAAGTATTTTTATCTAATACAAATAATCGTGTTTACTATTGATTAGATTATTTGTTAGTTAAATGGTTTGAAGCATTGCTACATAAAGCTAGCAATTTAATTTGAAATCAGTCATTTGTTTTCACTGACTAATTTGTAAGTGAATGATTTATGGTGATTCATTAAGGAGTTGGCACTATGTACAGTTGCACCTTTTTTCAAGAAAATTGGCAGCAATAAGTCTTTTCATATATACCAGAAAACTGTCAGCATGACCTTCTTTAAAGGTCACTGTCTATGTGTTGCGTAATTTGGTGATATCAATCACAACAGTGATACAAATTAATATTCATATGCCAAAACATATGCAAACACTCAATACAGGGGGGTGTCCTGGTGGTGTAATGGTTAACGCGGTGGACTGCGGAATCGTAGTAAGCGAGTTCGTACTCCAGTCACGCTATTACGTTCACTTTCGGACAAATACCCTTGGGAAAGGTATGAACCCCTTTATCCTCCCAGTTATGGGTTAAATAGCACCACTACTGTTCTTCTAGGAGAATAGCTTTGGCATTGAATAACCTAAAAAGGTTGATCTACCATTAAACAAAGAAACCAATCGAAACCTTTTCGGGCAAATACCCCTGGGAAAGGTATGAACCCCCTTATCCTCCCAGCTATGGGTTAAATAGTACCACTACTGTTCTTCTAAGAGAAAGGCTATGGCATTAGATAACCTGCAAAGGTTGATATGCCATTAAACAAAGAAACCAAACCACAATACAAATGAAAGCAGACTCTGTTGTTCAGTTACGAACAGTTTATAAATTTCTTGACTTCGTGTAATATCAATGGCTGCGGGATTTCGTTTTATATATCTTGCCTTTCGGTTTAGTGAGGCTGAGAACCTTTCGCTTAGCGCATGGGTTAGGTTCAAAATCAGCGTAGGTGTTCACGCGCGCGCGGGGAGGATCTATCATTCAGAGATGTCAAAATAAAAATCCCAGATAGAAATATGACCAGGGGGATGTGAATGACGTCATGTACCGGAAGCGTGCGCAGAGGATTTTGGGGATTGGAAAAAAAGTCAGTTAGTTGAGTTCCTGCCTCGGAAGAAGACGGTTGACTTTCGGAGCTCGCCAAGGCGAGACCAGTAGCTTGCGGCGGGTGCCGCACGTGGCGGGATAAATGCAAAAGTCAGCATAGAAAGACTGTGTATCTCTCTCCTTATGTCGAAAAACCTTTTAACTCAAAGGTAATAAAACGTTTCGTACCTGAACTAAGAATTCGTAAGTGTTTTTTTTTTTGTGTTTCGGGATTCCTATGTTATCTATATATGAGTTATGAACATTCTATGTACATTTCACATATTCATATATGGGTATGTTATATTCGGACCATAGCAACACGAGGAGTGAGACGCAATTCCTACTATACTGAAGATACTATACTGACGTGCGGCGCATCTTGTGATGTTTAAGATCTCTGTCGGTAGAGATCCGAAAAACTCAACTCTTCGACTCAGTGGCCGAATCCCCAACTCTCAACTCCATGATCCAATGTCAACATTCAACTGACTCTTTTTCAAAATCCTCAAATTCTCAGGACCATCTCTTCCGGCCATGACGTCATCCAAACTCCGGCCACAATTCCTGTCAGGGGTTTATTATGACAATGGTGATTGTCATATCCTTTGCGCGCGAGCGTAAAACCGTACCCAATGACTACGCACCTGAACTCTTAAACCGAAAAGTTCAAAGCCCTACCAAATAGAATGATAAAATATAATTAACGAAAAATTATTAATATAAAAAAAAATTCCTTAATAACATAAAATTTACTCCATGGACGGTCTTTTCAACTCAGGCTCGCAGTGACAAACTCATGTTTTGGTTCATTTCTAAACATTTTTTTGACTAAAACATGTTACTCCGTATTCACCACGGTAAATTTTCCATGATTTGTATTTTCCAACAAACAGAATTTGACAGCAAAGTCAGCTGGAGCTGTAAAATACTCTGATTGCATCTTTGCAGAGAGATAAGACTCCACCAACGTGTGTCCTGGTATGACAAACCATTTGATGGCAAGACCCCAGACTTGAAGATGTGGGAAATACGGACTACACTTTCATTAACAATGCATCCAGGTTTATTCTGATTTAATATATATGTATAAAGAGGATATGGCATTAAATAAGCTAGAATGGTTGATATGCCATAAAACGCAACCAAACTAAATCATATATATTTAAAATATATGTATAAAGAGGATGTGGCATTAAATAACCTACAATGGTAGATATGTCATAAAACCCAACCAAACCAAATCATATATATTTAATATGTATGTATAAAGAGGATATGGCATTAAATAACCTACAATAGTTGATATGCCATAACACCCAACCAAACCGAATCATATATATTTAATATATATGTAAAAAGAGGATGTGGCATTAAATAACCCACGAGGGTTGATATGCCATAAAACCCAACCAAACCGAATCATATATATTTAATATATATGTATAAAGGGGATATGGCATTAAGTAGCCTACAAAGGTTGATATGCCATAAAACCCAACTAAACCAAATCATATATATTTAATATATATGTACAAAGAGGATATGGCATTAAATAACCTACAATGTTTGATATGTCATAAAACCCAACCAAACAAAATCATATATATTTAATAAATATGTACAAAGAGGATTTGGCATTAAATAGTCTACAATAGTTGATATGCCATAAAATCAACCAAAACCAAATCATATATATTTAATATATATGTATCAAAAGGATTTGGGATTAAATATCCAACAATGGTTGATATATTATAATACACAACCAAAACATATATATATATATATATATATATATATATATATATATATATATATATATATTTGTATAAAGAGAATTTAGCATTGAATAAAATATAACAGTTGATATGGCATAAAACCTAATCAAACCGAATCATATACATTTAATATGTATGTATAAAGACGATGATAACCGACAATATTTGATATGCCATAAAAACCAACCAAATTAAACCTAACTAAAATTTGATGACCTATTCCAGTCCTAGCTAGGATCATTGTTATATTCACCGCCATATTTTGGGAGGATTAAAATAATTTTGTTATCGTATGAAGTGACACGAAGTCTCTAGAGGGACTCGTAATCTCGACCTCCAGATTACAAAACAGCTGATCTGATCAACTGAGCTATTAATAAAATACTTGTTAACTTGTTAACGAAATTTGACCTAACTGAAGACAATTCTTGTGTTAATAATGTTTTGAAATGTTCCAAGATAAATATTTTTGGGGGGATTAAAATGATTTGGGCAACGACTCTGGTAATTTAGCCTTCGGTGACAATTTAACGTTATTGCTCGTGTAAAAAGAGACATATTAGGAAGGCTCCAGGGGGATTCGAACCCTCGACCTCCAGTTTACTAGACTGGCGCTCTAACCAACTGAGCTATAGAGCCATGTCATTTACGCCGTTATTATTAAATTATTATCAACTTTTCTCTTCGAAAATTGACCGATATTCGAATATAATTTCTTTTCTAAATAACAGTCGAATGGTCATTCAATGATAATCAGTAAGCAGCTTAAAATCCCACAAAAAAAAAAAAAAAATGAAGTAATGGTAATTTAAACCTTGGAAATAATTTAATGTTATCGCTCATGTACAAATAGAAATATCAGGAAGGCTCTAGAGGGATTCGAACCCCTCGACTTCCAGTTTATTAAACTGGCGCTCTAACCAACTGAGCTATAGAACCCAGTGATTCGGCGCATTCATAATGTAATTATTATCAACTTTTCTCATCGAACATTGACCTATATTCGAATATAATTTCTTTTCTGAATGACAGTCGAATCGTCATTCAATGATAATCAGTAAGCAGCTTAAAATTACAGAAAAAAATGAAGATAATTATGGAGGTTATATTGTTTTAAAATGCTTCAAGACAAATATTTTGGGAGGATTGAATTATTTTGGTATTGTGTCTGGTAATCTAGGCCTCGGTGAAAACTTAATGTTATCTGTCATGTAAAAACTCATATATCAGGAAAGCTCCAGGTGAATTTGGACCACCAGTTTATTAGTCTGGCGATCTAAACATCTGAACTATGGTCCCATATAATTACCATCCTAAAATTGACCTATATTCGAATACAGGTGGAACGATAACATTGTCGCCCTAGAAAAGGCGACATGATTCCATTTCCGTTTAATGAAAACCAGTTTTCTGTTTTTGTTGCAGACCATCTACTAGTTGGCCAGCTGTGTACAAATTCTTAGAGCGATATGAGCCTTCTATCATGTCTGAAAGTGACACAATGTTCAACGAGTGAGATCGGAGATGCGCTGCTGTACAACTTATACCGCCACCGATTCAAGTTATGACAACAGGACCATTGGCAGCACCCTCAAAATGCAAATACGGACGGTTCAACGCTTGAGGGCACAGCTCAACACATCGAACGACCCTTTCGAGGTGGTGGAGCGGAAGGACACCGTCAGGAAGACCCAGACCAATGGGTTCATCGAAAAGGTCCAGGCAATCATTGATGAAACTACCCAGTGGTCTATTCGGCAGATTGCCAGAGATTTAGGCGTCTCACACACAACTGTGAATGCATATGTGAAGGAGGACTTGAAGTGTAGGTCCTAGAGGTGCCAGACCAGCCAGATCTTGACTGAGAAGACAAAAACCCTTAGGATAATCAAGTCTGTCAGGAACCCCCTCTCTCTCAACCTAAACCTACTCGACTACTTTGTTTGGTCATACGTCGAGAATATCACCAACATGACTTCCCACAACACCAAAGCCAGCCTGATCGCCGCCATCCGCCGAGTATTCACCGAGCTCCCGATGGCACTTGTGGAAAAGGCACGCTTCTAGTTCCGGATCCGTATCGAGGTGGTAATTGAGGCTGAAGGCGGCTACATCGAATAGATGTCAGCTCTATTAAATAATCAAGTTACCTGAATTGATTTTTTCAATAAAAGTTTTAAAATAAAGCTGTAGTGTTGTTTTCTTTAGGATGACAATTTTATCCTTTCACCCAGTATCATTTTTTTCTAAATGACTCTCGAATCGTCATTCAATGATAATCAGTAAGCAGCTTAAAATTACATCAAAAACCGAAGGCAATTCTGGAGGTTATATTGCTTTGAAATGCCCCAAGACAAATATTTTTGGGGATTAAATTGATTTGGGCATTGTGTCAGGTAAGTAACATTCGGTAATAACCTCATGTTATCGCTCATGTAAAAACTAAAAATCAGGAAGGCTCCAGGGTGATTTGAAACATCGTCTTCCAATTGACTAAACTGGCACTTTATTCTACTGTGCTCTAGAGCCATGGGATTTGCAGAAGCTTAATGAAAATATTAGCAACTTTTCTCTTCGAACCTTGACCTATATTTGAATATAATTTCAGTCGGGTCGTCTTTCAATGAATAATAGTAAGCAGCTTGAAAACATATCAAAAACTGAAGACAATTCTGGAGGTTTATATATGCTCAAAGATAATACTTTTAAAGGATTAAATTTATTTGGGTATTGTGTCTAATAATTAAGCCTTCTGTGAATACTTGATGTTATTGCTCATGCAAAAACTGAAAGGCTCCTGGGGGATTCGAAAAATCGACCCAACCCCACCCAACCCAACCAAATCATATATATTAAATATATAGCTATAAAGAGGATATGGCATTAAATAACCTATAATGGTTGATATGCAATAAAACCCAACCAAACAAAATCATATGTATTTAATATACATGTATCAAGAGGATATGGCATTAAATAACATATAATGGTTGATATGCCATAAAACCCAACCAAACAAAATGATATATATTTAATATATATGTATAAAGAGGTATTGCCTTTAAATAACCAACAATGGTTGATATGCCATAAAAGCCAACCAAACAAAATCATACATATTTAATATATATGTATGAAGAGGATTTGGCATTAGATAACCTGCAATGGTTGATATGCCATGAAACCAAAACAAAACCAAATCATATATATATAACATATATGTATAAAAAGGCTTTGGCATAAAATATCCTACAATAGTTGACGTATCATAAAATACAAGCAAACCCAATCATATATATATATATATATATATATATATATATATATATATATATGTATAAAGAGAATTTAGCATTGAATAAAATATAACAGTTGATATGGCATAAAACCTAATCAAACCGAATCATATACGTATAATATTTGTGTATAAAGACGATGATAACCGACAATATTTGATATGCCATAAAAACCAACAAAATTAAACCTAACTAGAATTTGATGAAATATTCCAGTTCAAGCTAGGAGCATTTTATATTCACAGCCATATTTTGGGAGGATTAAAATAATTTTATGTTATCGTATGAAGTGATATAAAGTTTTTTGATGGACTCGTAATCTCGACCTCCAGATTACAAAACTGCTGATCTGATCAACTGAGCTTTTAATAAAATACTTGTTAACTTGTTAACGAAATTTGACCTAACTGAAGACAATTCTTGTTTTAATATTGTTTTGAAATGTTCCAAGATAAATATTTTTTTTGGGGGGATTATAATCATTTGGGCAACGACTCTGCTAATTTAGCGATCGGTGATAATTTAACGTTTTTGCTCGTGTGAAAAAAGAAATATTAGGAAGGCTCCAGGGGGATTCGAACCCTCGACCTCCAGTTTACTAAACTGGCGCTCTAACCAACTGAGCTATAGAGCCATCTAGTTTGCGACTGTATAAAGAAATTATTATCAACTTTTCTCTTCGAAAATTGACCTATATTCGAGTATAATTTCTTTTCAAAATAACAGTCGACTCGTCATTCAATGATAATCAGTAAGCAGCTTAAAATCCCACAAAAAAATGAAGACAGTTCTGTTGGTTATATTGTTTTGATATTCTACAAGACAAATATTTTTTGGGGATTAAAATTATTTGAGTATTGTGTTTGGTAATTTAGCCTTCGGTGAAATCTTAATGTTATGGCTTATGTAAAAACTGATATATCAGGAAGCCTCCAGGGGGTTTCGAACCCTCGACTGGCGCTCTAAACAACTGAGATATAATGCTATGTCATAAGGAAATTATTATCAACTTTTCTCTTCGAAAATTGACCTATATTCGAATATAATTTCTTTTCTAAATGACATTCGCATCGTCATTCAATGATTAACAGTAAGCTGCTTAAAGACACATCAAACTTGAATCAATTCTGGACGTTATATTGTTTTGAAATGCTCCAAGACAAATAATATTCGGGGATTAAATTAATCTGGGAAACAACTATGGTAATTTAAACTTTGGAAATAATTTAATGTTATCGCTCATGTACAAATAGAAATATCAGGAAGGCTCTAGAGGGATTCGAACCCTCGACTTCCAGTTTATTAAACTGGCGCTCTAACGAACTGAGCTATAGAACCCAGTGATTCGGCGCATTCATAATGTAATTATTATCAACTTTTCTCATCGAACATTGACCTATATTCGAATATAATTTCTTTTCTGAATGACAGTCGAATCGTCATTCAATGATAATCAGTAAGCAGCTTAAAATTACAGAAAAAAATGAAGATAATTATGGAGGTTATATTGTTTTAAAATGCTTCAAGACAAATATTTTTGGAGGATTGAATTATTTTGGTATTGTGTCTGGTAATCTAGGCCTCGGTGAAAACTTAATGTTATCTGTCATGTAAAAACTCATATATCAGGAAAGCTCCAGGTGAATTTGGACCACCAGTTTATTAGTCTGGCGATCTAAACAACTGAACTATGGTCCCATATAATTACCATCCTAAAATTGACCTATATTCGAATACAGGTGGAACGATAAAATTGTCGGTCTAGAAAAGGCGACATGATTCCATTTCCGTTTAATGAAAACCAGTTTTCTGTTTTTGTTGCAGACCATCTACTAGTTGGCCATCTGTGTACAAATCCTTAGAGCGATAGGAGCCTTCTATCATGTCTGAAAGTGACACAATGTTCAATGAGTGAGATCGGAGATGCGCTGCTGTACAACTTATACTCTCACCGATTCAAGTTATGACAACAGGACCATTGGCAGCACCCTCAAAATGCAAATACGGACGGTTCAACGCTTGAGGGCACAGCTCAACACATCGAACGACCCTTTCGAGGTGGTGGAGCGGAAGGACACCGCCAGGAAGACCCAGACCAATGGGTTCATCGAAAAGGTCCAGGCAATCATTGATGAAACTACCCAGTGGTCTACTCGGCAGATTGCCAGAGATTTAGGCGTCTCACACACAACTGTGAATGCATATGTGAAGGAGGACTTGAAGTGTAGGTCCTACAGGTTCCAGACAAGCAAGATCTTGACTGAGAAGACAAAGACCCTCAGGATAATCAAGTCTGTCAGGAACCCCCTCTCTCTCAACCTAAACCTACTCGACTACTTTGTTTGGTCATACGTCGAGAATATCACCAACATGACTTCCCACAACACCAAAGCCAGCCTGATCGCCGCCATCCGCCGAGTATTCACCGAGCTCCCGATGGCACTTGTGGAAAAGGCACGGTTCTAGTTCCGGATCCGTATCGAGGTGGTAATTGAGGCTGAAGGCGGCTACATCGAATAGATGTCAGCTCTATTAAATAATCAAGTTACCTGAATTGATTTTTTCAATAAAAGTTTTAAAATAAAGCTGTAGTGTTGTTTTCTTTAGGATGACAATTTTATCCTTTCACCCAGTATAATTTTTTTCTAAATGACTCTCGAATCGTCATTCAATGAAAATCAGTAAGCAGCTTAAAATTACATCAAAAACCGAAGGCAATTCTGGAGGTTATATTGCTTTGAAATGCCCCAAGACAAATATTTTTGGGGATTAAATTGATTTGGGCATTGTGTCAGGCAATTAACATTCGGTAATAACCTAATGTTATCGCTCATGTAAAAACTAAAAATCAGGAAGGCTCCAGGGGGATTTGAAACATCATCCTCCAATTGACTAAACAGGCGCTCTATTCAACTGAGCTCTAGAGCCATGCGATTTGTAAAGGCTTAATGAAAATATTAGCAACTTTTCTCTTCGAACCTTGACCTATATTTGAATATAATTTCTTTTCTAAATGACAGTCAACTGAGCTATTAATAAAATACTTGTTAACTTGTTAACGCAATTTGACCTAACTGAAGACAATTCTTGTTTTAATATTGTCTTGATTTTAATATTGTCTTTCAATGATTAATTGTAAGCAGCTTGAAAACATATCAAAAACTGAAGATATTTCTGGAGGTTATATTGCTTTGATATGCTCCAAGATAATACTTTTAAAGGATTAAATTTATTTGGGTATTGTGTCTAATAATTAAGCCTTCTGTGAACACTTGATGTTATTGCTCATGCAAAAACTGATAGGCTCCTGGGGGATTCGAAAAATCGACCCAACCCCACCCAACACAACCAAATCATATATATTTAATATATATCCATAAAGAGGATATGGCACTAAATAACCTATAATGGTTGATATGCCATAAAACCCAACCAAACACAACAAAACAAAATCATATATATTTAATATATATGTATAAAGAAGATATGGCATTAAATAACCTATAATGGTTGATATGCCATAAAACCCAACCAAACAAAATCATATGTATTTAATATATATGTATAAAGAGGATATGGCATTAAATAACATATAATGGTTGATATGCCATAAAACCCAACCAAACAAAATGATATATATTTAATATATATGTATAAAGAAGTATTGCCTTTAAATAACCTACAATGGTTGATATGCCATAAAAGCCAACCAAACAAAATCATACATATTTAATATATATGTATGAAGAGGATTTGGCATTAGATAACCTACAATGGTTGATATGCCATGAAACCAAAACAAAACCAAATCATATATATATAATATATATGTATAAAAAGGCTTTGGCATAAAATATCCTACAATAGTTGACATATCATAAAATACAAGCAAACCCAATCATATATATATATATATATATATATATATATATATATATATATATATATATATATATGTATAAAGAGAATTTAGCATTGAATAAAATATAACAGTTGATATGGCATAAAACCTAATCAAACCGAATCATATACATTTAATATTTGTGTATAAAGACGATGATAACCGACAATATTTGATATGCCATAAAAAACAACAAAATTAAACCTAACTAGAATTTGATGAAATATTCCAGTTCAAGCTAGGAGCATTTTATATTCACAGCCATATTTTGGGAGGATTAAAATAATTTTATGTTATCGTATGAAGTGATATAAAGTTTCCTGATGGACTCGTAATCTCGACCTCCAGATTACAAAACTGCTGATCTGATCAACTGAGCTTTTAATAAAATACTTGTTAACTTGTTAACGAAATTTGACCTAACTGAAGACAATTCTTGTTTTAATATTGTTTTGAAATGTTCCAAGATAAATATTTTTTTGGGGGGGATTATAATCATTTGGGCAACGACTCTGCTAATTTAGCGATCGGTGATAATTTAACGTTTTTGCTCGTGTGAAAAAAAGAAATATTAGGAAGGCTCCAGGGGGATTCGAACCCTCGACCTCCAGTTTACTAGACTGGCGCTCTAACCAACTGAGCTATAGAGCCATCTGGTTTGCAACTCTATAAAGAAATTATTATCAACTTTTCTCTTCGAAAATTGACCTATATTCGAGTATAATTTATTTTCAAAATAACAGTCGACTCGTCATTCAACGATAATCAGTAAGCAGCTTAAAATCCCACAAAAAAATGAAGACAGTTCTGGAGGTTATATTGTTTTGAAATTCTACAAGACAAATATTTTTTGGGGATTAAAATTATTTGAGTATTGTGTTTGGTAATTTAGCCTTCGGTGAAATCTTAATGTTATGGCTTATGTAAAAACTGATATATCAGGAAGCCTCCAGGGGGTTTCGAACCCTCGACTGGCGCTCTAAACAACTGAGATATAATGCTATGTCATAAGGAAATTATTATCAACTTTTCTCTTCGAAAATTGACCTATATTCGAATATAATTTCTTTTCTAAATGACATTCGCATCGTCATTCAATGATTAACAGTAAGCTGCTTAAAGACACATCAAACTTGAAGTCAATTCTGGACGTTATATTGTTTTGAAATGCTCCAAGACAAATAATATTCGGGGATTAAATTAATGTGGGAAACAACTATGGTAATTTAAACTTTGGAAATAATTTAATGTTATCGCTCATGTACAAATAGAAATATCAGGAAGGCTCTAGAGGGATTCGAACCCCTCGACTTCCAGTTTATTAAACTGGCGCTCTAACGAACTGAGCTATAGAGCCCAGTGATTCGGCGCATTCATAATGTAATTATTATCAACTTTTCTCATCGAACATTGACCTATATTCGAATATAATTTCTTTTCTGAATGACAGTCGAATCGTCATTCAATGATAATCAGTAAGCAGCTTAAAATTACATAAAAAAATGAAGATAATTATGGAGGTTATATTATTTTAAAATGCTTCAAGACAAATATTTTTGGAGGATTGAATTATTTTGGTATTGTGTCTGGTAATCTAGGCCTCGGTGAAAACTTAATGTTATCTGTCATGTAAAAACTCATATATCAGGAAAGCTCCAGGTGAATTTGGACCACCAGTTTATTAGTCTGGCGATCTAAACAACTGAACTATGGTCCCATATAATTACCATCCTAAAATTGACCTATATTCGAATACAGGTGGAACGATAACATTGTCGCCCTAGAAAAGGCGACATGATTCCATTTCCGTTTAATGAAAACCAGTTTTCTGTTTTTGTTGCAGACCATCTACTAGTTGGCCAGCTGTGTACAAATCCTAAGAGCGATAGGAGCCTTCTATCATGTGTGAAAGTGACACAATGTTCAACGAGTGAGATCGGAGATGCGCTGCTGTACAACTTATACCCCCACCGATTCAAGTTATGACAACAGGACCATTGGCAGCACCCTCAAAATGCAAATACGGACGGTTCAACGCTTGAGGGCACAGCTCAACACATCGAACGACCCTTTCGAGGTGGTGGAGCGGAAGGACACCGTCAGGAAGACCCAGACCAATGGGTTCATCGAAAAGGTCCAGGCAATCATTGATGAAACTACCCAGTGGTCTACTCGGCAGATTGCCAGAGATTTAGGCGTCTCAAACACAACTGTGAATGCATATGTGAAGGAGGACTTGAAGTGTAGGTCCTACAGGTTCCAGACAAGCCAGATCTTGACTGAGAAGACAAAGACCCTCAGGCTAATCAAGTCCGTCAGGAACCCCACTTCCTTGACCTAAACCTACTCGACTACCTCGTTTGGTCATACGTCGAGAACAACACCAACATGACTTCCCACAACACCAAAGCCAGCCTGATCGCCGCCATCCGCCGAGTATTCGCCGAGCTCCCGCTGGCGCTTGTGGAAAAAGCACGGTTCTAGTTCCGGATCCGTATCGAGGTGGTAATTGAGGCTGAAGGCGGCTACATCGAATAGATGTCAGCTCTATTAAATAATCAAGTTACCTGAATTGATTTTTTCAATAAAATTTTAAAATAAAGCTGTAGTGTTGTTTTCTTTAGGATGACAATTTTATCCTTTCACCCGGTATCATTTTTTTCTAAATGACTCTCGAATCGTCATTCAATGAAAATCAGTAAGCTGCTTAAAATTACATCAAAAACCAAAGGCAATTCTGGAGGTTATATTGCTTTGAAATGCCCCAAGACAAATATTTTTGGGGATTAAATTGATTTGGGCATTGTGTCAGGTAATTAACATTCGGTAATAATCTCATGTTATCGCTCATGTAAAAACTAAAAATCAGGAAGGCTCCAGGGTGATTTGAAACATCGTCTTCCAATTGACTAAACTGGCACTTTATTCTACTGTGCTCTAGAGCCATGCGATTTGCAGAAGCTTAATGAAAATATTAGCAACTTTTCTCTTCGAACCTTGACCTATATTTGAATATAATTTCAGTCGGGTCGTCTTTCAATGAATAATAGTAAACAGCTTGAAAACATATAAAAAACTGAAGACAATTCTGGAGGTTTATATATGCTCCAAGATAATACTTTTAAAGGATTAAATTTATTTGGGTATTGTGTCTAATAATTAAGCCTTCTGTGAACACTTGATGTTATTGCTCATGCAAAAACTGATAGGCTCCTGGGGGATTCGAAAAATCGACCCAACCCCACCCAACACAACCAAATCATATATATTTAATATATATCCATAAAGAGGATATGGCACTAAATAACCAATAATGGTTGATATGCCATAAAACCCAACCAAACACAACAAAACAAAATCATATATATTTAATATATATGTATAAAGAAGATATGGCATTAAATAACCTATAATGGTTGATATGCCATAAAACCCAACCAAACAAAATCATATGTATTTAATATATATGTATAAAGAGGATATGGCATTAAATAACATATAATGGTTGATATGCCATAAAACCCAACGAAACAAAATGATATATATTTAATATATATGTATAAAGAGGTATTGCCTTTAAATAACCTACAATGGTTGATATGCCATAAAAGCCAACCAAACAAAATCATACATATTTAATATATATGTATGAAGAGGATTTGGCATTAGATAACCTACAATGGTTGATATGCCATGAAACCAAAACAAAACCAAATCATATATATATAACATATATGTATAAAAAGGCTTTGGCATAAAATATCCTACAATAGATGACATATCATAAAATACAAGCAAACCCAATCATATATATATATATATATATATATACATATATATATATATATATATATATAAAGAGAATTTAGCATTGAATAAAATATAACAGTTGATATGGCATAAAACCTAATCAAACCGAATCATATACGTTTAATATTTATGTATAAAGACGATGATAACCGACAATATTTGATATGCCATAAAAAACAACAAAATTAAACCTAACTAGAATTTGATGAAATATTCCAGTTCAAGCTAGGAGCATTTTATATTCACAGCCATATTTTGGGAGGATTAAAATAATTTTATGTTATCGTATGAAGTGATACAAAGTTTCTTGATGGACTCGTAATCTCGACCTCCAGATTACAAAACTGCTGATCTGATCAACTGAGCTATTAATAAAATACTTGTTAACTTGTTAACGAAATTTGACCTAACTGAAGACAATTCTTGTTTTAATATTGTCTTGAAATGTTCCAAGATAAATATTTTTTTTTGGGTGGGATTATAATGATTTGGGCAACGACTCTGGTAATTTAGCCATCGGTGATAATTTAACGTTATTGCTCGTGTAAAAAAAAGAAATATTAGAAGGCTCCAGGGGGATTCGAACCCTCGACCTCCAGTTTACTAGACTGGCGTTCTAACCAACTGAGCTATAGAGCCATCTGGTTTACGACTCTATAAAGAAATTATTATCAACTTTTCTCTTCGAAAATTGACCTATATTCGAGTATAATTTCTTTTCAAAATAACAGTCGACTCGTCATTCAATGATAATCAGTAAGCAGCTTAAAATCCCACAAAAAAATGAAGACAGTTCTGTTGGTTATATTGTTTTGAAATTCTACAAGACAAATATTTTTTGGGGATTAAAATTATTTGAGTATTGTGTTTGGTAATTTAGCCTTCGGTGAAATCTTAATGTTATGGCTTATGTAAAAACTGATATATCAGGAAGCCTCCAGGGGGTTTCGAACCCTCGACTGGCGCTCTAAACAACTGAGATATAATGCTATGTCATAAGGAAATTATTTTCAACTTTTCTCTTCGAAAATTGACCTATATTCGAGTATAATTTCTTTTCAAAATAACAGTCGACTCGTCATTCAATGATAATCAGTAAGCAGCTTAAAATCCCGCAAAAAAATGAAGACAATTTTGGAGGTTATACTGTTTTGAAATTCTGCGCGACAAATATTTTTTGGGGATTAAAATTATTTGAGTATTGTGTTTGGTAATTTAGCCTTCGGTGAAATCTTAATGTTATCGCTTATATAAAAACTGATATATCAGAAAGCCTCAAGGGGGGTTTGAACCTTTTACTGGCGCTCTAACCATCTGAGTAATAGAGCCATGCATTTTGCTATTTCCTAAGGAAATTATTATCAACTTTTCTCTTCGAAAATTGACCTATATTCGAATATAATTTCTTTTCGAAATGACATTCGCATCGTCATTCAATGATTAACAGTAAGCTGCTTAAAGACACATCAAACTTGAAGTCAATTCTGGACGTTATATTGTTTTGAAATGCTCCAAGACAAATAATATTCGGGGATTAAATTAATGTGGGAAACAACTATGGTAATTTAAACTTTGGAAATAATTTAATGTTATCGCTCATGTACAAATAGAAATATCAGGAAGGCTCTAGAGGGATTCGAAACCCTCGACTTCCAGTTTATTAAACTGGCGCTCTAACCAACTGAGCTATAGAGCCCAGTGATTCGGCGCATTCATAATGTAATTATTATCAACTTTTCTCATCGAACATTGACCTATATTCGAATATAATTTCTTTTCTGAATGACAGTCGAATCGTCATTCAATGATAATCAGTAAGCAGCTTAAAATTACAGAAAAAAATGAAGATAATTATGGAGGTTATATTGTTTTAAAATGCTTCAAGACAAATATTTTTGGAGGATTGAATTATTTTGGTATTGTGTCTGGTAATCTAGGCCTCGGTGAAAACTTAATGTTATCTGTCATGTAAAAACTCATATATCAGGAAAGCTCCAGGTGAATTTGGACCACCAGTTTATTAGTCTGGCGATCTAAACAACTGAACTATGGTCCCATATAATTACCATCCTAAAATTGACCTATATTCGAATACAGGTGGAACGATAAAATTGTCGGTCTAGAAAAGGCGACATGATTCCATTTCCGTTTAATGAAAACCAGTTTTCTGTTTTTGTTGCAGACCATCTACTAGTTGGCCATCTGTGTACAAATCCTTAGAGCGATAGGAGCCTTCTATCATGTCTGAAAGTGACACAATGTTCAATGAGTGAGATCGGAGATGCGCTGCTGTACAACTTATACTCTCACCGATTCAAGTTATGACAACAGGACCATTGGCAGCACCCTCAAAATGCAAATACGGACGGTTCAACGCTTGAGGGCACAGCTCAACACATCGAACGACCCTTTCGAGGTGGTGGAGCGGAAGGACACCGCCAGGAAGACCCAGACCAATGGGTTCATCGAAAAGGTCCAGGCAATCATTGATGAAACTACCCAGTGGTCTACTCGGCAGATTGCCAGAGATTTAGGCGTCTCACACACAACTGTGAATGCATATGTGAAGGAGGACTTGAAGTGTAGGTCCTACAGGTTCCAGACAAGCAAGATCTTGACTGAGAAGACAAAGACCCTCAGGATAATCAAGTCTGTCAGGAACCCCCTCTCTCTCAACCTAAACCTACTCGACTACTTTGTTTGGTCATACGTCGAGAATATCACCAACATGACTTCCCACAACACCAAAGCCAGCCTGATCGCCGCCATCCGCCGAGTATTCACCGAGCTCCCGATGGCACTTGTGGAAAAGGCACGCTTCTAGTTCCGGATCCGTATCGAGGTGGTAATTGAGGCTGAAGGCGGCTACATCGAATAGATGTCAGCTCTATTAAATAATCAAGTTACCTGAATTGATTTTTTCAATAAAAGTTTTAAAATAAAGCTGTAGTGTTGTTTTCTTTAGGATGACAATTTTATCCTTTCACCCAGTATAATTTTTTTCTAAATGACTCTCGAATCGTCATTCAATGAAAATCAGTAAGCAGCTTAAAATTACATCAAAAACCGAAGGCAATTCTGGAGGTTATATTGCTTTGAAATGCCCCAAGACAAATATTTTTGGGGATTAAATTGATTTGGGCATTGTGTCAGGCAATTAACATTCGGTAATAACCTAATGTTATCGCTCATGTAAAAACTAAAAATCAGGAAGGCTCCAGGGGGATTTGAAACATCATCCTCCAATTGACTAAACAGGCGCTCTATTCAACTGAGCTCTAGAGCCATGCGATTTGTAAAGGCTTAATGAAAATATTAGCAACTTTTCTCTTCGAACCTTGACCTATATTTGAATATAATTTCTTTTCTAAATGACAGTCAACTGAGCTATTAATAAAATACTTGTTAACTTGTTAACGCAATTTGACCTAACTGAAGACAATTCTTGTTTTAATATTGTCTTGATTTTAATATTGTCTTTCAATGATTAATTGTAAGCAGCTTGAAAACATATCAAAAACTGAAGATATTTCTGGAGGTTATATTGCTTTGATATGCTCCAAGATAATACTTTTAAAGGATTAAATTTATTTGGGTATTGTGTCTAATAATTAAGCCTTCTGTGAACACTTGATGTTATTGCTCATGCAAAAACTGATAGGCTCCTGGGGGATTCGAAAAATCGACCCAACCCCACCCAACACAACCAAATCATATATATTTAATATATATCCATAAAGAGGATATGGCACTAAATAACCTATAATGGTTGATATGCCATAAAACCCAACCAAACACAACAAAACAAAATCATATATATTTAATATATATGTATAAAGAAGATATGGCATTAAATAACCTATAATGGTTGATATGCCATAAAACCCAACCAAACAAAATCATATGTATTTAATATATATGTATAAAGAGGATATGGCATTAAATAACATATAATGGTTGATATGCCATAAAACCCAACCAAACAAAATGATATATATTTAATATATATGTATAAAGAAGTATTGCCTTTAAATAACCTACAATGGTTGATATGCCATAAAAGCCAACCAAACAAAATCATACATATTTAATATATATGTATGAAGAGGATTTGGCATTAGATAACCTACAATGGTTGATATGCCATGAAACCAAAACAAAACCAAATCATATATATATAATATATATGTATAAAAAGGCTTTGGCATAAAATATCCTACAATAGTTGACATATCATAAAATACAAGCAAACCCAATCATATATATATATATATATATATATATATATATATATATATATATATATATATATATATGTATAAAGAGAATTTAGCATTGAATAAAATATAACAGTTGATATGGCATAAAACCTAATCAAACCGAATCATATACATTTAATATTTGTGTATAAAGACGATGATAACCGACAATATTTGATATGCCATAAAAAACAACAAAATTAAACCTAACTAGAATTTGATGAAATATTCCAGTTCAAGCTAGGAGCATTTTATATTCACAGCCATATTTTGGGAGGATTAAAATAATTTTATGTTATCGTATGAAGTGATATAAAGTTTCCTGATGGACTCGTAATCTCGACCTCCAGATTACAAAACTGCTGATCTGATCAACTGAGCTTTTAATAAAATACTTGTTAACTTGTTAACGAAATTTGACCTAACTGAAGACAATTCTTGTTTTAATATTGTTTTGAAATGTTCCAAGATAAATATTTTTTTGGGGGGGATTATAATCATTTGGGCAACGACTCTGCTAATTTAGCGATCGGTGATAATTTAACGTTTTTGCTCGTGTGAAAAAAAGAAATATTAGGAAGGCTCCAGGGGGATTCGAACCCTCGACCTCCAGTTTACTAGACTGGCGCTCTAACCAACTGAGCTATAGAGCCATCTGGTTTGCAACTCTATAAAGAAATTATTATCAACTTTTCTCTTCGAAAATTGACCTATATTCGAGTATAATTTCTTTTCAAAATAACAGTCGACTCGTCATTCAACGATAATCAGTAAGCAGCTTAAAATCCCACAAAAAAATGAAGACAGTTCTGGAGGTTATATTGTTTTGAAATTCTACAAGACAAATATTTTTTGGGGATTAAAATTATTTGAGTATTGTGTTTGGTAATTTAGCCTTCGGTGAAATCTTAATGTTATGGCTTATGTAAAAACTGATATATCAGGAAGCCTCCAGGGGGTTTCGAACCCTCGACTGGCGCTCTAAACAACTGAGATATAATGCTATGTCATAAGGAAATTATTATCAACTTTTCTCTTCGAAAATTGACCGATATTCGAATATAATTTCTTTTCTAAATGACATTCGCATCGTCATTCAATGATTAACAGTAAGCTGCTTAAAGACACATCAAACTTGAAGTCAATTCTGGACGTTATATTGTTTTGAAATGCTCCAAGACAAATAATATTCGGGGATTAAATTAATGTGGGAAACAACTATGGTAATTTAAACTTTGGAAATAATTTAATGTTATCGCTCATGTACAAATAGAAATATCAGGAAGGCTCTAGAGGGATTCGAAACCCTCGACTTCCAGTTTATTAAACTGGCGCTCTAACGAACTGAGCTATAGAGCCCAGTGATTCGGCGCATTCATAATGTAATTATTATCAACTTTTCTCATCGAACATTGACCTATATTCGAATATAATTTCTTTTCTGAATGACAGTCGAATCGTCATTCAATGATAATCAGTAAGCAGCTTAAAATTACATAAAAAAATGAAGATAATTATGGAGGTTATATTATTTTAAAATGCTTCAAGACAAATATTTTTGGAGGATTGAATTATTTTGGTATTGTGTCTGGTAATCTAGGCCTCGGTGAAAACTTAATGTTATCTGTCATGTAAAAACTCATATATCAGGAAAGCTCCAGGTGAATTTGGACCACCAGTTTATTAGTCTGGCGATCTAAACAACTGAACTATGGTCCCATATAATTACCATCCTAAAATTGACCTATATTCGAATACAGGTGGAACGATAACATTGTCGCCCTAGAAAAGGCGACATGATTCCATTTCCGTTTAATGAAAACCAGTTTTCTGTTTTTGTTGCAGACCATCTACTAGTTGGCCAGCTGTGTACAAATCCTAAGAGCGATAGGAGCCTTCTATCATGTGTGAAAGTGACACAATGTTCAACGAGTGAGATCGGAGATGCGCTGCTGTACAACTTATACCCCCACCGATTCAAGTTATGACAACAGGACCATTGGCAGCACCCTCAAAATGCAAATACGGACGGTTCAACGCTTGAGGGCACAGCTCAACACATCGAACGACCCTTTCGAGGTGGTGGAGCGGAAGGACACCGTCAGGAAGACCCAGACCAATGGGTTCATCGAAAAGGTCCAGGCAATCATTGATGAAACTACCCAGTGGTCTACTCGGCAGATTGCCAGAGATTTAGGCGTCTCAAACACAACTGTGAATGCATATGTGAAGGAGGACTTGAAGTGTAGGTCCTACAGGTTCCAGACAAGCAAGATCTTGACTGAGAAGACAAAGACCCTCAGGCTAATCAAGTCCGTCAGGAACCCCACTTCCTTGACCTAAACCTACTCGACTACCTCGTTTGGTCATACGTCGAGAACAACACCAACATGACTTCCCACAACACCAAAGCCAGCCTGATCGCCGCCATCCGCCGAGTATTCGCCGAGCTCCCGCTGGCGCTTGTGGAAAAAGCACGGTTCTAGTTCCGGATCCGTATCGAGGTGGTAATTGAGGCTGAAGGCGGCTACATCGAATAGATGTCAGCTCTATTAAATAATCAAGTTACCTGAATTGATTTTTTCAATAAAATTTTAAAATAAAGCTGTAGTGTTGTTTTCTTTAGGATGACAATTTTATCCTTTCACCCAGTATCATTTTTTTCTAAATGACTCTCGAATCGTCATTCAATGAAAATCAGTAAGCAGCTTAAAATTACATCAAAAACCAAAGGCAATTCTGGAGGTTATATTGCTTTGAAATGCCCCAAGACAAATATTTTTGGGGATTAAATTGATTTGGGCATTGTGTCAGGTAATTAACATTCGGTAATAATCTCATGTTATCGCTCATGTAAAAACTAAAAATCAGGAAGGCTCCAGGGTGATTTGAAACATCGTCTTCCAATTGACTAAACTGGCACTTTATTCTACTGTGCTCTAGAGCCATGCGATTTGCAGAAGCTTAATGAAAATATTAGCAACTTTTCTCTTCGAACCTTGACCTATATTTGAATATAATTTCAGTCGGGTCGTCTTTCAATGAATAATAGTAAACAGCTTGAAAACATATAAAAAACTGAAGACAATTCTGGAGGTTTATATATGCTCCAAGATAATACTTTTAAAGGATTAAATTTATTTGGGTATTGTGTCTAATAATTAAGCCTTCTGTGAATACTTGATGTTATTGCTCATGCAAAAACTGAAAGGCTCATGGGGGATTCGAAAAATCGACCCAACCCCACCCAACCCAACCAAATCATATATATTTAATATATATCCATAAAGAGGATATGGCACTAAATAACCTATAATGGTTGATATGCCATAAAACCCAACCAAACACAACAAAACAAAATCATATATATTTAATATATATGTATAAAGAAGATATGGCATTAAATAACCTATAATGGTTGATATGCCATAAAACCCAACCAAACAAAATCATATGTATTTAATATATATGTATAAAGAGGATATGGCATTAAATAACATATAATGGTTGATATGCCATAAAACCCAACGAAACAAAATGATATATATTTAATATATATGTATAAAGAGGTATTGCCTTTAAATAACCTACAATGGTTGATATGCCATAAAAGCCAACCAAACAAAATCATACATATTTAATATATATGTATGAAGAGGATTTGGCATTAGATAACCTACAATGGTTGATATGCCATGAAACCAAAACAAAACCAAATCATATATATATAATATATATGTATAAAAAGGCTTTGGCATAAAATATCCTACAATAGTTGACATATCATAAAATACAAGCAAACCCAATCATATATATATATATATATATATATATATATATATATATATACATATATATATATATATATATATATATATATATATATATATATATATATAAAGAGAATTTAGCATTGAATAAAATATAACAGTTGATATGGCATAAAACCTAATCAAACCGAATCATATACATTTAATATTTGTGTATAAAGACGATGATAACCGACAATATTTGATATGCCATAAAAAACAACAAAATTAAACCTAACTAGAATTTGATGAAATATTCCAGTTCAAGCTAGGAGCATTTTATATTCACAGCCATATTTTGGGAGGATTAAAATAATTTTATGTTATCGTATGAAGTGATATAAAGTTTCTTGATGGACTCGTAATCTCGACCTCCAGATTACAAAACTGCTGATCTGATCAACTGAGCTATTAATAAAATACTTGTTAACTTGTTAACGAAATTTGACCTAACTGAAGACAATTCTTGTTTTAATATTGTTTTGAAATGTTCCAAGATAAATATTTTTTTGGGGGGGATTATAATGATTTGGGCAACGACTCTGCTAATTTAGCCATCGGTGATAATTTAACGTTATTGCTCGTGTAAAAAGAGAAATATTAGGAAGGCTCCAGGGGGATTCGAACCCTCGACATCCAGTTTACTAGACTGGCGCTCTAACCAACTGAGTTATAGAGCCATCTGGTTTGCCACTGTATAAAGAAATTATTATCAACTTTTCTCTTCGAAAATTGACCTATATTCGAGTATAATTTCTTTTCAAAATAACAGTCGACTCGTCATTCAACGATAATCAGTAAGCAGCTTAAAATCCCACAAAAAAATGAAGACAGTTCTGGAGGTTATATTGTTTTGAAATTCTACAAGACAAATATTTTTTGGGGATTAAAATTATTTGAGTATTGTGTTTGGTAATTTAGCCTTCGGTGAAATCTTAATGTTATGGCTTATGTAAAAACTGATATATCAGGAAGCCTCCAGGGGGTTTCGAACCCTCGACTGGCGCTCTAAACAACTGAGATATAATGCTATGTCATAAGGAAATTATTATCAACTTTTCTCTTCGAAAATTGACCTATATTCGAATATAATTTCTTTTCTAAATGACATTCGCATCGTCATTCAATGAATAACAGTAAGCTGCTTAAAGACACATCAAACTTGAAGTCAATTCTGGACGTTATATTGTTTTGAAATGCTCCAAGACAAATAATATTCGGGGATTAAATTAATCTGGGAAACGACTATGGTAATTTAAACTATGCAGAAAATTTAATGTTAACGTTCGTATAAAAATTGAAATATTAGGAAGGCTCCAGGGGGATTCGAACCGTCGACCTCCAGTTTACTAGACTGGCGCTCTAACCAACTGAGCTATAGAGCCATGTGATGGTGCGCATTCATAATGTATTTATTATCAACTTTTCTCATCGAACATTGACCTAAATGCGAATATAATTTCTTTTCTGAATGACCGTCGGATCGTCATTCAATGATAATCAGTAAGCAGCTTAAATTTACATTAAAAATGAAGATAATTCTACAGGTTATATTGTTTTGAAAAGCTTCAAGAGAAATATTTTTGGAGGATAAGAATTATTTGGGCATTGTGTCTGGTAATCTAGCCCTCGGTAAAAACTTAATGCTATCGCGGATGTAAAGACTGATACATCAGGAAAGCTGCAGGTGAATTCGAACCATCAACCTCCAGTTTATTGGACTGACGATCTAACAAATTGAGCTATAGATCGATATGATTCCCAATTTTTAATGAAATTATTATCAACTTTTTCCTTCGAAAATTGACCTATATTCGAATGCAGGGTCGCCCTAGAAAAGACGACATGATTCCATTTCCGTTTAATGAAAACCGGTTTTTTTTGGTTGCAGACCATCTACTAGTTGGCCAGTGGTGTACAAATCCTAAGAGCGATAGGAGCCTTCTATCATGTGTGAAAATGATACAATGTTCAACGAGTGAGATCGGAGATGCGCTGCAGTACAACTTATACCCCCACCGATTCAAGTTATGATAACAGGACCATTGACAGCACTCTCAAAATGCAAATCCGGACGGTTCAACGCTTGAGGGCACAGCTCAACACATCGCATTACCCTTTGGAGGTGGTGGAATGGAAGGACACCACTAGGAAGACTTGGAGCAAGGAGTTCATCAAAAAGGTCCTGGCAATCATTGAGTAAACTCGCCGCCATCCACCGAGTATTCACGGAGCTCTCGCCGGCGCTTGTGGAAAAGGCATGCTTCTAGTTCCGGATCCGTATCGAGGCGGTAATTGAGGCTGAAGGCGGCTACATTGAATAGATGCCAGCTCTACTAAATAATCAAGTTACCTGAATTGATTTTTTCAATAAAAGTTTTAAAATAAATCTGTAGTGCTGTTTTCTTTAGGACGACAATTTTATCGTTTAACCTAGTATAATTTCTTTTCTAAATGACAGTCGAATCGTCATTCAATGATAATCAGAAAGCAGCTTAAAATTACATCAAAAACTGAAGACAACTCTGGAGGTTATATTGCTTTGAAATGCCCCAAGACAAATATTTTGGGTGATTAAATTGATTTGGGCATTGTGTCCGGCAATTAACATTTGGTAATAACCTAATGTTATCGCTCATGTAAAAACTAAAATATCAGGAAGGCTACAATGATTAACTGTAAGCAGTTTAAAGACACATCAAAAACTGAAGACAATTCTGGAGGTCATATTGATTTGAAACGTTCGAAGTCAAATATGTTTTGGGATTAAATTAATCTGGGAAACGATGATGGTAATTTACACATTGGTGATGATTTAATTTTATTTTGAGTGTAAAAACTGAAATATCTGGATGGCTCCAGGGGGATTTGAACCCTCGACCTCCAGTTTACTAGACTGGCGCTCTAACCAACTGAGCTATAGAGCCATTTTATTTGCAATTTCAAAAAGAAATTATTATCAAGTTTTCTCTTCGAAATTTGGCCTATATTAGAGTATAATTTCTTTTCTCAAGGACAGTCGGATATTCATTTAATTATTAACGTTAAGCAGCTTGAGAACACATGAAAAACTGAAGACAATTCTGGACGTTGTATTACCTTGAAATGCTCCAGGAAAAAAATTTTTTGGGAATTAAAGTTATTCGCTGATCGTGTGTGATAATTAAGCCTTCCGTGATACCTTAATGTTATCGCACATGTAATAACTGGAATATAAGGAAGGCTCCAGGGAGATTCAAACCATCGACATCCAGTTTAGTCTGAGGCTCTAACCCGCTGACCTATAGAGCCATGTAGGTAGCAGTTTTATAATTACATTATTATTAACTTTTCTCTTCGAACATTGACTTATATTCGAATATAATTTCTTTTGTAAATGACAGTCGGATCATCATTCAATGATTAATAGTAAGCAGCTTAAAAACCTATCAAAAACTGTAGACAATTCTGGAGGTTACATTGTTTTGAAATTATGCAAGACAAATATTTTTGGGAGATTAAAAGTATTTAGGAATCAACTCCGGTAATTTAATGTTATAGCTCGTGTAAAAACTGAGATGATAAGATGGCTGAAGCGAAATTCGAGCTCTCGACATCCACGTTGATAGATTGTCAGTCTAAACAACTGAGCTACACAGCCATGTGGTTGTAATTGTGGGATCCTCATTCAATAAATAACAGTAATCTGCTTGAAAACACATCAAAAACTGAAGAAAATTCTGGAGGTTACGTGGTGTATTTAATAAGTTTCTAAACTTTTTTTGTACTAGCATTTGAAATTGTCGTAGACGCTTGAAAATTCAGTATGTTATTGCTATACATCTTATGTAATTATTATCAACTTTTTTTCGAACCTTGACCTATATTCGAATATAATTTTTTCGAAATAACACTCATTCAAAGATAACCAGGAAGACAATTCTGGTGGTAATATTATTTTGAAATGCTCCAAGAAAAATATGTTTGAGGGGGATTAAATTGATTTGAACCAGCGGTCGTATTGATAGTGCGGTATGTATGCACTGCATTGGCGTTTAGTAAACGTATGGAGTTATAAGATTGACGGCAACTATACAGGAATGCTGCAAGCAACACTGAACATGTCATTTTGATGGGTTCCCTTGAAGCAGCAGCTGTACGGCCAACTACGACCCATCACGAAACTATCAAAATCATACGAAGCAGAGATACGGGGCACTACTTGAGAAGTGGGGACGAGCTCAATAGTGATGTTCTTCTGTGGACCCCTTCGCATGGACGTGCAAAAGCAGGACGACCAGCTCGAAGATAAATATAGCAGCTCCGTGCCGATATGGGACGTTGGCCAGAAGACATGACGGAAGTCGAGGACGATAGGGAGGGATGGTGAAAGTGGGTCAGGGACATCCGTGCTGATAGCGTGACATGATGATGGGGATGAAATTGATTTAGCCCCGACTCTGGTAATTCAGCCGTCTGTGATATTTTAATGTTATCACTCGAGTAAAAATCGAAGTATCAGGAAGGCTCTAGAGGGATTCGAACCCTCGACCTCCAGTTTACGAGACTGGCGCTCTAACCAACTGAGCTATAGAGCCGTGGTATCGGCATTGTATTATTAAAACTATTATCAACTTTTCTCTTAGAACATTGACCTACATTCGAATATCATTTTTTTTTTCTAAATGACACTCGTATCGTCATTACACTGGGCAATAATTTTTTACTTTTTGAATGTTGTGTAGATTTCTATGACTGATTTATGGTATTTCTGCACTGCTGAACCAGAAAATGGCATCTGTTTTTCTCCTTCAGGTCAGGTTTTTTTTGCGTGGTTGATTTGAAAAAAAATCAGATCTTTTGACAAAATAGATTACATTTTTGTGGCCTTATCCACTTTGCGAGACTGGCGCTCTAACCAACTGAGCTATAGATTTTTGAAAATATCGATTATATTTTTGTGGCATTATCAGCTGATTTTTGTCAACGCATATCATCCTAAATATGTTTTCAAGCGAAAAAATGTTTTGCCAACAACATATATTGATTACCTGATAGAGACATCAATTGCTGTAAACTGAATGGTGGGCATTGATAAAGGTAAGTACACGTAAATTGCATGTTGCTTCACCATTGTTCAAACTTCAGGGCTTGAACATCCGTTCTTCGAACTCCTGGAATTCTCAGCGACAGGGAGGTATCCCTTCAGATTCCAGCAGCGACCCTGATATCTAGTCTCCCTCTCTTTTAGGTCCTGATGGAATCTCTCCCCCTGCTCATCACTCATTGAACCCAGGTTCTCAGGAAACCGGTCCAAATGTGAAAATAGGTAGTGCATGTTGACGCTCATGTTACAGCCCAGGTTCCCGAAAGCAGTCAGCATGTTGTTGACAAGTTGTGCATAGTTTCTGACCTTATTTTTGCCAAGAAATTGTTCACTAACAGCCACGCTTCCAGTTCTACTTCGTTCATTGAGTTTTCGAACTCTGGATCTCTGATGAGTAGCCGGATCTGAGGACCGTCAAAGATGCCAGCTTTCAACTTCTCCATGGTCAATACTGGAAAAGCCTGGCAGTGAAACAGTCACCATCCTTGTCCAGAGCCCTGGTGAACTGCTAGATTAAGCTGAGTTTGATGTGCAGCGGTGAGAAGAGGGTCGTTAGTGACGTTCCTTTCTTTGCAAGGCACCAATTCCTCCCGCAAAGGCCAGTCCTTCTTCGTGTTATGCTGAGCACGGCTCCTACTATCCCACATGTACAGAAAACATGGGTACTTGGTAACGCCAGACTTGTCCCAACAAAAAGTTCACCATCTTCAGGTCAACACAAATAAACCACTTATGCTGATCATAACCAATTTTCTCCAGCACATACGTCACCGCTTCATACTTCTCCTTCAATGTAGTCGAGTGAGCGATGGGTACAGAGGCAAACTGGTTGTCGTTGTGTAGCAGAATACATTTCAGTGATTGCTTGCTGCAGTCAGTGAACAGTCTCCAATCTTTGGGTTCGTACTGTGGCACTCCAAGCTTGAACAGAAGCTGCGCAATATCTGCACAGTAGACCAAGTCCTTCACTGTATAGAAAAAACGGAGGTAATTTTGATGCTTGTTGCGAAAGAAGCTGATGCGAGCACTGTGAGAGAGGAGGTTTATTTCCTTCAATCTGGATGCCAACAGTTCGGCAGAGTCCGTTGACATGCTGAGGCCGCGAAATAGATCATTCAACTCCTTTTGGGAAAATGGATGTGGAGTATCATCTTCAAGAACCACTTCTTCTTCGTCTTCATGTCCTTCAACACTGGAGGCATCTTCGTCACTAATGTCAGGAAGTTCTCCGAAGATAGCACAGTTTACTAGACTGGCGCTCTAACCAACTGAATTTTTAAGACATGTGATTTACGACACTCTAATGAAATTATTATCAACTTTTCTCTTCGAAAATTGACCTATATTCGAATATAATTTCTTTTCTAAATGACAGTCGCATCGTCATTCAATGATAATCAATGAGGGGCTTAAAGACACATCAAAAACTGAAATCAATTCTGGAAGTTATATTGTTTTGAAATGCTCCAAGACAAATAATATTCTGGGATTAAATTAATCTGGGAAACGACTATGGTAATTTAAACTATGGAGATAATTTAATGTTAACGCTCGTATAAGAATTGAAATATCAGGAATGCTCCAGGGGTATTCGAACCCACGACCTCCAGTTTAATAGACTGGCGCTCTAACCAACTGATCTATAGAGTCATGTGATACTGCGCATTCATAATGTATTTATTATCAACTTTTCTCATCGAACATTGACCTATATTCGAATATAATTTCTTTTCTGAATGACCGTCGAATCGTCATTCAATGATAATCAGTAGCCAGCTTAAAATTACATTAAAAATGAAGATAGTTCTACAGGTTATATTGTTTTAAAATGCTTCAAGACAAATATTTTTGGAGGATAAAAATTATCTGGGAATTGTGTTTGGTAATCTAGCCCTCGGTAAAAACTTAATGCTATCGCTGATGTAAAGACTGATACATCAGGAAAGCTGCAGGTGAATTCGAACCATCAACCTCCAGTTTATTGGACTGACGATCTAACCAATTGAGCCATAGATCGATAAAATCTCCAATCTTTAATGAAATTATTATCAACTTTTTCCTTCGAAAATTGACCTATATTCGAATGCAGGGTCGCCCTAGAAAAGACGACATGATTCCATTTCCGTTTAGTGAAAACCGGTTTTCTTTTTTTGTTGCAGACCATCTACTAGTTGGCCAGTTGTGTACAAATCCTAAGAGCGATAGGAGCCTTCTATCATGTGTGAAAGTGACACAATGAGATCGTAGATGCGCTGCTGTACAACTTATACCCCCACCGATGCAAGTTATGACAACAGGACCATTGCCAGCACTCTCAAAATGCAAATCCGGACGGTTCAACGCTTGAGGGCACAGCTCATCACATCGAACGACCCTTTGGAGATGGTGGAGCGGAAGGCACCGCCAGGAAGACCCGGACCAAGGAGTTCATCAAAAAAGTCCAGGCAATCATTGATGAAACTCCCCAGTGGCCTTTTCCACAGATTGCCAGAGATTTAGGCGTCTCACACACAACTATGAATGCATATGTGAAGGAGGACTTGAAGTGTAGGTCCTACAGGCGCCAGACAAGCCAGATCTTGATTGAGAAGACAAAGAACCTCAGGCTAATCAATTGGGTCAGGAACCCCTCCTCCCCCGACCTAAACCTACTGGACTACTTCGTTTGGTCATATGTCGAGAACATCACCAACATAACTTCCCACAACACCAAAGGCAGCCTGATCGCCGCCATCCACCGAGTATTCACGGCATACTCCTAGTTCCGGATCCGTATCGAGGCAGTAATTGAGGCTGAAGGCAGCTACATTGAATTGATATCAACTCTACTAAACAATCAAGTTACCTGAATTGATTTTTTCAATAAACGTTTTAAAATAGAGCTATAGTGTTGTTTTCTTTTGGACGACAATTTTATTGTTTCCCCAGTATAATTTTTTTTTCTAAATGACAGTCGGGTCGTCATTCAATGAGTAACAGTAAGCAGGTTGAAAATACATAAAAAACTGAAGACAATTCTGGAGGTTATATTGCTTTGAAATGCCCCAAGACAAATATTTTGGGGGATTAAATTGATTTGGGCATTGTGTCAGGCAATTAACATTCGGTAATAACCTAATGTTATCGCTCATGTAAAAACTAACATAACAGAAAGGCTCCAGGCGGATTTGAAACATCGTCCTCCAATTTACTAAACTGGCGACTTATTCAACTGAGCTCTAGAGCCATGTTATTTGCAGAGTCACAATGAAAATATCATCAACTTTTCTCTTCGAACCTTGACCTATATTTGAACATAATTTCTTTTCAGTCGGGTCGTCATTCAATGAATAATAGTCATCATCATCATCATCATATCGCGCTGGTAGCACGGATATCCCTGACCCTCTCTCGCCACTCCTCCCTATCGTTCATCGCCCTAGGTAGGTCTTCAGGACAACATCCTGTATCCTCACATATATCTTTTGATGGCTGTTTTATTCTCTTCTATAGAAGCCACTCTTATAGAGGAGCGGCAGTAGTTCCCCGATCGAACTAACGATCCTGTGCGTAAAGTCGTCAAACTCACGTCCAGGACCCGTTTAGATATTGAGTTTGTTCGTCCATGGGTTTATTCAAATACCTTTACGTACATCATGCTGCTTCCCATGTGTACGTAAAAAAAAAAAAAAAAAAAAAGGGAGGTGGGTAATTTTGATTTGAGTTTTCTTAAGTTATAACTTAGTTAAAGTCCAAGATTACGGTACTTTTAGACTTTCATTGGTACTGTATTTTTGCTATTTTTTTTGTATCGGTATAGAGACTTTTCCTAGGCTTTTTAGTTTTTATTTTTATACTACAGTTGGGAACCTAGTAGGCTTTGGGGATTATAGAGCTTAAAAAATTTTTTTTTTATGTGTTCTAGGCTTTTACTTTTTTTTCTTCGAAACTACTGTTAGGGCTTTCTTTACGAATTTTTAAATTATATTATAGAAGAGATTCAAAAACACTCTGCCTTGTTCGCTGACATTTGGAAAGAGACTTAACATCAATTTGGCTTTATAGTAGAGTAAGCGTGTCTTTACATTTAAAACGCATAGTTTAAGCATTATTTCACAAACAAAATACAGCATAATATTTTGTAAAATTCAGCATTTTAAATTGATAGGGCTTAAAGACATACTGACCAATATTGATATATTACTTCCTGTTGGCTCCTGAGTTCAAATGCTGCTTCTTCGTTTTAACTTTTATTTACTACTGAATTTTAGGTAGTTTTGGGAGGCGGTCTACTGGGGGGAGGGGAATATTTATTTCATTTTTTTTTCTTCCTTTCTCTTGCGGGGGGGGGGCTTGTGGAAGCATTAGATGATTTAGGCTTTTACTTCGAAACTACTGTTAGGGCTTTCTTTACGAATTTTTAAATTATATTATCGAAGAGATTCAAAAACATTCTGCCAGTGAAGACAATTCTGGAGGTTATATTGCTTTAATATGCTCCAAGATGATACTTTTCGAGGATTACATTTATTTGGGTATTGTGTCTAATAATTAAGCCTTCTATGAACACTTGATGTTATCGCACATGTAAAAACTGAAAGGCTCCAGGGGAATTCGAAAACTCGACCCAACACCACCCAACCCAACCAAATCATATATATTTAATATATATGTATGAAGAGGATTTGGCATTAAATAACCTACAATGGTTGATATACCATAACACCAAGCAAAACAAAATCATATATATTTAATATATATGTATGAAGAGGATTTGGCTTTAAATAACCTACAATGGTTGATATGCCATAAAACCAAGCACAAAAAAATCCTCTATATTTCATATAAATGAATAGAAAGGATTTGATATTAAATAACCTACAATGGTTAATATGCCATAAAAACCAACCCAACCAAATCATATATATTTAATATATATGTATAAAGAGGATTTGGCATTAAATATCCAACAATGGTTGATATATCATAAAACACAAACAAACCAAATATATATATATATAATATATATATATATATATATATATATATATATATATATATTGTTATGGTGAGATATGTAATCACCACCGGAACAGTTGAGTTCGAGTCTCATTGGGCGCCCCATTCATTCGGCCTTGTGCCACATCGAAGCAAAGCGCTTTGTAAATTACATCACCACCGGAACAGTTTAAATGAGGAACCATGTCACCGGTCACCGGACAGAGAAACACGGAGAGACACCCTGGACAGAACACGTGAAGAACACCCTCTCTCTCTGTGAATATTACAATAAACTTCTTCTATATTTTTTTAAGCATATAGTACCTATTATTTCCTTTATTTCCTTTCACGGAATACTATCTCTTGATTATTCTTATATTATTGCCACCTCAGGATATATCATATATATATATATAGGTATATATATATATATATATATATATATATATATATATATATTTGTATAAAGAGAATTTAAGATTGAATAAAACATAACAGTTGATATTGCATAAAACCTACCAAACTGAATCATATACATTTTATATATATATATATATATATATATATAAAGCAGATGATCATTCAATAACATACAATGGTTGATATGCCATAAAAACTAACTAAATTAAACCTAACTAAAATTTGATGACCTATTCCAGTTCAAGCTAGGAGCATTGTTATATTCACCGCCATATTTTTGAGGGATTGAAATAATTTTATGTTATCGTACAAAGTGATACAAAGTCTCTAGAGGGACTCGTAATCTCGACTTTCAGATTACAAAACTGCTGATCTGATCAACTGAGCAATGGATAAAATACTTATTAACCAAATTTGACCTAACTGAAGACAATTCTGGAGTTAATATTGTTTTGAAATGCACCAAGATAAATACTTTTGAGGGATTAAAATGATTTGGGCAACGACCATGGTAATTTAGATTTCGGTGATAGTTTAACGTTATTGCTCGTGTAAAAACAGAAACATCAGGAAGGCTCCAGCGGGATTCGAACCCTCGACCTCCGGTTTACTAGACTGGCGCTCGAACCAACTGAGCTATAGAGCCATAAGGTTTACGGCATTATAATGAAATTATTATCAACTTTTCTCTTCGAAAATTGACCTATATTTGACTATAATTTCTTTTCAAAATAACAGTCGACTCGTCATTCAATGATAATCAGTAAGCAGCTTAAAATCTCGCAAAAAAATGAAGACAATTTTGGAGGTTATACTGTTTTGAAATTCTGCGCGACAAATATTTTTTGGGGATTAAAATTATTTGAGTATTGTGTTTGGTAATTTAGCCTTCGGTGAAATCTTAATGTTATCGCTTATATAAAAACTGATATATCAGAAAGCCTCAAGGGGGGTTTGAACCTTTTACTGGCGCTCTAACCATCTGAGTAATAGAGCCATGCATTTTGCTATTTCCTTAGGAAATTATTATCAACTTTTCTCTTCGAAAATTGACCTATATTCGAATATAATTTCTTTTCGAAATGACATTCGCATCGTCATTCAATGATTAACAGTAAGGTGCTTAAAGACACATCAAACTTGAAGTCAATTCTGGACGTTATATTGTTTTGAAATGCTCCAAGACAAATAATATTCGGGGATTAAATTAATGTGGGAAACAACTATGGTAATTTAAACTATGGAGATAATTTAATGTTAACGCTCGTATAAAAATTGAAATATTAGGAAGGCTCCAGGGGGATTCGAACCCTCGACCTCCAGTTTACTAGACTGGCGCTCTAACCAACTGAGCTATAGAGCCATGTGATGGTGCGCATTCATAATGTATTTATTATCAACTTTTCTCATCGAACATTGACCTAAATGCGAATATAATTTCTTTTCTGAATGACCGTCGAATAGTCATTCAATGATAATCAGTAAGCAGCTTAAATTTACATTAAAAATGAAGATAATTCTACAGGTTATATTGTTTTGAAAAGCTTCAAGAGAAATATTTTTGGAGGATAAAAATTATCTTGGCATTGTGTCTGGTAATCTAGCCCTCGGTAAAAACTTAATGCTATCGCGGATGTAAAGACTGATACATCAGGAAAGCTGCAGGTGAATTCGAACCATCAACCTCCAGTTTATTGGACTGACGATCTAACCAATTGAGCTATAGATCGATATGATTTCCAATCTTTAATGAAATTATTATCAACTTTTTCCTTCGAAAATTGACCTATATTCGAATGCAGGGTCGCCCTAGAAAAGACGACATGATTCCATTTCCGTTTAATGAAAACCGGTTTTTTTTTGGTTGCAGACCATCTACTAGTTGGCCAGTGGTGTACAAATCCTAAGAGCGATAGGAGCCTTCTATCATGTGTGAAAATGATACAATGTTCAACGAGTGAGATCGGAGATGCGCTGCAGTACAACTTATACCCCCACCGATTCAAGTTATGATAACAGGACCATTGACAGCACTCTCAAAATGCAAATCCGGACGGTTCAACGCTTGAGGGCACAGCTCAACACATCGCATTACCCTTTGGAGGTGGTGGAATGGAAGGACACCACTAGGAAGACTTGGAGCAAGGAGTTCATCAAAAAGGTCCTGGCAATCATTGAGTAAACTCGCCGCCATCCGCCGAGTATTCACGGAGCTCTCGCCGGCGCTTGTGGAAAAGGCATGCTTCTAGTTCCGGATCCGTATCGAGGCGGTAATTGAGGCTGAAGGCGGCTACATTGAATAGATGCCAGCTCTACTAAATAATCAAGTTACCTGAATTGATTTTTTCAATAAAAGTTTTAAAATAAATCTGTAGTGCTGTTTTCTTTAGGACGACAATTTTATCGTTTAACCTAGTATAATTTCTTTTCTAAATGACAGTCGAATCGTCATTCAATGATAATCAGAAAGCAGCTTAAAATTACATCAAAAACTGAAGACAACTCTGGAGGTTATATTGCTTTGAAATGCCCCAAGACAAATATTTTGGGTGATTAAATTGATTTGGGCATTGTGTCCGGCAATTAACATTTGGTAATAACCTAATGTTATCGCTCATGTAAAAACTAAAATATCAGGAAGGCTACAATGATTAACTGTAAGCAGTTTAAAGACACATCAAAAACTGAAGACAATTCTGGAGGTCATATTGATTTGAAACGTTCGAAGTCAAATATGTTTTGGGATTAAATTAATCTGGGAAACGATGATGGTAATTTACACATTGGTGATGATTTAATTTTATTTTGAGTGTAAAAACTGAAATATCTGGATGGCTCCAGGGGGATTTGAACCCTCGACCTCCAGTTTACTAGACTGGCGCTCTAACCAACTGAGCTATAGAGCCATTTTATTTGCAATTTCAAAAAGAAATTATTATCAAGTTTTCTCTTCGAAATTTGGCCTATATTAGAGTATAATTTCTTTTCTCAAGGACAGTCGGATATTCATTTAATTATTAACGTTAAGCAGCTTGAGAACACATGAAAAACTGAAGACAATTCTGGACGTTGTATTACCTTGAAATGCTCCAGGAAAAAAATTTTTTGGGAATTAAAGTTATTCGCTGATCGTGTGTGATAATTAAGCCTTCCGTGATACCTTAATGTTATCGCACATGTAATAACTGGAATATAAGGAAGGCTCCAGGGAGATTCAAACCATCGACATCCAGTTTAGTCTGAGGCTCTAACCCGCTGACCTATAGAGCCATGTAGGTAGCAGTTTTATAATTACATTATTATTAACTTTTCTCTTCGAACATTGACTTATATTCGAATATAATTTCTTTTGTAAATGACAGTCGGATCATCATTCAATGATTAATAGTAAGCAGCTTAAAAACCTATCAAAAACTGTAGACAATTCTGGAGGTTACATTGTTTTGAAATTATGCAAGACAAATATTTTTGGGAGATTAAAAGTATTTAGGAATCAACTCCGGTAATTTAATGTTATAGCTCGTGTAAAAACTGAGATGATAAGATGGCTGAAGCGAAATTCGAACTCTCGACATCCACGTTGATAGATTGTCAGTCTAAACAACTGAGCTACACAGCCATGTGGTTATAATTGTGGGATCCTCATTCAATAAATAACAGTAATCTGCTTGAAAACACATCAAAAACTGAAGAAAATTCTGGAGGTTACGTGGTGTATTTAATAAGTTTCTAAACTTTTTTTGTACTAGCATTTGAAATTGTCGTAGACGCTTGAAAATTCAGTATGTTATTGCTATACATCTTATGTAATTATTATCAACTTTTTTTCGAACCTTGACCTATATTCGAATATAATTTTTTCGAAATAACACTCATTCAAAGATAACCAGGAAGACAATTCTGGTGGTAATATTATTTTGAAATGCTCCAAGAAAAATATTTTTGAGGGGGATTAAATTGATTTGAACCAGCGGTCGTATTGATAGTGCGGTATGTATGCACTGCATTGGCGTTTAGTAAACGTATGGAGTTATAAGATTGACGGCAACTATACAGGAATGCTGCAAGCAACACTGAACATGTCATTTTGATGGGTTCCCTTGAAGCAGCAGCTGTACGGCCAACTACGACCCATCACGAAACTATCAAAATCATACGAAGCAGAGATACGGGGCACTGCTTGAGAAGTGGGGACGAGCTCAATAGTGATGTTCTTCTGTGGACCCCTTCGCATGGACGTGCAAAAGCAGGACGACCAGCTCGAAGATAAATATAGCAGCTCCGTGCCGATATGGGACGTTGGCCAGAAGACATGACGGAAGTCGAGGACGATAGGGAGGGATGGTGAAAGTGGGTCAGGGACATCCGTGCTGATAGCGTGACATGATGATGGGGATGAAATTGATTTAGCCCCGACTCTGGTAATTCAGCCGTCTGTGATATTTTAATGTTATCACTCGAGTAAAAATCGAAGTATCAGGAAGGCTCTAGAGGGATTCGAATCCTCGACCTCCAGTTTACGAGACTGGCGCTCTAACCAACTGAGCTATAGAGCCGTGGTATCGGCATTGTATTATTAAAACTATTATCAACTTTTCTCTTAGAACATTGACCTACATTCGAATATCATTTTTTTTTTTTCTAAATGACACTCGTATCGTCATTACACTGGGTAATAATTTTTTACTTTTTGAATGTTGTGTAGATTTCTATGACTGATTTATGGTATTTCTGCACTGCTGAACCAGAAAATGGCATCTGTTTTTCTCCTTCAGGTCAGGTTTTTTTTGCGTGGTTGATTTGAAAAAAAATCAGATCTTTTGACAAAATCGATTACATTTTTGTGGCCTTATCCACTTTGCGAGACTGGCGCTCTAACCAACTGAGCTATAGATTTTTGAAAATATCGATTATATTTTTGTGGCATTATCAGCTGATTTTTGTCAACGCATATCATCCTAAATATGTTTTCAAGCGAAAAAATGTTTTGCCAACAACATATATTGATTACCTGATAGAAACATCAATTGCTGTAAACTGAATGGTACTATTTACCAACCCCTCCGCTCGGGCAGGATATGACACAAGGTCAATTTTTAAGCGGAGTTTAACAGGTTTGAATTCAGAGTTTTCCTTCTCCTAGACTAGTTGCCTCACCAAGGCTGAAGAACCTAGTCCGTCCTACTATTTATCCATAGCTGGAGGGAGAATAAGGGGGTTCATACCTTTCCCAAGGGTATTTGCCCGAAAGTGAACGTAATACCGCGACTGGAGTACGAACTCGCGTACTACGATTCCGCAGGTCATCGCTTTAACCATTACACCACGAGGACACCCAAACTGTAAACTGAATGGTGGGCATTGATAAAGGTAAGTACACGTAAATTGCATGTTGCTTCACCATTGTTCAAACTTCAGGGCTTGAACATCCGTTCTTCGAACTCCTGGAATTCTCAGCGACAGGGAGGTATCCCTTCAGATTCCAGCAGCGACCCTGATATCTAGTCTCCCTCTCTTTTAGGTCCTGATGGAATCTCTCCCCCTGCTCATCACTCATTGAACCCAGGTTCTCAGGAAACCGGTCCAAATGTGAAAATAGGTAGTGCATGTTGACGCTCATGTTACAGCCCAGGTTCCCGAAAGCAGTCAGCATGTTGTTGACAAGTTGTGCGTAGTTTCTGACCTTATTTTTGCCAAGAAATTGTTCACTAACAGCCACGCTTCCAGTTCTACTTCGTTCATTGAGTTTTCGAACTCTGGATCTCTGATGAGTAGCCGGATCTGAGGACCGTCAAAGATGCCAGCTTTCAACTTCTCCATGGTCAATACTGGAAAAGCCTGGCAGTGAAACAGTCACCATCCTTGTCCAGAGCCCTGGTGAACTGCTAGATTAAGCTGAGTTTGATGTGCAGCGGTGAGAAGAGGGTCGTTAGTGACGTTCCTTTCTTTGCAAGGCACCAATTCCTCCCGCAAAGGCCAGTCCTTCTTCGTGTTATGCTGAGCACGGCTCCTACTATCCCACATGTACAGAAAACATGGGTACTTGGTAACGCCAGACTTGTCCCAACAAAAAGTTCACCATCTTCAGGTCAACACAAATAAACCACTTATGCTGATCATAACCAATTTTCTCCAGCACATACGTCACCGCTTCATACTTCTCCTTCAATGTAGTCGAGTGAGCGATGGGTACAGAGGCAAACTGGTTGTCGTTGTGTAGCAGAATACATTTCAGTGATTGCTTGCTGCAGTCAGTGAACAGTCTCCAATCTTTGGGTTCGTACTGTGGCACTCCAAGCTTGAACAGAAGCTGCGCAATATCTGCACAGTAGACCAAGTCCTTCACTGTATAGAAAAAACGGAGGTAATTTTGATGCTTGTTGCGAAAGAAGCTGATGCGAGCACTGTGAGAGAGGAGGTTTATTTCCTTCAATCTGGATGCCAACAGTTCGGCAGAGTCCGTTGACATGCTGAGGCCGCGAAATAGATCATTCAACTCCTTTTGAGAAAATGGATGTGGAGTATCATCTTCAAGAACCACTTCTTCTTCGTCTTCATGTCCTTCAACACTGGAGGCATCTTCGTCACTAATGTCAGGAAGTTCTCCGAAGATAGGCACTGGAATTTCATCACGTCGTGCTGATTGAAGATCAAGATAATTTAGGCTGTCCTGGTTCTTTCTGTTGATTCCAATCACATCAACTGCGCAGAAGTAGCAGTCAGTGACATGGTTTGTTGGTTCCCTCCAAACCATGGGAATTCCAAAGTTCAGACTCCTCTTGCGATTGGTCCACTCACGCAGAGTCTCGGTGCATGCCTTGCACCCCATGTGTGGTGCCCAAGCTTTATCCTGGTCACCAAGTTTAATACCAAAATATACATGGTTAGCATGCATTATGAAACTTGTGACTGGCTTCTTATTTGGAGCAATGGTGTATTCTCCACATATGTAGCAGAACACGTCGTGCTTATTTCTGCACGATCTTCTGGCTGAAGCCATCTCATTCACCTGCAAATCAAAAATAGGTACAAATTAGTTATAAATTGGTGCCACCGCTGCCCACCGCGTTCCGTATTTGGTGCCACCAGCAGGACAACGCAAATATTCGGCAATACACAGGAAGCGAAAACACCCGCACATGCGTGGTTGGAGTTTCCTATACACTTCCTGGAGCGGCTGCCCCATTAACTTTAGTTTTGATCCATCAACTTTATGCTTTGGCGCACCAATTTTTGGAAGATTTTGAGGTTTTATTATTTCAAACTGATCTCTTTTCGACATAATCACCCAGAACTATCGGACCTAAATACTTCTTGTCATTAAAATAATCATTTCTAATCAAAACAATTATTCGACATGGCATTTTACCCCCACCAACTTCTTTTAAAATGCTCCACACATGCGTACATGTGAAAAAACAAAAAAAAAAAAACACGTAAAAATCGACATGTGGCCATAGCTCAAAAACTTGACCTGATTGAGCAAAACCAATGTAATTTTGGGATTCAGCGCATCAGATTCGTCCTAAATCAACTAAAAAAACGCAGACAACAAATTTATTGTTGACCAGTGTAATCATTGAATGACGACCCGAGTGTTATTTAGAAAAAAAATTATATTCAAATATAGGTCAATAGGTCAATATAGGTCAATATTGGTAGTTTTCGTGTTGTTTCTTCTTTCACTACGTTTCGCTCAAATTTCACCTCTGGCCTTCTTCAGGTGATTTACACGACTCAGCATTCCTATCCGAGGTCGCGGTTAATCACCTGAAGAAGGCCAGAGGTGAAATTTGGCCGAAACGTAGTGAAAGAAGAAACAACACAAAAACTACCAAGATGAGGACAAAAAGTCCGCAATAAATAAAAATTAATTCTCAGGTTTCGTAGCTGTACTAAGAAGTCGTTACGTGTTTTTCGTGTTTCGGGATTCCTATGTTCTATGTATATATGTATATATGAACATTCTATGTACGTTTCACATATCCGTATCATGGGTATGGTACATAACCTTTGGAAGAACTCAATTGATCCGATAGAATGGTTTAAGAACATTATCAACGAAAGAAATGCAACCATTATTCTATTTGATATAATGGATTTTTATCGATCTATCACAAACAAATTATTATAACATTTTATTTATATAATTATCTGGTTCTCGGACTTAAATAATAAACTGATATTTATTAAAATAGTTTACACCTTTAATACTATATATATTGTATAACTAGAATTACAATTATTGTCATAAGCTAGACGGCAATTACACAAGAATGCTGCAAGTCCTGGCGGCAACACCCCACAAGACACCAACTGTACGGCCACCTGCCTCCTATCACGAAAACTATTCAAGTTAGACGAACCAGACTTGCATGACACTGCTTGAGAAGCAGGGACGAACTCATAAGTGATGTATTCTTATGGACCCCCACACATGGCCAATCAAAAGCAGGACGACCAGCACGAACATACATTCAGCAACTATGTGAGGATACGGGATGTTGTCCAGAAGACCTGCCTGAGGCGATGAATGATAGGGAAAAGTAGCGAGAGAGGGTCAGGGATATCCACGCTACCAGCACGACATGATGATGATGATGATTTATTAACACAAATAAACTTAAATTATTTTATAATTATCATGTAATATAATGGCCGAGGGATTTTGTTTTATATATCTTTTCTTTGGGTTTAGTTAGGCTGAGAACCTTTCGGCTCAGTGCATGGGTTAGTTAGGTGCGAACTTGAACGTGAGTATTCACGCGCGCGCGAAGCAGACGTGTCATTCAGAGATGTCACAATAAAAATCCCAGATAGAGGATATGACCAGGGATGTGAGTGACGTCACGCACCGGAAGCGTGGGCTGAGATTTGAGAAAAGTGAATTCAGTTGAATTTTGCCGTCCGAAGAAGAAGGTTGTCTTTCTGAGATCGCCGAGGCCTTGCGGCGGGTGCGCGCATGGTGGGGTGGGGGGTGTTGTGCAGATGGAAAAGTCGTCATAGGAAGATTGTGCCTCTCTCTTCCTTTTGTTGAAAAACCTTTTAACTGAAAGGTAATAAAAAGTTTCGTACCTGAACTAAGAAGTCGTGAGTGTTTTTTTGTGTTTCAGGATTCCTATATTATATTTATGTGCGTTATGGACATTATGAACGTTTTGCGTACCGGTATGAATATGTCTATTTCACATATTCATGTATGGCTATATAACAATCAGATGATTTAAATTTATTAAAAAAAAACGATAATATTGTATCGAATATATAAAAAAATACTTTAACTATAACCTTTGGAAGTGCCCGTGGTGTATATGGATGTACTCGTGGTGTAATGGTTATCGTCGTAGGAAATGGACACAAGTTCAAATCCTGGACGCGGCTGATTGCATTTCACATAGCACTAATACCCTTGGGAAAGGTATGAATCCAATTATTCTCCCTCCAACTATGGGTAAATAGTAGGACAGACTAGGTTCTTCAACCTTGGTAAGGCAACTAGTCTAGGAGAAGGAAAACTCTGAATTCAAACGTGTTAAACTCCACTTAAAATTGACCTTGTGTCATATCCTGCCCGAGTGGAGGGTCGGTAAATAAGTATAACCTTTAGAAGAACTTTTTAGATGCTAGAAATGTTTTCTCACTTAAACTGTATTTCCATGTAAACTGTGTCCTTATCCTAAACTGAATTGTTTGAAATAGAACTATTTTCATAAAAATGGATTTGGCGTTTAATAACCTACAAAGGTTGATATGCCTTAAAACCCAACCAACCAACCAACCAACAAGAAAAAAAACCAGTCTTGGTATCATCATAAATTTATTTCTGGTTTTTATACGTTTTTTTAATAAAAACCTTCCTCCAGGAGAAATTCAAAATTTTTATTTAGATGTTTTCATATAGCCTCCTTGAGTGTTGATGTATTATTAATCCTAAATCAATTAAACATCAATAGGGTGTCCTCGTGGTGTAATGGTTAAAGCGATGGACTGCGGAATTGTAGTACGCGAGTTCGTACTCCAGTCGCGCTATTACGTTCACTTTCGGGCAAATACCCGTGGGAAAGGTATGAACCCCCTTATCCTCCCAGCTATGGGTTAAATAGTACCACTACTGTTCTTCTAGGAGAATGGCTTTGGCATTAAATAACCTAAAAACAGTTGACATGCCATAAAACAAAGAAACCAACCTATACATCAATAGCCCTTAGTATTGAGTACTCATAATGGATTCTCCTACCACTTGGATCATATAAGAATATATACATAAACATATTTTTTTCATCATACAACGTGTGAAAGCACGTGTGATACCCTGCTCTCATCAGCCGCCAACCAGGGTGATAACACAGTTTCGGTAGCTCAAGGTGGTACTGCCACTCCTAGCGCTACCAAGCAGCTTTTGCCACCGGAGGGTGTTTAAAAGAAATAAGCTCTTCGAACGAATTGTGCACTCTGGTATCTGGTAAGGTATAAATGTAAACAAACGAACGCTGCTGCTGCTGTTGCTACATAATACCTTATAATTCCCTAGCCAACGTGGTACGCTTGTTGGCCGAGCGGTCTGATACTTAGTCTAACGTAAAGTTGGGCGGGTTTCGATCCCTGCTTCAAGCGTCCTATGTGTCTAGCCATACAGAAGAGTTGTTATACAACGAAACAGTCTGTCTGTGGATGACAATATATATATATATATATATACGCCAGATCAACTAAAAGCAGATATTTCATTAGACGTTCATTCATCTTCAATTTTAGTGCAGTTTGTGACTTAAAAACGCGTCTACTTTCGGTCGTTGATGTCATAGCAACCGTTTCTTGATGTTGCTGGTTGGTTTGTTGGGTTTGTGGCATATCAACCTTTGTAGGTTATTTAACGCCAAATCCATTTTTATGTAAATAATCTGTTCTATTTAAAACAATTCAGTTTAGCATAAGTACATAGTTTAATCGTCAAAAACATTTCCATTTCAAACTATTCAAGCAGTTATATGTAACAATTCAGTTAAGTGTAGATACAGTTTCAAAGTCGAAAAACAGTTCTATTTCAAATTATTCAGTTAAGCATAAGCACGCAGTTTAAATGTAAGTACGGTTTAATTGTTAAAAACATTTCTATTATAAGCTATTCAGTTTACTCAAACAACTCATTTTAGCATAAGTATACTGCTAGTTCTATTTAACCCATAGATAGGGCCCTATCAGGTGGTACCACTCCGAGCCAGAGTGGACCTGGGAGCGATGGCAGTGAAGGGGTACCCCGCATTCCCCAAAGCTCCAGCACTGCTGGAACCTCACCATCAGATTGTTTAATGTCATACCAGGACACTCATGGGGGGGGGGGTCTTACCCCTCTGCAGAGAAGCAGTCGGTGTATTCTACAGCCCCAACCCACTGGGCAACTTGATGTTGCGTAATCACACGGGAATGGTGATTCCGCGTGCATTTCATTTATGTTGAAATCCCTTCTTTATCCTTTGTCTATTCGGTTCGTTTTCCTTCAGTTTTATCTTTTTTTATGCGTTACTGCACCTCAGCACTCCAGACAAAGAACATATATACATATATATGTAAGATTTGACATGAAATAACATCCAAGGGGGGCTGATATGCCATAAAACTCAATCAACCAGCCAACCCAATAATTCATTGGTGATACTGTGATACTGAATGGTATGTTTTGATTATATGGTAAACAGAAACACTAAGAGATGCAGACTACGCGGATGATCTAGTGCTTCTTGCAAATACACCTGCCCAAACCGAATCTATGCTTCTTAACGTCGTACATGCAGTAGCAGGCACTGGTCTCTACGTGAACGCAAATGAGACAGAGCATATGTTTTAGACAAAAGAGCGCCATTTTTACTGAAATTAGTTGACCCCTTCTCATATATCAGTAGCAATATCTCATCTACTGAAAGCTATCGACATACCCCCAGTGAAGGTATAACTTTCTTTTGGTAGGCGACTGATCTCTCTGATAAAAGAAAACGGTATTTCTTCCAAGCTGTTATTATGTTAGTACTACTGCATGGATGCACCACCTGGACACTAACGAAACGCACGGAAAACATGTTTGGTGGTAACTATGCAAGAATACTACGTGCTGTTCGGAAAAAAATCCCGGAGGCAATATTCTAAAACAACTGCTGTTCGGCCACCTTTCTCCCATCTCACAAACTATCCAAGTGAGGCGAAGTAAAGACGAGCTTATAAGCACCGTTCTTTTATGTACTCCTATAAATAAACGTACCAGTGTGCTGATTAGTAAAGACTTTGTTACAACAGGTTTGTGCGGACACTGGATGCCGTGTAGAGGACCTTTCAAAAGCTATGGAGGAGAGAGAGAGAGAGAGTGAGAGAGAGAGAGAGAGAGAGAGAGAGAGAGAGAGAGAGAGAGAACTTCCTTTAATTAGTATGACTTGATGATAAATAATGAAAACATGATGTAATTGGTCTAGAAAAAAAGTTAGAGGTTTACTTATTTAAAGGGTGATATGATAATACCTAATAATATCCGTTTTGATTGTACAATGTTCCACTAGACATAATAAAATCTTGGTCGGTCCATTGAACTAGTGGGTAGAGTGTTCGCTGATGGCTCGGGAGACTGGAGTTCAATCCCGAATCGAGTCATACCAAATACTCAAAAAATGGTACTTGATTCCTCCTGGCTTATCATTCAGCATTATAAGGTGCGTATCAAGGGTAAAGGGAAGCAATACAGGGAAAAGAGAAATGTCTTCCAACACCTTGGTGTAGTAGCTACTGAAAAGGAAGCCTTGGGGTCACCCGGGACTAAGGTAACCAATTTTATTTTACTTATCTTTGGTCTTGAAGAAAAAAATCTTTTTATTTTTGAAAAGATGTTAGGGGTGTATTTATTTATAGGCAATATTATTTGTGTAGATAAAAAAAATTTACACAAATGATATTGCCTATAGATACGTACACCCCTAACATTTTTTCAAATACAAAAAGATTTAAAAAAAAAATCTATACAAATAATATTGCCTATAGATACGTACACCCCTAACATTTTTTCAAATACAAAAAGATTTTTAAAAAAAATCTATACAAATAATATTGCCTATAGATACGTACACCCCTAACATTTTTTCAAATACAAAAAGATTTTTTAAAAATCTACACAAATAATATTGCCTATAGATAAGTACACCCCTAACATTTTTTCAAATACAAAAAGATTTTTAAAAAATCTACACAAATAATATTGCCTATAGATAAGTACACCCCTAACATTTTTTCAAATACAAAAAGATTTTTTAAAAATCTACACAAATAATATTGCCTATAGATACGTACACCCCTAACATTTTTTCAAACACAAAAATTGATATTCTATGATATTGTTTTTGTTAAATTCAATATACAACTGAATACACAATTTCAACCTGTGTTCATTTACTCTAAATTAACAACCCATAACTATTTTCATATCTTTCAGTTTTATTCTGACACTCTTCGGTTTTGTTTTGCGTAAGGCGACAAAATGGCTTCCCGCCTCCCCGTTAAATTACAAGATCCACGTCTGTTCCTGTTAGCGGAAGTAGATGGAAGCGGGACTGGCAATCTAAACGGCCGCATTAAAACGGGACAGTTGGGATTTAGAGGACTTCCACCCCGGTAATTACAACCTCATTATCTCCAGTAAATAAATGTCACCCACTTTTTTTGTTGTTGTAATTGAGAAGGGGTGGGAACTGCTTTATGATGTTCTGAATTTTAGTCTGCGATGAAGACGCCTTTTACCAAGTGAGGGAAATACGATTTCACCAAATCCGTCCATTGCTTTCAGTACATGAGAGGTGTGTCTCAAAAGAAACGGTACTGATGTCACAAACAATTTATTTCAATTCCAAACAACAAACCAAATAGTTTCTGCTAAAAGTTATCCACCTCGAGTCTAATGCACTTTGCCATCCTTCTCTGTCACGTTTATACGCATTGCTGGAAGGATTCTTCTGGGATGCTCCTCAGATCTGTTGTTATGAACCTCTTGATGGCTTCTACGCCTTCTAAATGGGCTCCCTTGATAATCCCCTTGACCTTGGTTTGGTTTGCTTTTATGGCTCATCAACTATTGTTGGTTATTTAATGCCAAATCCATTTGAATACATATAAACAGTTCTACTTCAAACAACTCAGTTTAGTATAAGTACACTGTTTAATTCTATTTAACCCATAGATAGGGCACTATCAGGTGCTACCACCCCGGACCAGAGTGGACAAGGAAGCGATGGCAATAAAGGGATACTCTGCATTCCTTAAAGCTCCAGCATTACTGGAGCCCCACCATCAAATTGTTTAGTGTCATATACAGGACACGTGTTGGGGGAGTCTCACCCCTCTGCAGAGATGAAGTCGGTGTATATCGTAGCTCCAGCCGACTGGGCCACCTTGTGCTTGGGAAAAAGAAAAAAAGAAACCTGGAGCAAGATCAGGTGAATAGGCAGCTTTCCAGTTCAGCGATGTTCCTCTTGGCCAGGAACTACCGGATGCTCAGCACACGGAATCCTGTTACTTTTTTCTCACACACCCAAATGTTCGGTGATGATCTTCCAAACACCGTCCTTTTCCTTGTTCAGCTGACTAGTAATTTATCGAACCGACTATCTCCTTACAGCACTTAGCTTACCTGCTTGACGTTAACCTCAGTCCTGCTTGTTGAAGGCCTCCCGCTCCTGGAATCATAACTTACATCTTAACGCCCTTCTTTCAACCTTTTGTGGTACTCAGAAACATGTGTGCATGATATGGTGTTATCTCCATACACTAGCTGAAGAATTTCAAGTGGTTGTAACGGAGATTTTCTCCTATTGGATAAAAGATTTCAGATTTATTTGTTCCCGAAAAAGAAGTGTAAATAAAAATGAAAAAAAAAAAATGCAATGCTTGCAGAAATCAAAGATTATATTGTTAGACTCTCTAGATATCATGTTAGATGATAAATGCAACCCGCTTATCCCTCTTTCGCCCATAACTCACTCTTTGTCCCGTTACTTTTCAGACAGACTATGTACATACGTCATGTAAACCTTTATATTTTTTGCCTTCTAAAAGTTGTGTGTATGACTTTTGTTTGTCTTGCAAGTCCTTAGATATTCCTACAACCTCGATTGGGGTTCCAGATTGGGCTGAGTCGTAGACCTGCAGTTACTCACTGTAGTAAGGTTCATCTCAAAGCAAACATTGATCGCTATATTTTGGGGCTAGGGCCGATACAGCCTGGCACCAGTATCGTCGTTGGGGCTGTTTTGGATTATTTGTTTAACGGCATATCTCGACCTGCGATGAACCCGGCTGATGATGTTGACCGATACATACGACCATAGATGAAATCACCCCAAGTGACTGCCGGAAAACAAGCAATGCGTGGGGGAAGAAGTATGGCCATGTGTGTCACGTGGGTATTTTAAGAGGACATAAGGTCAAGAATTTTAATGCAATCCTAAAGAGCCGTTTGGTGAAACCTTTGTAGACTCGCTTTTGGGCATGTAGGAATTATTTTCATAATATTAGATCGATTGGTTTGGTTTCTTTGTTTTAATGGCATATCAATCTTTGTAGGTCATTTAATGCCAAAGCCATTCTCCTAGAAGAACAGTAGTGGTACTATTTAACCCATAGCTGGGAGGATAATGGGGTTCATACCTTTCCTAAGGGTATTTGCCCGAAAGTGAACGTAATAGCGCGACTGGAGTACGAACTCGCTTACTACGATTCCGCAGTCCATCGCTTTAACCATTACACCACGAGGACCCCCCCTATTAGATCGATCTTGTGTATTGAGCTCTATTACATTTTGGCTTAGGTAATTCAGTCGGTGATTTTTCTTTTGACTAGATATGCGTGCAGCTTGATTATTTCCAAGTAGCACGTGTGTTTTTCGTCTTTTTTTACAGAAGTTTTTCCTAGATATCAGTTTCTAGAATTTGCAAATAGTACCATCTGTTTTTTTCCCACACCAACAGAATTAGAGATTATATATATATATATATATATATATATATATTATAGATTAGATATAAAGATTAATATATATATATATATAACACTATGTTGGTGGTCCGCCTAGCAGACGATCCCTTTGTCTGTTTTGGCGCGAAACCAAACAAAGGCCTGAGCCCACGATCTCGACACGACCGGAAGTAGGAAGGGAACGCCAGTTGGAGTTGGAGAAAGGAACTCACAGAAGTCAGTTGGCGAAGGGTGAAGCGAGTGGCCAGTCGACACCGGACAGCAGAAGTGACCAGTCGGTATGTGAGAGAGTCCAGAGCAGCGAGGGAAGAACGGTCAAGATGGGTTGGCATTCCTAGTAGCTTTGTAGAAAGTTCGCTAGAAATCTACGCTAGCGTTAGTCTACATATGCACACAGGGAATGCAGAGTGTTACATAATTCCCCTTCTTGCGCTTGAATTAACCCAAGCATATTGTTCGTTGGTTCTTTTTCTCCCACTCCCTTGATTGTATTTCTTGTAGCTATGAAGAAATGTGCGATGCCCCTATCGGAACCACAAGTTGATCACCGGCCAAGACGAGAAATGGTTTAAAGAAGTTGACGTATTCGGGGGACCGAGGGGGTATCTTCACATATATATATGGGAACTCAACTGATTTCTATACTAAAAAAATGTTGATTTTTATGCCAAAAAATAGGCTCCCATAGATGCAATTTGTATATCTGTATTTATGATTTTTTGACCAACCGGCGCATACGCACTTGTTCTAAAATTTCTTGAGTTACTTCGCAGACGATAATATTTGGCAAACCGCGAAAAATTTAAAGGATCGAAACCTGAAATAACTTAAGATGTCTTTTCTTCCCTTGATTGTTTAAATTTACACTTTTAAAGTTACGAAAATAATCGATAAATTATTAACTATTTTTAATCTAATTTTGAGCCTCCCTATTACGTATAAATATGCGACGAAACAAATATTTCTTCAATAAGTATGGTATTATTACTTACTGAAACACCAATCGATTTCTCTCTTTTGAGTGCTTTGGGTATATGAAAAGTAGTTATCGTGGTAGTGGTGAATTGTTGGTGTTGGGATTTTTCTGAAGTTTGTAAAACTGACTCATTTTCTTCGTACCCCATTCACTTGTCTTCTTTTGTCGGTCGAAGTAGCAAAAGGAATTAAGGATGGAAGGAAAAAGACAGATACCTTTAAACTCAAATTTTATTTTTGGGGTTTACGACTATTCTGTGATGAAAATATTTTTCTGAACCAGTAGACAGAGTCGACCTTCCCAAACAAGGCGTTTGAAGAACATAAAGGATTTATCTTTCGCAAATTATAAGCTGAAGGCCCGTCAAGTGTCTCGCTGCTACGAGCAGGGGACGCAGCGTCGGCACTTGCGTTCTTTATTAGCAGCCGAGAGAAAGGTCTGACCACTCAAGGTATCTCGAGGCAAAGAAGAGAGTTTCTCTTCGGCGCCAGGAAGTCCATCTTTTCTGACATACGATTCCTGTCAGAGGCTTCATGGGAAACATACTTTTGGATTTTAATTATTAAAAAAAAAAAATTCTTCTTAATTCCTACAACCGAAAACCTTCATGCATTTGATTTCAACATTGTTCTGAAATTGAACGAATGTTTGTTTAGATTATTATTCTGTTGAAAATATTCGTACTATTATTCCATCTATCCCCTGCTGACTAAAAAATATTCGTACTATTATTCGATCTGTCCCCTGTTGACTAAAAAAAATATTTGTTCTATTATTCGATCTGTCCCCTGCTGATTAAAAAATATTTGTACTATTATTCCATCTGTCACCTGCTCACTAAAAAAATATTCGTACTATTATTCCATCTGCCCCCTCCTAACTAAAAATATTCGTACTACTTTTCCATCTATCCCCTGCTGATTAAAATATTCCTACTATTATTTCATCTATCTCCTGCTGATTAGAAAATATTCGTACTATTATTTCATCTATCCCCTGCTGATTGAAAAATATTCGTACTATTATTCCATCTGTCCCCTCCTGACTAAAAATATTCGTACTATTATTTCATCTATCCCCTGCTGATTGAAAAATATTCGTACTATTATTCCATCTATCCCCTGCTGATTAGAAAATATTCGTACTATTATTCCATCTGTCCCCTCCTGACTAAAAATATTCGTACTATTATTTCATCTATCTTCTGCTGATTAAAATATTCCTACTATTATTCCATCTATCTCCTGCTGATTAGAAAATATTCGTACTACTATTCCATCTACCCACTGCTGTTTAAAAATTTGCGGTTGTCGCCGCATATACGTTTAAGTCATTAATACATTCTTGTCTCTACATTGTGACACTCTCACACAAGATCTATAAGACACACAAGACTTTGACCATACAAACTTCTTCATGGTAAAGTATCATCTCTATTTTTCTACACACAAATATTGGCAAATATTTACGTTCTGACTAATATCTTTTCTTACAAATATTGGAATTTGTAGTGTGTGGTATGCATTGAGACTACCACCAGCTTTTTCCTATAATGCACTAGACTAGCTGAATGGTAACCTAACACAGAATATTTCGGTACGAAAAACAATGTCTATTTTGACAAAAGTGATATTTTATACACACATATTATACATATGATTAGAAAGAATGACAAATTGTCCCAAAGTATAAAAAGGGACAAAATCCAGTTATTTTCCCTCCAGCTATGGGTAAATAGTAGGACAGACTAGGTTCTTCAGTCTTGGTTAGGCAACTAGTCTAGGAGAAGGAAAACTCTGAATTAAAATCTGTTAAACCCCGTTTAAAAATTGACCTTGTGTCATATCCTGCCCGAGCGGAGGGGTTGGTAAATAGGATAAAAAGGTACAAAAGCTGTTCCACAGAACCAGCAGTGCTGATAGCAGCGGTTAAAAACTTACATTTTTTCTGTTGTAGGGAAAAGGTTCACGTCGGATAATTTGCATGCACATGCTGCACAAAAAACGGAGACGAAAGAGAAGGATTCTTTCCGACAGGTGTTGGCTACCAAAAAATGGTAGAATTCGCTTCTCATTGTCGGAAGCTCCGCCCACAACTCCTAAAAAGGGAGATAACTATATTTAGTTCCTCAACACAAGAAAATACTTTGTAACTTTTTGTTGTGACATGGCTTGTACCACCTGACACCCGGTAGCCCGGATGTATAAAAGGTGACTCACGCATAGTTGTTAATTATCGACACCTGGTATAACGCTCTTACGGAGAAGGACTATGAATATGGTATATACTCTGGATTGTACTATATAACCAATAAAAGGATTTGACTGTGATGCCCGTGGTGTAATGGTTATCGTTGTAGGAAATGAACACGGCGACACGAGTTAAAATCCTGGACGAGATTGATTGCATTTCACATAGCAATAATACCTCTTGGGAAAGGTATGAATCCAATTATTCTCCTTCCAGCTATGGGTAAATAGTAGGGCAGATTAGGTTCTTCAGCCTTAGTGAGGCAACTAGTCTAGGAGAAGGAAAACTCTGAATTCAAACCTGTTAAACTTCGCTTAAGAATTGACCCTGTGTCATATCCTGCCCGAGAGGAGGGGTTGGGTAAATATGATAAAAGGATTTGACTATGTATTTCACTTCCCTCAGGATACGACACTTGTTTTTCATTTAATTCAAAGGCACGAAATTTATTAATTTGTAGACCGACGTTTTCATTTATTCATTTACTCTTTTTAACGCAATTTATCATTCCAATCATTTCTCTTTTGTAGCATCTTTCCTTAAAATTTGGTTACAATTAGAAACCTCGAAATTATAAAGCATCAGTTTTTCTCTTTGTACTTTCAAATGTAAGTTTTCGTAAAAAATGTTCTTCGAAAAATTTTCATAGACCATAAGGTCAAAGAGAATATCGATTCAAACATTTTGTTAAAAATATGAAAATGTAGATAATTAACTGATTTTTCATATTCTCGTTTTCGTTTTAGTAGACGAAAACAAGAAGATGACCAATTAACTAATTTATGGTTAAACCAAAGTGGTTCAGGGGAAATAACCCTGGAAAAATTTAACGCAGTTATTTCCCTTGGTATTTTAATTTGATGAGATTTTCTTTAAAACAGACTTACGCGATGTGCGTTGTATACAGAATACAACTCAAAACAGGCAATCTATCTATCTATCTATCTATTGCCACTCTTAGGTTGCTTGCAATACGTATAATGAATATTTCCGCCAACTTCTACTCAACCACTTCCGGTTCATTCACTCGTTCAATTTTTATTTCCTTTCAACTTATTCACTCATCGACTTATTTTATCCGAGGATTCTCATCTTTCTTCTTTTACTTTTTTCCTTCGTCTTTCTTTCTTTTTTTTTCTTTCTTTCTACAGTTTTTGAATGCATATGTTGCTATAGCAACACAATTTTACATTAACCTATATTTAAAGCTAACGATTGAAGCCTTCTTCCTCTAAAGATAGGGAGATAAAACTTACAGTAAATTGGCAGCCAATGTAGTAGGTATGTAGACTTCGCTCATTTTTGGCTTTAATCAAACTCCGTCGGCCGGCGATGACCAAATTTTCTGGTATTTCAGACACTCATTAAAGAAACAAAAAACATGTTCACTTGTGGGGTTCCGACTGAAGGTCAAGGGCAAAGGGCAATGCTGTGTTGCCGTTTGATATCTGACTCCATTATTAGGTTATTTCATTTTACCCCACGTTGGCTAGTCAGCATAATGCCTTGCCCAAGAAAGTCCCAAAAAGAATTATACAAAAGAAGACAGTAACAGTTAGGAGACGTAGACGTTTCTTTAATACTTTCCTTTATTTCTTGGGTTCAACAACCACTCTATCGGTGAGGGAATTTTCCCTGAATACAACTGGAATGGTTGAATCCCCCAGTTAAGGTGTCTAAAAATACGTTAATCGTTTCTTGCATATGCTCGTCCTCATTTGGTATTTAAAGCTTCCATAAGGGTTAGTTTCTTTTGGAAGTTTGTCAAAGTCCAGTTGTTTTAGTTTGTAGTTCCATTTCGTAGTCTTTTATATTCCGGCATACTGTTAACACAGAGAGAGAGAGAGAGAGAGAGAGAGAGAGAGATGCTACTGGGTGAAAAGGACACACCAACGCCTAGTCCAAAGACTTTTGCGTGGCGCCCAAACACCAGTCAGCAATGAAGTTGTCAAATCGCCGGTCACTGCCTGAAAGAGAGAGAGCCTGTTCCCTCCTGTCGGGAGGTTGCTTTTTTCTTTACGTATGCGTCATCCCTTTTTCCTGTCAGAGACCTCAGGGAGTGTCTGCAAATTTAATTTTTTTTTCTAATTCAATTAATTTTTTTTTATTTATCTATTCGTTTCCTACACACTCTTTAATTATATCATCATCAATGCATGCTAGCAACACGGTGCCCTTTGATTCTCTCTCGCCAACCATCACTCGCAAACACCGCACCTGGCAGGTCCTCTTTACAACATAGAGTCCTGATGTATATAAATCCTTGCTAGACAGCCATGTTGTACCATAGCCATGATATGGCTATGTGTGAAACGTACATCGAATGTCCATAAAGATAGAACATAGGAATCTCGAAATTCGAAAAACACGTCACGACTTCTTTGATCAGGTACGAAACTTTTTTTAATGACCGGTGGTGTCCTCGTGGTGTAATGGTTAAAGCGATGAGCTGCGGAATCGTAGTACGCGAGTTCGTACTCCAGTCGCGCTATTACGTTCACTTTCGGGCAAAATACCCTTGGGAAAGGTATGAACCTCCTTATTCTCCCTCCAGCTATGGGTAAATAGTAGGACGGACTAGGTTCTTCAGCCTTGGTGAGGCAACTAGTCTAGGAGAAGGAAAACTCTGAATTCAAAACCTGTTAAACTCCGCTTAAAAATTGACCTTGTGTCATATCCTGCCCGAGCGGAGGGGTTGGTAAATAGTACCTGTGAGTTTAAAAGGTTCTCCAACATAAGGAGAGAGATACACATTCTTTCTATTCTGGCTTTTTCATCTGCACCCCCCGCCTCCAACACGTGTGGCACCCGCCACAAAGGTCTCCGCGAGCAAGCGAAAGCCAGCCGTCTTCTCCCGAGGTAGGTCTCATCTTAACTAACTGACTTTTTCAAAATCTCCCCAAATCCTCCGCGCGCTTTTGGTGGGTGACGTCATTCGCACTCTCTAGTCCCTGTTTCCCCATCTCGGGCTATTGTGACATCTCTAAGTGACACGTTGGCTCTGCGCACGCGCGTGAACACCTGTGTTAATGTTGGACCTAACTAACCCATGCACAGTGCCGAAAGTTTCTCAGCCTAAGTAAACCCAAAGGCATGAAACGAAACCCCTCGGCCATTATATTACAGTGTGTCCAGGTGGATGAGTGTCAAATAATTAGGGATTCTAATTTAGTTTTTTTGTTAATTATTTTATTTTAGTGTTTAATTGTGTGCTAAACTAAAAACTTTGATTTTATTTGTTTGTTTTCAATTTCTAAAGGTTAGCACTGGCATAGACCTTATTTTACATATGTGCGTCAGCTCCCATCAAAATAAACCATGATAGGTTTGTTTTGAAATCAGTTGTGGGCGAAATGTTAAAATAAACATTTGGATATATATATATATAATCTGATATGTAGCTATGACGTGTCATTAAAAAGTTTTAGTGATTAAAAGTTTTAGTATATATGTTGTTCACATACACTATAATTTAATTTGTAGTTTTTTAATTAACGCTGAACAAAATAACAAAACTTCTTTGAAGAACAAAAGTGAATGGTTTATTTTTATGACAGACTTGTGTCAGAGTGAGAAAAGGTTCTATTTGGGTACCAGGTAGCGGCGTCGCAGGTGGTGCGCCAGTTCTCTAGTTTGTTGCAGGTAGCAGCGTTAGTTCTTTCGTGTGTGTAGATGGAGCCGCCGTTATCGTCTTTAGTTGGTATCTGTGGACACAGTTATCTTCAGTGAAGATTGTCAATGCTGAGTTTCCGTGTCAGGTGTAGTTGGTGCATATAGCGAGTGTGTTCTCGTCCGTATTTTACGGGTATTACTTCACGATTAGTTCCACCACAAATATAACACAAATTTTTACAAGCACGTAAAACAAATGGAATATGACAACAACGAACATTGAGAAACAAGCAATTTGATATAACAAAACAGGAATAAAAATGAATGAGAAACATAATGTGCGAGTGGCCGTTGTAGAAATACAGTTATGGCCAGTTAACTGAAAATAAGATTGTTCACACGTGTGTGGGTGATTTGATATGTTTATAAAGTCTATCAAATAATTGGTTCCACGGTTGGCCGAAGTAAGTTGGATAAAAATAACTGTCTTTACTTACATATGTGGGAGTGTGTGTGTGTGTGTGTGTGTATGAATCATGGACCGTACGTATGGGTCTTGGCTTTCATTAAGTCCACACGTGGTGTAATGGTTATCGTCGCAGGAAATGGACACGGCGACACGAGTTCAAATCCTGGAGGAGACTGATTGCATTTCACATAGCACTAATACCCTTGGGAATGGTATGAATCCAATTATTCTACCTCCATGGGTAAATAGTTGGGCAGACTAGGTTCTTCGGCCTTGGTGAGACAACTAGTCTATGAGAAGGAAAACTCTGAATTAAAACCTGTTAAACTCTGCTTAAAAATTGACCATGTGTCATATCCTGCCCGAGCGGAGGGGTTGGTAAATATGATTAACTCCGCACGTGTGTTTTTTTAAAAAGATTTTGGAGACAACATGTTACATTGATGAAAGAAAGTTCGCAAGGCTTTCCCTTTGAATCTTAATCGCTGCTCGGCTGCAGGTTTCATGACCTATAGCGAAAAAATCTTTTTGGGTAGTAGACGGAATACCTTTTTGGTCGTCGAAGAAATGAATTGAATGACCGACAACTGACCTGGTTGATTTAATTCTTCGTTATTTATACTTTAGTAGTTGATCAAAAAATAGTTTTATTGCAGGTCCTAAAATTTAAGAGCGAAGACATTTCTTGATTAATCAGATTCGTATCTTTATTTATTCGTTTTAGAGCCTAAAAAATTTTCTGTTAATTAGTTTTTGATCCGGATTTACTAGAATGTTCTTATTCTATGCTGATTGGTTGAAAAATATAAAAATGTAACTTCAATGCTTATGCGGTTTTAATCCCAAATTTCTAGAATGTTTTTATGTATGTTTTTGTTGATTATTTTAAGGCTAAAAAAATGTGTATTCTATACAGGCTACTGGAGAGAGGTCTTTCTTCTTTGCTGGTCTTCTGCTCTCTGTTCTGCTCGGCGACTTCCATGAAGGGCTAGAAAAAATAGTTCTTGAGAGGAAGAAGGAATCAATGCGCTCTGCCCGCTAATTGGTCAGCGTGGCCGAATCGCTTGGCAGGGGCATTGATTCGCGAGAGAAAATAGATCTGAGACTGCTACAAAGTTTTAAGGTAAATAGATGAGGGAAGAATCAAGATGTCGAAAAGTTTTTATGGTAGTTTTAATGGCAGCGTGAATAAAGGGTACCTCTATGCTGCAAGTCTCGTCGGAAGGAAGGAAATAGTTATGGAGTTGAGACGGAATTTTAGCAGCTAAATGCCTAAGCGAAATGTGCGTCGCTACGTTAAGGCATTGTTGAATGTCTGCGTGAGATATGGTCGCCACAGGTGTAGCAAAGGTCGTGTTTGCTGGTTAAGGGCAGGAATGATGTAGTCACCCATGAATGTGTGGTCCTGGTTGTTGTGGGAGAGAAGCATGAAAGTCTCCAAAAAACGTTGCCCAGGGATGAAGTAGCTGGATATCTGAGCGCAATTGCGCGTCGCTGTCGACATAGCAAAAGTTGGAGGCGACATAAAGGTGTTCCTGTGTGTGGCTGATTACATGCATTTAATTCATATTCAACTGGGAACCCTTGGTCTAAGAGAATAGACTCAAGAGGTCCATAAATTAGATGGCTTTTCTCATGGTGCTGTGATGCTGCTGCTATGAAGGGAGTGGACAGTAAGTACGTCTGTCTTGTTCGAAAAGGGACTGAGGAAGAGAGTTTTTGGCGAGCCTTCCCCAATTTGGTGCTGCTCGGAAAAATGGTCCAGGCTGAATAGGATAAGTCATCCTCATTGTATGAAAATATACGTCGACCCTAATGGTCAAATTATTTTACGCACTAAACAAAAATACGAAGTTCTTTCTGCCATAGAATAATTAGAAGAAAATATATAAGATGATTTCAAAGACACAGAGTCAGTTGAAGGCAGTGAGTCTGAGTTGACAAGAGACAGACGGTGGAAAGGGTGAAGAAGAAATATCTGAGCCTGCGGTTGACCGTTTCTTTTCGCGTAACAACTATGTCTCTGTCTATATTTTTCTCTTCATTCTGTCTAACTAATGGACTCAAGTAATCCCTTTAATCTCTGCCAGTTCCACATATACAGCACAATTTGTACAAACAAGCGTCGAAGAAAGAAAATTGACAAATGTAAACGTTACCCCCTCTCGCCCCCACACACGTTTACTTTCTTCTAACCATGTCACTTCTTACGCTGGCCGGTGATCAACTAGTGGTTGAGGGGGTAACGCACATTTCTTTACCTACACAAGAATACGATCGAGGGAACGGAGAAAATAGAAGGACAACGAACAAACACGAACAAAGCTTGGGGTTAACCAAGAGCAGAAAAGAGGTATTGCAACACTATATGCATGTGCGGACTATCGCTAGCGTGTGTTACTAGCGAAAATTCCACAATGCTACTGGAATCAGACTCATCTTGACTCACTCTCGCTGGACCCTATCCCATGCTGCCTCGCCTCTCTGCTGTCCAACCGCCCTCTGATTGCCTCTCTGCTGTCCAGCCGCCAACTGCCCTCTGCTTGCCTCTCTACTGTCCAGCCGCCAACTACCCTCTCTGCTGTCCAGCCGCCAACTGCTCTCTCTGTTGTCCAGGCGCCAACTGCCCTCTCTGCTGTCCAGCCGCCAACTGCCCTCTGCTTGCCTCTCTGCTGTCCAGCCGCCAACTGCCCTCTCTGCTTGCCTCTCTGCTGTCCAGCCGCCAACTGCCCTCTGCTTGCCTCTCTGCTGTCCAGCCGCCAACTGCCCTCTCTGCTTGCCTCTCTGCTGTCCAGCCGCCAACTGCCCTCTCTGCTGTCCAGCCGCCAACTGCCCTCTCTGCTGTCCAGCCGCCAACTGCCCTCTGCTTGCCTCTCTGCTGTCCAGCCGCCAACTGCCCTCTCTGCCTGCCTCTCTGCTGTCCAGCCGCTAACTGCCCTCTCTGCTGTTCAGCTGCCAACTGCCAGCCGCCAACTGCCCTCTCTGCTGTCCAGCCGCCAACTGCCCTCTGCTTGCCTCTCTGCTGTCCAGCCGCCAACTGCCCTCTCTGCTATCCAGCCGCCAACTGCTTCTCTGCTGCCCTCTCTGCTGTCCAGCCGCCAACTGCCCTCTCTGCTGTCCAGCCGCCAACTGCCCTCTCTGCTTGCCTCTCTGCTGTCCAGCCGCCAACTGCCCTCTCTGCTGTCCAGCCGCCAACTCCCCTCTGCTTGCCTCTCTGCTGTCCAGCCGCCAACTGCCCTCTCTGCTTGCCTCTCTGCTGTCCAGCCGCTAACTGCCCTCTCTGCTTGCCTCTCTGCTGTCCAGCCGCCAACTGCCCTCTCTGCTGTCCAGCCGCCAACTGCCAGCCGCCAACTGCCCTCTCTGCTTGCCTCTCTGCTGTCCAGCCGCCAACTGCCCTCTCTGCTGTCCAGCCGCCAACTGCCCTCTCTGCTGTCCAGCCGCCAACTGCCCTCTGCTTGCCTCTCTGCTGTCCAGCCGCCAACTGCCCTCTGCTTGCCTCTCTGCTGTCCAGCCGCCAACTGCCCTCTCTGCTTGCCTCTCTGCTTTCCAGCCGGAATTCACCTCCCAACCTGGGGGCCTTCACTGCCCCCTGCAACAAACAAAACAAGTCTCTCAGCCATCAATCACCATGGATTTTCAAAAGATAAGAAAAAAAATAAAGCAATTGATACCATCTCCCAGATCGTCCAGCCATGACCAGCCAGGGGGGAGGAGCAACCGGACACCGCCCCGCGCCCAGGCATCGTCTTCCCAACCCATCGTCAACTGTTTCCTCGGTACCATGTTCATCAATTCCATGTCAATCAGGCCACTCGCTTTCCCAAATCATCATTTGTATAACTTACTACCCCTCGATACCAGTCCGGGAAACGGGGCTCCCGTGCACCCCCCCTGGGGAAACACGATCAGACGAAGTGAAGAAGTGCCAAGAGCAGTTAAACTTACAAAAAATAAACCCAGAAAATCCATGAAGGTAAAAAATTAAAAATAAAAAAAAATAAAATAAAAATAAATTAAAAAAAAAAGAATAAACAAATAACAATAAACAACAAAGCAAATGACACGGTAAGCCCAGTCCCCCAAAACCAACAAAAAACAAGGCAAGTATAACCAAAAAACAAACAAACAAACAAAACAAAGGATAGCAAAAAAAAAAAATCCACACAAATTAAACAACAAAAAAAAATTGATAATAAACAATTCACAGACAAAAAAAAATAAAAAAAAATAAAATAACTACAATTGACAAATATATAAAATAAAATTGTTCTGAAGGAATCTGTCACGCATCCACCTTCTAACCCTTGTCTCTCTTCCCTTGAGATCTCTGCCCACTTCCACCATTTCTCTTTGCGTCTTACTTTCCTTCTCTCCTGTCCACTTGAATTCTTCCCTCTACCGGGGGTGGTGTGGGAGGGGATAGCGTTTGCTTCCAACCGTTTTTTTTTTAAATCCACAAAAAAACAAAAACCTTCTTTTCTTCCTAAAATCCAAAGTTTACTTATTCTTTTTTTTTTTTTTTTTTTTTTTTTTTTTTTTTTAACTGAGACAGGCATGGATGCAGTGACAAAAATTCCCTAGCAATCTTTCTTTCTTTCTACTTTTCGTTCTCTCTTTTTCTTTCTTTTTTTTTTTTTTCATGACTTTATCTGTTCTTCCTTCTCTTTCTTTGTTCAATTTTTCCGCCATTTTTTTTTTTTTTTTTTTTCATTTTTTTTATATTTTCCATTTTTTTTTTTTTGTTTTTGTGGTAGAAGCTTTCCTCCACCTTCTACCCTCTGCACTCGGAACGACCCGACTTTGACCAGTCGATTTTAACCTAGCTTAGAAATCTCACTGGGGTTTTGAAATACCACAAATTTTTTTTTTCTTTTAGTGAACCTTGCAGCAAAAAAAAAAAAAAAATTTTTTTTTTTTTTATCGGTGACTTATCACCTTTCCAGCATTAAAAAAAATTACTATAAAACTTCCCAGAACTGACTAACTTTCTTTCTTAAGCCACTGGTCCTAACACTTAAGTATAAAAATTACTATGTGAAACTGCTACGAAGAAGGAGAAAAAAAAAAAGCATTTGAATTCTACCGGTCAAGTTAAGTGTGAAAACCGGGTAGGGGAAGAAGAAGACCTTCCCTTACCTTCTAACAAAAATACAACAAAAATTATCAGCAGTTAAGGGGTTAAACATACACACACACACACACAAAAACGAAATAGATTACTTGTTTTTTTTTCTACATCTTAAAATTTCCTTAATCTAACAAATCATTTTTTTTTGTTCTTATATTCGAGTGCAGTGGGGGAGGGGGGAATGTGTATTCCTACCTTTGTAGATTTCTTTCTTTTCCACTTTTTTTCTTTGTCTCTTCCGTTTTCTTTTTCTTTTCTCTCTGTCTCGCTGGTGGCGGGCACTTATAGCATTTTCTTTTTTTTTCTTTTTCCGTTCGTCTGTCAGCCTCTAAACACCCCGCTCCCTGATCAATTCCAATTTTTTTTTCATCAGGTTTTTTTTCTTTGGTCAACGGCACCATATGTAAACGTTACCCCCTCTCGCCCCCACACACGTTAACTTTCTTCTAACCATGTCACTTCTTACGCCGGCCGGTGATCAACTAGTGGTTGAGGGGGTAACGCACATTTCTTTACCTACACAAGAATACGATCAAGGGAACGGAGAAAATAGAACGAACAAACACGAACAAAGGTTGGGGTTAACCAAGAGCAGAAAAGAGGTATTGCAACACTATATGCATGTGCGGACTATCGCTAGCGTGTGTTACTAGCGAAAATTCCACAATGCTACTGGAATCAGACTCATCTTGACTCACTCTCGCTGGACTGCCCTCTCTGCTGTCCAGCCGCCAACTGCCCTCTGCTTGCCTCTCTGCTGTCCAGCCGCCAACTGCCCTCTCCTCGGTCGCGTCGTCAACTCTCATTCGCGTCCCCTTACCACTTCCGGATACGGCGAGATTTCATGTCCAGGAATCCTTTGTCTGGTTTCGCGCCAAAACAGACTCGTCTGCTTTGGCGGCCTACCCACATAGTGCTACACAAAAACAAGAATGTTAAAGAAAACAAACAATTTTACTTTTATCGGCCATATAGAAGTCAAATCTGACCGATAAAATGAAACGCAGTTTCTTCCAAGCAGCGGTCGTGTCGATACTGCTATATGGATGCACTACATGAACGCTAAGTAAACGACCGGAGAAAAAGCTAGACAGCAACTACACAAGAATGCTGCGAGCAATAGTGAACAAGTCCTGGAGTCAACACCCCACAAAGTAGCAGCTATACGGCCACCGACCTCCCATCACGAAAACTATCAAAGTTAGACGAACCAGACATGCAGGACACTGCTGGAGAAGCAGGGATGAGCTCATATGGACCCCCTCACATGGCCGAGCAAAAATCAGGGCGACCCGCTTGAACCTACATACAGCAGCTCTGTGAGAATACGGGATGTAGCCCTGAGGACCAACCAGAAGCGATGAAGGATAGGGAGGGGTGGCGAGAGAGGGTCAGGGATATCCGTGCTGGTGGCACGACAAGATGATGAGATGACAACTGGATAAATAAGAAATAAAACGTTAGTAATGTTCATAAATTTGTGCGATGTATTGAGGTGTGTTTGTATGTCAAACAAGAATATTTTTTGTCAAGAATAAAAGAGATTTCAACTCGTACTTATATACATGTGTGTGTGTGTGCGGATATGTGTGAGTTCTAGAATGTCTAAGTCACTTAATCTATTGGTCAGTCAAGCCCACTGTTGGCGTGTTAATGTATTTGAGTACCTCTGACTTTTTCCTCCACATGCGTCGAATTCGTGTCGCTTCGTTGTGTCGCCTCTTCTCCTTTGAACTAAAAAAATCTTAGTGCTTATACTCTTTGAGTGGATCGAAATAAGATACGAGGAACCTTCAATAAGTTTCCAGCCTTTTTTCGTATGGGCACTTTTATTGATAGTACACCCATGGAATTCTAGTCCCCTTCGAAGTAATCTCCTCCGGCTGCAATGCACTTGTATCGTTCTAACAATTTCTGCAAGGCCTAATGAAAGTCCTCTTGTGTGAGCGTGTCAATGACCTTCATCACAGCCTCTTTTATCTCCTCAATTGTCTCATAACGACAGCCTCTGAGCTTAGGGAATAAGCAAAAGTCACAGGGAGCAAGGTCTGGACTGTAGGGAGGCTGAGGAACTGTCTTGATGACCATCTTGGTCAAATAGTCTGTGACAAGGATGGAGTTGTGAACTGGTGCATTGTCCTGGTAGAAATGCCACTGAACCGATTTGAAGTCTGCTGGCCTCTTCCCTAGGAATCTCTTCCTGAACTCCCTTAAAACCTCAACATTGTAACCCTAACCCTAACCCTTTGGCCAATCAACTGTGGTGTATTGACATCCTTACTCCTCCCACACCTCTCATCTTCCCTCACAGACTCCCTGCCTTCCTTGAATCTCTTATGCCACTTAAAAACTGAAGCTCGATTCATGCAAGATGGTCGAAAAGCAGTCTGAAGTATTCCATACGTTTCTGTGGCATTTTTTCCAAGTTTAAAACAGAATTTTATTGCATATCGTTCTTCTAAAGTGTCCTCACATCCAGATTGCGTTTTTGAAATTACCCAGCTGTGACATTCAGGTTTTAGTATTTGTATTCCAATTGCTACTGTAGCTGTTCATTTGAACCTGAAATCATAATAATTTGTCAGTCATCTCAGAAGATGCATAGCAATAACATACCTAGTTTTTAAGAGTCTACGACGATTTTAAATGCCAGTACAAAAAAGTCTGGAAACTTATTGAATGCATCACGTATTTTAAGTTTACGCGGGTAGATTTTATTTCGGATCAACTAAAGTTCAAATATACGGACGTATGAGTAACCACAACTTTTGACCTGATCAAACCAATCAGGATTGTAGAAATTACTTATTTTTTTGGGTGGCCGTTTTTTTAGTTCCATGAAAAATCTTGGATCCGTTTTTTTCGAGAATATTCTAATCTCTATGTGTTTGCTGATTGGCTTAAAAATATTCTAAGTAAGTGAGGTTTGGATCCTTTTTTTCTAGAATATTCTAATTTACGTTTTCTTAGCTAATTTGATCCCTCCCCCCAAAGTGTGGATCCTATAAATCTTTCTTTCGCCCAGTTGGCTCAGGCTGCAAAATACACTGACTGCTTCTCAGCAGAGGGGTAAGACTCCCCCAACGCGTATCCTATATATGATACTAAACAATTTGATGGTAAAGGTCCAATAATGCTCGAGCTTTGGGGAATGCAGAGTGCCCCTTTATTGCAATCGCTCTAAGGTCCACTCTGGCTCGGAGTGGTAGCACCTGATAGAGTACAATCTATGGGTTAAATAGAACTAAACCGTGTACTTATGTAAAACTGAATTATTTGAAATAGAACTGTTTTTACATCTATGTGCTAACAAAAACTGTATTCAGGCTAAACTGAATTGTTTGAAATAGGTCAATTTTTAAGCGGAGTTTAAGAGGTTTGAATTCAGAGTTTTCCTTCTCCTAGACTAGTTGCCTAACCAAGGCTGTAGAACCTAGTCTGTCCTACTATTTACCCATAGCTGGAGGGAGAATAATTGGATTCATACCTTTCCCAAGGGTATTAGTGCTATGTGAAATGCAATCAGTCTCGTCCAGGATTTGAACTCGTGTCGCCGTGTTCATTTCCTACGACGATAACAATTACACCACGGGCACCTCCATTTCCTTTTATTATATGAATCAATTTTCTTCTTGGTATGTAAGAAAAATGTGCCAATACCCACCCGTGTGGTCGAATACGGATCTCCAGGCAACAAACACAACGGTTGAAATGGATTGTGCTCTTGGGGGTTAGGTGACTAGGAATAGTAAATATATATATCCTTCAAACAGAAGTCCGGCAGCGTGATGTAGTGTTCATTAGTCGGTATTCGACATTGTTCGAGACTGAAAACATTATAAGATTCGGCGGGGAATACGCCCTGAACGAACATTATAAAAATTTTATTAGATCTATTGACATTCGTTGTACGTAATTAAGGCGGATTATAAATATTGTGCTAATGAATCTCCTTAAAAGACTCCAGCGCCAACGTCAAAAAAGTTTTTCTCATCATTGGGTGAGGAAACCATCGCTTTTGCGTTTTTGTAAAGCATCGTTACAGCAGTAAAAGTTTCCTCTCTCTCTCTCTCTCTCTATATATATATATATATATTCATTAAGAAAAAGCACAAACCGGTCACATTAGGATTATAAATTTATTTCCATCCTGTTATGTGTTTTTGATAAAATAGAAGAACACGAAAAAAAAAAAATTAACAGGACTTCTTCAGATCTTATGGACAAAATAAATCAGAATAGACACAGGGAAGAAGGGAGGGAGAGCATAGTAGAGGGGTGACGAGTTATCTCCTCATTTAGCCCACTTACGTTTTTTATTTTATTGTCGGTTAGAATTATAGTAAATTAATTTTAAAAAAAAATTATTTATTTTTCAAAATTCTAATTACTTTTCGACTTAAAACTACAGAAAATTAACTTTATTCAATAAGTTTATGTAACGATACAGAAATAATTATATTAAATCAATTTCAAAATTTAATTAAATTTAACTTTTTTTAAAAATCAAGTTTATTTTTGAGCCTATTAAATCAGTTACACTTTTAATGATTAGTACGTATATATGATATGTTTTTTTTTTCACATTTTTTAATCTTTTATCTTATTTTATTTTTATTCATTTACATTAATTCTCAATTCAATCCTATGTTTTTTTTTAAAAAACATTATTTATGTTAACTTTCTATAGTTTAAATTTAGCCCTATGTCTACACCTAGCTATTACTTCACATCTCATATATATATATATATATATATATATATATATATATATATATATATATATATATATATATAGTATTATTTGGTCCAGTTAAACCGGAGTTGGGAGTAATTCCATCAGGACAAGAAAACTATTCAAAATTGAGATGTGAATTAATATTGCAATGGTAGGGATATGTTAAACCAAAGGTCGGAGGTACTAAACGATTGTAAACACAAAAGGAATTGGTTACTCTATAATTAGAGCTTTTTTCTACGTATTTGTCCTGGATGTGGTAGTAATAAACTAGATATTAAAAGTAGTGTTCTGTTTTTTTTTTAAATTTTTATTTTTTTATGCAAATTTTCTAGCTGGGTAGGTTTTTGGTTAATAAAAATTGTGTTTTCTCCTAGTGTTGTCAGTCGGTACTAGATTCCTTGATGAGCCGGTGAGGCGAAACTTTAGTAGGAAAGGCCTGACTCGCGATTTAATATATATATATATATATATATATATATATATATATAAGGTTTGACGATCATATTACATGAAGGCCATTAACCAAATCAAAGCATACCAACGAACTTCCACAGGTCATTTGTTTATTGTGCCTTTTGAGGTGCTCAATATAAGAACGGAAGGAATTTTGCAATGAAGTGAAATGCAAATAGCCTTGTTCAGGATCTCAATTTGACTCGTCGAATCTTTTTTATATGGTTAGAAAGTTTACATTAAGAGGATAATGGGAAAAAATAAAATAAAACAAATCAATAAAATAAACAAATAAATAAAAAAAATTAACGCAAAAAACATTTCTAGGGGAAGCAACTCTGATAATAACTAAACGCAGTTATGTCCCCTGTTTATTTTGAACAAATTCTACATATTTTCACGGAAGCTTCGCGCATGAGAGTCTTTCCACAAGTCAGAAGTCAGGTTCATTGCCAGAGTCATCCTTAAAGAAACGTGATGTCGTAGGATGAGATATTCCTGTCAACGGCTATGCCTCCGCTTAAAAAATGACTTTTTGACTCAACCTGCTTCAACCTTAAAGTTTAACTCAAAATATCTCTTCCCCAACAGTATACACAGCCCAGTCGGCTGGGACTGTAGAATACAAAGAAATCATCTCTGCAGAGAGGTAAGATCCTCCCCAAACGAGTGTCCTGATATGACACAAAATAATCTGATGGTGAGGCTCCAGTAATGCTGGAGCTTTGGGGAATGTGGAGTACTCTTTCATTGCCATTGTTCCCTAGTCCACTCTGACCCGGGGTAGTAGCACCTGGTAGGGTCCTATCTATCAGTCTAATAGACCTGCTTCACGTTTAAACTGAGTGCAAACAAATGACTTATGCTAGAAGGAATTGCTAGAAATAGAACTGTCCGAACATTTTACTGTGTGTAAACAAATAACTGTTAGTGATATTTGGAACTATTAGTGATATTTGGAACTGTTAGTGATATTTGGAACTGTTAGTGATATTTGGAACTATTCAACTGTGTGCGAATAAATGATTAATATTGATTAGAAATATTTGTGTTTGATAAAAGTACTTGAAACCATTTAAATGTATACAAAAAATAGTACAGGACCGTTTAAATGTGCATCTACAAAACATGTTTACAAATCATATATCTAATAAATATGTAAAAACAGGATTTGGTATTAAATAACCAATAATGGTTGATATGCCATAAAACCATATCAAAACCAACTAACAGAATCATGACCAAGAATTGCGTTTTGAGGTAAAGTAGAAAATACTGCTCACTAAATGTAAGGCTAGAGGAACATCGAAAAGCAGTATGTCAAAGTGAAATCGAAAAGTCGGGTAGGGCGGTCAATATATGGAAAGAAAAGGGAAGCCATCGGGCCTTACGGGATGAAATTAAAATAATAGATAGGGAAGAACACTGGAGAATAAGATGTCTTTAAGAAGCAACACATATGTTGGGCTACAGTAACCAGTTAAGTAGACCGAGTAAGGAAAAGCTCTTTTAACAAAGTGAGCCTTGCCCTATCGGCTGGGGCTGTAGAATACACCGACTGCTTCTCTGCAGAGGGGTAAGAATCCCCTAATGAGTGTCCTGGATATGACACTAAACAATCTGATGGTGAGGTTCCAGTAATGCTGGTGATATTATAATAAAATACTTTAATGGGACCTCATGTCAGTGAAGGGAACCGATGTGCAAATAAAACCGTCGAGAGGAAGGCCTCGAAACGGTGCACATTCTCTCCTGATGACCCCAAAACAAGCATGGAGTTAAAACTGCTCGGTGGAAATAAGAATGGCTTAAGGAGCGTTTTCTATCCGTTAACTTTTTGGTGAGTTTCTGTTACTTGGTAAGTAACTTTCTTCGACTTAATAATATTCTTTTTGATTTTTAATGTTTCACTAGAAATAATAAAATCCAACTCCTTTTAAAAGGGAGAAGTGGCGAGAGAGGGTCAGGGATATCCGTGCTGGCGGCACGACATGATGATGATGATGATTACTTTTAATTCAGAAGAAAAGCTTTAAAAAAAACAATTGAAGTGTCTTCACTGATGTGCGATACCGAATAGGAATTTTATTTTGGTAGATGTTATCAAATACGATATTTGTAAAATTTCATTTTTGTAGGAGTTGTTCAATTTAAGACTTGCCTAGTCGGCTGGAGCTGTAGAATATACCGACTGTACCTCTGCAGCGGGGGTAAGATCCCCCACCTACCCAATGAGTGTCTTGGATATGACACTAAAAAATCTGATGGTGAGGTTCCAGTGATGCTGGGGCTTTGGGGAATGCGGAGCACCTCTTCATTGCCATTGCTCCCAGGTCTACTAGGGACCGGCGTGGTAGCACCTGATAGGGTCCTATCTAAGGGTTAAATAGAACTAACGGCATACTTATGCTAAACTAAATTGTTTGACAAAACTGAATAGCTTGAAATAGAAATGTTTTTGACAATTTAACCGTACTTACATTTAAACTGCGTGCTTACGCTTATGTGAATTATTTGAAATGAAACTGTACTTACACTAAACTGAATTGTTTAATATAGAACTGTTTTGACATCTAACTGTGTGAAAATACAAGTCCGTACTTATACTAAACTGAATTAGCTGAATAAGAACTACTTGACTAAACTGATTTGTTTGAAATAGAAATGTTTTTTTACAATTAAACTGTAATTACATTTAAACTGTGTGCTTATGCTAAACTGAATAGTTTTAAATAGAACTTATTTACATAAAAATGGATTTGGCGTTAAATAACCTACAAAGGTTGATATGCCATAAAACTCAACCAACCAACCAACCAACCATAATTTAAGACGAGTCGTATCTCATGAGCTCTGCTACTATATATATGTGTATGTGCATGTGTGGGTGTGAGTGTTGCCCATACTTCGTCTGAATTTGAAGATAAAAAACCCTGCGTAGAGCATATTTCAGCTAGTGTTTATTTCTACACACAATGCTTTCTGGCAGTTTGAAATTATTTCATTAGTTGACTGAGAGTGAGTTTCCTGTTTCAGAAAACTTCTTTTCTGAATTAACTGTCATATTTTGGCGGAGTAGTAGATATGTCACTTCCGGAAAATTGTTTCCTTCCTATACCCCCCCCCTTCTCTCTCTCTCTCATTCTCTTTCACTTTGCTTTTGATCTCTTCTATAAATATAAATCTTTCTCTGTCTCTGTCTCTGTCTCTGTCTCTCTCTCCCTTTGTTTTTGGCCTCTTCGATTAATATTACTCTCTGTCTCTCTGTATCTATCTATCACCCCCCCTTTTTTCTTTTTGATTATTTCAATTTAATACGTTGAGTGCTTATCTCTTTTCACTTTCTTTTTCTCTTTTTCCTCTTCTATTTTTCATTTCCCTCTCTCTCTCTCTTATCTTTGCGAATCTCTCTCTTCAAAGTAGACAGGGGAAAATTAGATTTCGTTTGTTCACCGAAGCTCTAGAAAGTCTTCATATGTCTTGTAACCTTTGCGAAAGAACATTATGCGATGCTAAACATCTACGTCAGCATGGAAGTTTTGTATTTCATGGAAGACCTTGTTTTTTTTTATTGAAATGCAAAAACGTCGTTGTAAATTAGTTTTAGAAATTAAATGATATGTTTATTTACCCAACCCCTTCACCATACAAGATCAATTTTTCAACGGTTTGAATTCAGAGTTTTCCTTCTCCTATATCGGTTGCCATGCCTTGGTTAAAAGAACCCAGTCCGACTTACTATCTACCCATGACTTTCTCCAGATCATTAGGGTACACTAAAATGCAAAAAGATTTGCCCAGAATTTGAACCCCGGTCGATATCGTTAGACCATAAATGTGAAGCTAAGTACTCCTATAGAATATGAGTAAGTTTGGTTTTGTTAATTAGTTTAATGGCATACCAACCTTTGTACTTTATTTAATGCCAAATTCATCCTTCTAGAAGAACTGTAGTGGTACTCTTTATGTCATAGCTGAGAAATTGATACCTTTCCCCAAGAGTTAGTCCAGTCAGCTGGGGCAGTACCATACACTGACTGCATCTCTGCAGAGAGGTAAGACTCCTCCTTAACAAATGTCCTGGTTATGACACCAAACAATCTGATGGAGAAGTTCCTGTTATGTTGGAGCTTTGAGGAATGCGGAGTACCCCTTCATTGCCATCAATCCCAGGTCCGGAGTGGTAACACCTGATAGGGTCATATCTATAGGTCAAATAGAACTGTTCGACATTTAAACTGTGTGCAAATAAATGACCTATGCTCATTTGAATTGTTTGAAATAGAACTGTTTGTTTTAAGTGTGTGTAAACAAATGACTGATATTTAATTGAATTGTTACTGATACATTGCAATACTTGGAACTGTTTATCTTTGTTGACTTATGCTAAATTGAATTGTATGAAATAGAACTGTTTGATGATTTAACTGTGTGTATCTACATATGTTTACAAATATTTTGATATATATGTAAAAACAGGATTTGGCTTTAAATAACCACAAATGGTTGATAATGCCATAAAACTTGACCAAACCAAAATTCCCCAAGAGTATCAATCCAAAAATGAACACAGTTGCTCGATCAGAGTTCGAATTCTCTTACAACAATGTCACAGATTAGAACGTTAACCACAACGCCAAAGGATTCCTTCCACCATGTATAAAATTTTAGTTATCTTAAAGTATGTTTTGCTTTTGTATTTCTTTTTAAATAAGGGTTGCTTTTGGTTTCGTTGTTTAATGGCATATCAACCTTCGTGGGTTATTTAAAGCCAAAACCATAATACTATTTACATGATACTATTTAACACATAGCTGGAGAGGATAAAGGGGTTCATGCCTTTCCCAAGGGTATTCGACCGAAAATGAACGTGACTGGAGTTCCAACTCGCTTACGAGAAGGTCACAGTCAAGGATGTCAGCTTCGCCATATGGACTTCAGGCACTGTTAAATCAATAAAAAATTTGAAAAAATATCTTTTCGAAGTTTCAAAGAAAGTTTTTAAGGTCTCATTTTACCTGTACGTGTTCAGAAAGGTGTAGCAAATGACTTCTATTGATTCCTCAAAATGTCATGGGACGACGCCATTTTGCCGAGTGTAAGTAAAAAGTAAAGTTGGCGACCATAGTCGAGGGTGACCCGAAGGATCCCTTTTCGATAGCTTACTACACCAAGGTGTAGGGGAGGGCACGACTCCTTTCCCTGGATTGCTCCACTTTACCCTTGATCCGTACCTTATAATGCTGAGTGTTAAGCAAGGAGGCATCAAGTACCATTTTTTAGTCTTTGGTATGACTCAACCTGGGATTGAACCCAGGTCTCCCGGGCAATTGGCGAACACTCTAACCGCTAGGCCAATGTTCGGTAGTGCCGAGTGTACTCAGATTGTAATATAGCCCCAATACGACTATACAAATATACGGAGGTATAAAACGTTCATAATGTTTATAGAATGTTCAAACGCATAGGAATCCGAAAAACACGAAACACTGACGACTCTCTTGGTTCAGGTACGAAACTTTTATTACCTTCTTTAAGTTTAGGCTGTTCGACACGAGGAGAGAGAGAGAGAGACACACACACAATTTTGGTTCAGGTACGAAACTTTTATTACCTTCTTTAAGTTTAGGCTTTTCGACACGAGGAGAGAGAGAGAGAGAGAGAGAGAGAGAGAGAGAGAGAGAGAGAGAGAGAGAGAGAGAGAGAGAGAGAGAGAGAGAGAGAGAGAGAGAGAGAGAGAGAGACACACACACACACACACACAATTTTTACTATGCTGACTGTTCGTCCATCGTCAGCTCTCAACTCACTGACCCAACCAACGCGCGAGCACACCAGGTCCGAAAAAATCAACACGCTTCATCAAAGTCCAAATCTCAACTCACTCCTTTTATTCAAAATCACTAAGAATCCCAGCCCATCGCTTTCGGGCATGGCGTCATTCACATCCCCAGTCATATTACCTATCTGTTTTTTTTTTTTATTGTGACATCTGTGATTGTCACATCCTCACGTGCACGTGAACACCTGCGTGAATGTCTGCACCTACTCATGCACTAAGCCGAAAGGTTCTAAGCCTAACTAAACCGAAAGATAAGATATATAAAACGAAAAATGATGATATAAAAAATATCCTTCCGCAATTAATATAAAAAGATAAAGACGTTTTTATCTAAAAAGATAAAATCGCTTTCATCGGTCAGAATTTTTGAGACGAGGCTTGATGCGTAATATTATGTGTGTGATTTTTTTGACTGTTGTCCTCACTTTTATTATTGTCAGTTGAAACACAACGTTTTGCCCGCTGTATCCTCCGGCCTTCCTCAGGTGTCCCCTGTTTATCTGTACATAGAAATGAATCAACCTGGGAACTTATTTTTAAAGTTTGACTGTTGATCAAACAAGGTGTTCAAGATATATAAAGATGTTATTCGAATAATGGCGCCATTGTTTTGTTTTTAACGCTTATCAATCCGAAAATAATAATAATAATAATAATAATAATAATAATAATAATAATAATAATAATAAATGGTATATGCACAACCCAGCACCTGTCCTAGAAAATGACACACATAAACTCCTATGGGACTTTGACATACACACGGATCAACTAATCTCGGCCGGAAGACCAGACCTTATAATCAACAACAAAAAAAAGTGAATTTGCAAAATTGTCGACTTTGCTGTCCTAGCTAACCACAGAATAAAACTTAAAGAATGTGAAAAGAAGGATAAGTACCTCGACCTTGCTACAGAATTGAAAAAGCTGTGGAACATGAAAGTGACGATTGTACCAATTGTGATTGGTGCTCTTGGCAAAATAACTAAAGGATTATTAAAAGGCCTGGAGGACTTGAAAGTTGGCGGGTGAGTGGAGACCAACGAGATTACAGCACTGATAAGATCGGCCATAGTACTGAGAAGAGTCCTGGAGACTTGAGGAGACTTGCTGTCACTCAAACTACAGTGAAAGATCATCAGCTAACGCTGATGTGAAAAACTCTAATGAGTAAATAATGATTATTATTTATAACTTTCAACGTTTCATATATAAAATCACAACGCAGAAAAATGGCAAATCATTGCAGAAATTTTCTTAGCGCAGAAGTCTACAACTCCATCCTTGTCACAGACTATTTGACCAAGATGGGCATCGAGACAGTTCCTCACCCTCCCTATTGTCCAGACCGGGAGTTGCCCGTGGTGTAATGGTTATGGTCGTGGGAAATGGACACGGCGACACGAGTTCAAACCCTGGACGAGACTGATTGCATTTCACATAGCACTAATACCCTTGAGAAGGTATGAATCCAATTATTCTCCCTCCAGCTATGGGTAAATAGTAGGACAGACTGATTTCTTTAGCCTTGGTTAGGCAACTGGTCTAGGAGAAGGAAAACTCTGAATTCAAACCTGTTAAACTCCGATTAGGAATTGACCTTGTGTCATATCCTGCCCGAGCGGAGGGGGTTGGTAAATATGATAGTCCAGACCTTGCTTCCTGTGACTTTTGGTTATTCCCTAAGCTCAGAGGCTGTCGTTATGAGACAATTGAGAAGATGAAAGAGGTTTACACGAAGGTCATTGAAACGCTCACACAAGAGGACTTCCATGGGGCCTTCCAGAAGTTGTTGGAACGGTACAACAAGTGCATTGCAGCCGGAGGTGATTGCTTCGAATGGAACTAGAGTTTCATGTGTGTACTATCAATAAAAGTGCCCATACGAAAAAAGTCTGGAAACTTATTTAATGATCCTCGAACTTAATCGTTTGACCACAGTTAAATGGTCCCAAATATTGGTATATATAACTAACAATGCAATTAAACATTAGTTAGTTAAACAATCAAACAGTTCTATTTCAAATAATTTAATTTAGCATAAGTCATTCGTTTGCACACCGTTGAAAAGTAAAAAAAAAGTTCTATTTGATTCCTATCAGGTACTACCACTCCGGGTCTGAGTGGACCTGGGATTGTTGGCAATGAAAGCTGTAATCGACATTTCTCAAAGCTCCAACATTACTAGATCTTCACCATGTGATGGTTTAATGTCATATCCAGGACACTCATTACAGGGGTCATACTCCTCTGTACAGATGCAGTCGGTATATTCTACAGCCCCAGCCGAATGGGTCCTCATTTGTAAATATTTTTACTACAATCATAAATATATTTTAAACGTTCTATGGTATTTAAAAATTGTACTTTTTCGAATTTGTTCATAATCATTTGTTTGCACACAGTTATATTATATGAAGTATTCCTATCTAATACAAATAATTTGCAGACAGTTGTATTGTTTCAATTTGGTTTGGTTGGGTTTATGACATATCAACTTTGGTGGGTTATTTAATGCCAAATCCTGTTTACACACACACACACACACACATATATATACATATGATTTGAAAACGAATAGTTTGTAGGTGATATTTTAAACAACGCCGGGCCCATTTGTTTGCCCACAGTTAAATGGTTACAAGTATTGTACTTTTATCAAAGAGGCGACATCTCCACACTAAAGGGTGGGCCTTTGAAACTAGTGGACAAGTTCATCTACCTAGGAAGCAGTGTCTTATCAACGGAGAAAGACATCAACACGCGACTAGCAATGGCATGGACAGCTATCTGTAGTCTATCGGTCATATGGAAGTCAGAACTGACCGATAAAATAAAACGCAGTTTTTCCAAGCAGCGGTCGTATCGATACTGCTATATGGATGCACTACATGGACGCCAACTAAACGGATGGAGAAAAAAACTTGACGGCAATTACACAAGAATGCTGCGAGCAATATTGAACAAGTCCTGGAAGCAACACCCAACAAAACAGCAGTTGTATGGCCACTTACCACCCATCACGAAAACTATCCAAGTTAAACGAACCAGACATGCGGGACACAGCTGGAGAAGTAAGGACGAACTCATAAGCGATATATTCCTGTGGACCCCATCACATGGACGAGCAAATGCAGGACGACCAGCTAAAACATACCTACAGTAGCTCTGTGCCGATACAGGGTGTAACCTGGAAGGCCTGCTGGGAGCGATGGACGATAGAAACGGGTGGCGACAGAGGGTCAGGGGGATCCGCGCTGGCAGTGCGACATGATGATGATGATGTTGATGATGATTGCTATGTAATAATAATAATTCGATTTGATATCAGTAATTTGTTTGCACACAGTTAAATGGTTCCAAGCTTAGAGAATATTTAAACAGTTCTATTTCACGCTTAGATGGGACACTAACGGGTACTACTACTCCGATTCAAAGTGGACCTGGGAGAAATGGTAATGAGGGATTACTCTGCCTCACCATCAGGTGGTTTAGTGTCATATCTCGGACTCTCGTTGCGAGGAGGTCTTACTCCTCTGCAAAGTGATATAATCGATATATTCTAAAACCCCAGCCGACTGGGCTTATTATAACTTCAAATAATCATCCTTAATACAAATAATTTACCGTATCTTAGTACCCCTATCTAATACCAGCACAGTCGGCTGGGGCTGTAGAATACACCGACTGTATCTCTGCAAAGAGGTAAAAGTCCAAAAATCTGATGGTGAAGCTCCAGTAATGCTGGAGCTTTGGGGAATGCAGAGTACCTCTTCACAGTAATCGCTCCCGGGTCCACTCTAGTCCGAAGTGGGAGCATTTTAAAGGTTCCTATCAAGGCGTCAGATAGAACTGTTTAATATTTAAACTGAGCGAAAATAACTGAAATGCTGAATTGAATTGTTTTAATTAAAATTGTTGGATCATTTAAATAAGTATCAACAAATGGCTGCTGTTTAATTGAATTGTTAGTGATATATAAAAATACTTGGAACCATTTAACTCTGTTGACTTATGTTAACTTGCATTGTTCGAAATAGAACTGTTTGGTGATTTCATTGCGTGTCAACAAATGACTGATGTTTAATTGAATTGTTAGAGATACATTGCAATATTTGGAATCATTTAACTTTGTTGACTTATGCTAAATTGAATTGTTTGAAATAGAACTGTTTGATGATTTAACTGTGTGTCAACAAGTAATTGATGTTTAATTGAATTGTTAGTGATACATAGCAATACTTTGACCATATTCAATGTGTGCAAACGAATGAATAATGTTGTACAGTATTATTTGTGTTAAATAGCAATACTTGAAATTTTTTAACTTCTGTGCCTATATTGAATTTTTGGTATTAGATAGAGATAGTTGTAACCACTTCATTTTGAGCAAACAAATGATTATCATCGAATTGAATTAGCAATAATTGAAATAATTTAAATGTCTAGAAACAATAGCAATACTACTGTACCAAAAATTACTTCTAACCCATAGATTGCCCAGTCGGCTGGGGCTGTAGAATACACCGACTGCTTCTCTGCAGAGGGGTAAGACCCCCCCCCCCAACGAGTGTCCTGGATATGACTCTAAACAATCTGATGGTGAGGTTCCAGCAATGCTGGAGCTTTGGGGAATGCGGAGTACTCCTTCATTACCATCACTCCCAGGTCCACTCTGGCTCGGAGTGGTAGCACCTGATAAGCGTCCTATCTATGGGTTAAATAAAACTAACAGCATACTTATGCTAAACTGAATTGTTTGAGTAAACTGAATAGCTTGAAATAGAAATTTTTTGACACTTAAACTGTACTTACATTTAAACTGCGTGCTTATGCTTAACTGAATTATTTGAAATAGAACTGTTTTTCGACATTAAAACTGTATTTACACTTAACTGAATTGTTACATATAACTGCTTGAATAGTTTGAAATAGAAATGTTTTTGACCATTAAACAATGTACTTATGCTAAACTGAATTGTTTTAAATAGAACTGATTATTTACATAAAAATGGATTTGGCGTTAAATAACCTACAAAGATTGATACGCCATAAAACCCAACAAACCAAACCAAACCAAACCAAAACAAACCAAACTAACCCATTTAAAAATGAAATTAACTACAAATTATGTGTGCAAAGAAATGACTAATGTTAAATTATGACTTTTTTGTAACAATACTTGAAACCATTTAACTGCGTGAAAAAGTCTTCTGGCTCGTTTAAAATGTTATCAACAAATCGTATCTAATATATATGTATACACAGGATTTGACTTTAAATAATCAACAATGGTTGATATACCATAAAACACCGTCGACTAACTAATCAAGCGAATATAAGTAATTTGTACTCAGTTGTATGGTTTCAAGTATTCCTATCTAATACAAATAATTTAAACACAATTCTATGGTTTCAAGTATTCCTATCTAATACTAACAATTACATTGTTTCAAGTAATTATTTCCAAACCTGACCGATAAAATGAAACGCAGTTTCTTCCAGGCGGCGGTCGTGTCGATACTGCTGTATGGATGTACTACTTGGACGCTGACTAAACGGTTGGAGAAGAAGCTCGACGGCAATTATACAAGAATGTTGCGAGCAATATTGAACAGGTCCTGGCAGCAACACCCCACACGGCGCCAACTGTACGGCCACCTACCACCTATCACGAAAACTATACGAGTCAGACGAACCAGACATGCCGGACACTGCTGGAGAAGCAAAGACGAGATCGTAAGTGATGTGCTCCTGTGGACCCCTGCATATGGCCAATCAAAAGCAGGACGACCAGCTCGAACATTCATACAGCTGCTATGTGATGATACGGGATGTAACTCCGAAGACCTGCCGAAGGCGATGAATGATAGGGAGACGTGGAGAGAGAGGGTCAGGGATATCCGTGCAAGCCGCACGTCATGATGATGATGATGATTTCTATTTGAAAATAGTTATTACTTTATTTTTCTTTGGAGAGAACAAACAGGTTCAGTTTTATTCCTTGTGTGATTGATCTCAATGTTAAAGTTCAAGGGTATTTTGCTTTTTATTTTCTTCTCAAACATTTTCTGATTTGCAATTGTATAATTTGTATGGCCAAACCCAAGTCATCTGCACTATTACAAGTGTATTATTATCTCCAATTATTTTTTCTTTTTATTGACAAAACAGAATCAGAGTTTGATAGCTGGGAATGTTAAAGTCAGGATATCGTGGTTGAACCCTTAAGTTCTTATAAAGAGATAATCTAGTTGCATATTGATAACACTTTAAATCTGATAGTAATTGTTATTTCGTGATAGGAGGCTGGTGGCCGTACAGTTGGTGTCTTGTGGGGTGTTGCCGCCAGGACATGTTCAATATTGCACGCAGCATTCTTGTGTAATTGCCGTCTAGCTTTTTCTCCAGCCGTTTTGTTAGCGTCCATGTAGTGCACCCATATAGCAGTATCGATGTGACCGCTGCCTGGAAGAAACTGCGTTTCATTTTATCGGTTAGGTCTGATTTCCATATAATCGATAGCCTGGCCACCTGCCCCCTATCACGAAAACTATTCAAGTTAGACGAACCAGACATGCAGGACACTGCTGGAGAAGCAGGGACGAACTCATAAGAGATGTACTCTTATGGACCCCCACACATGGCCGTGCAAAAGCAGGACGACCAGCACGAACATACATTCAGCAGCTATGTGAGGATACAGGATGTTGTCCTGAAGACATGCCTAGGGCGATGAACGATAGGGAGGAGTGGCGAGAGAGGGTCAGGGATATCCGTGCTACCAGCGCGACATGATGATGACGATGAATTGTTATTTATTTGTATATACAGTAAACAATAATAGCTTCAAGTAACTTTTCTTCATGCCAACAATTTGCAGTTATATAAAACGGAAATAATTGCTCCTTGGTCAAATAACATCCCGAGTATACGTATTAAGGAAACATTCAGAAAGTATTTGTTAATTGAACAGGCATGCACGAAGTACTGATGAATATTGGATGGATGCAAACTGAGACGTGATCAATTTCGGCCGAGTCACTTTAGCGGGGTGGGGGTTGATATAGAAAAGATCCGAAACCCCCAATGAAATTAAGAATATCACTGACGGTGCATCCGACCGCATCTTAGAGATGTATTTTGCAAAATAATATCAAGTATTCCAATCGAGGACGAATGAGTTTGAAACAAATCTATTCGGATCATAGATGGGATCCAGTGGATGCAACCACACGGGATCAGAGTGGACCTGGGAGTAATGGCAATCAAGGATTACTTTACACTACCCAGAGCTACACCATCAGATACAGTTTGGTATCCAAGACACTCCACTTGTTGGGGAGACAATTTGGTATTTAAGACACCCTATTTCCTTAGTAGGGGATACAGTTTGGAGCTGGAGGCACTCTATTACTTTAGTAGGGGATACAGTTTGGAGCTGGAGGCACTCTATTACTTTAGTAGGGGATACAGTTTGGTATGCATGACACCCTATATCATAAGTAGGGTATACAGTTTGGTATCCGAAACACCGTATTTCCTTAGTAGGGTATACATTGTGGTATCCAAGACACCGTATTTCCTTTGTAGTGGATACAGTTTGGAACAGGAGGCACTCTATATCCTTAGTAGGGGATACAGTTTGGCATCCAAGACACCGTATTACCTTAGTAGGAGATACAGTTTGGAATACAAGACATACCACTTCCTTACAAGGGAATACAGCTTGGTATCCAAAACACCCTACTCCCTTAGTAGGGGATACAGTTTGGTATCCAAAACATTGTATTTCCTTAGTAGGAGATACAGTTTGGAATACAAGACATACCATTTCCTTAGAAGGGAATACAGTTTGGAACAGGAAACACCCTATTTCCTTAGTAGGGGAGACAGTTTGGTATCCAAGACATACCGCTTCCTTAGAAGCGAATACAGATTCGTATCCAAGACACTCTATTTTCTTAGATGGAGATACAATTAAGTATCCAAGACACCCTATTTCCTAAGTAGGGGATACAGTTTGGTCTCCAAGACACGCCACTTCCTTGGTAGGGAATACAGTTTGGTATCGAAGACACCCACTTCATATGGAGTAAATACAGTTTGGTATCGAAGACACCCCAATTCCTGCGTAGGGAGCGGTCGGCGTATTCAAAGCCACGTCAACAGGGCGAATAGAAGCATCAGTATCATCATGGATTGTTGTTGAGACGAGAACCAAACGAGTTCAAAGGTCTTCTACTTAAGCGTTTACAATCGAACCTTCTTTAATATGAGCATGGGTAAATAAATTGGCTCTTTCTCTTCCTTTAACAGAGTAATCAACGGTATTATCAAATGAGCCAATCCCGTGTTCGCTTTCATCTAAGCTTATCTTGCACAATCCCCAAGCTAAACAATTTCAACCCTTCCCTTAGCCACACCCCGAACACATGACCCGGCCGACATTAGTATGACCAGCAGTGGTTTCACACAATTATCGCGTGGATACAGACTGACCCGTGCGAGATTCTCACGCGAACTCGATGTAAAATGAATAGAAAGTGAAACACAGTTCAGTACCTTTACTTTCACGTTTTCCCCCGCCCCCCCAACCTCGGCCTCATTCGCGCCATTTCGTATCAACCTTCCCCACTCCATACCACACCATCTATCCCGTATGCAGGGCACGAACGATAGACATTAATCAAGTCTACCACAATTTTCCGCGGTTTAAAGAGAGAGAAAGACACCTAGATTCTTGTCTTGTCTCGTTTTGTCTCGTTTTGTCTCGTCACATCAAGTTTTAACTGAGAGGTAGCCGGTTTTGATTACAATTCAACGAACGGCCATTTTTTTCTTTCTTTCTCTTCATCTTTTTTTTTTAACCCTTTCTGTCAATTCGAAAACTTTTCTTTCGTAATTTCATTTCTTTTCTTTAATTTTTTTATTATCATTATTTCCCTTCATTTTCTATCTTTATTTCATTCATTTACAAACTTTCTTTCATTGAGTGATGCTCCCGCCTTTTTAAATCGTTCGAATATCGTTATTTTCCTTTAATTATCTTATTCTTTAATCAACTTTCTTTCATTTAGTACTTTCCTTTTTTAAATTCTTTTTATCCTTCCCTCTTTTCTTTGATTCGGTGGATGACTTTCCTTCATTTCTTAGATTTCATTCTTAATTTTCTTTCATTTTCTAATTTTCTTTCATTTCCGAATGTTCTTTCATTTTCTATTTTCTTCCTTTTTCTAATTTTCTTCCATTTTGTAACTTTCCTTCTTTCTTTTAGATTCCTTCATTTTCTAATTTTCTTTCTTTTTTTTCATTCTTAACTTTCTTTTATTTCTCATTTTTCTTTATTTTCCGAACTTTCTTTTATTTCCTAACCTTCTACGTATTGAAGTTAGTTTCTTCGGCCATTTGTAAAGAACTGGCCATGAACTCAATGATAGGGGAATATTTCTTTGTTTAATGGCATATCATCTTTTATGGGGTATTTAACCCCAAAGCCATTCTTGTAGAACATTAGTGGTACTATTTAGCTCATAGCTGAGCGAATAAGAGATTCCATACACTTCCCAAGGGTATTTGTCCAAATATAAACATAATGATGCTACAGGAGTTTGAAATCGCTTACTACAATGCCGCAATCTAACACGTTAACCACTACGCTATCGGGGGCTTCCTCCTGAATGATAGCATCAAAACAACAGCCATTTTTATTTGCTTTTTTGGCGCGAAAACTGAATTACAGCCTTGGAATTAATTACGCAATTTGTCTTATTATTTATAATACTTTAACATGAAGGCCATTTTGTAATTTTCTTTTTTTTTTTTCAAGTTTATTATTTTCCTTCATTCCCTTACTTTCTTTACTTATTTTACCTTCTTTTCTTAATTTTCTTTCATTTCCTAATGTTCTTTCTTTTTTTATTTGTTTAAACATGATTATTTTCCTTCAGTTTCTTGAATTCTTTACTTCATTTCTTTCTTTCATTCCCTTATTTTCTTTCATTTCTTTCTTAATTTTATTTTGATTACCAAGCTTGTTTTTATTTTCAAATATTTTTTTCATTTTCCTTTTCCTTTAACGTTATTTCCTTATTTTCATTCACATTTTTTTTTCATTTCCTAACATTCTTTTGTTTCCTAAATTTCTTTCTTGATTTTCTTTCGTTACTTAATTTTCTTCCATTTTCAAAGTTTCTTTTGTTTCTTTACGCTTTTTCGATTCCTAATTATCTTTCGTAATTTTCTTTCATTTCCAAATTTTCTTTCATTTCCAAATATTTTTTTATTTCAATTTTCTTTTTCATTTTCTAACATTCTTTTGTTTCCTAAATTTCTTTTTTGATTTTCTTTCGTTACTTTCCATTTCCGAACATTCTTTTGTTTCTTTAAGCTCTTTCAATTCTCTTTTATTTCCAAACATTTTTTCTTTTCTAAACGTTCTTTCATTCTGTAATTTTCTTTCTTGATTTTCTTTCATTTTCTGTATTTTTTTTCTTTTTCTAATTTTCTTTTATTTCCCAATTTTCTTTCATTTCGAAATATTTTTTCCTTTCTATTTTTTTTCATTTCTAAAAATTCTTTCTTTTCTAAACGTTCTTTGATTTTGTAATTTTCTTTCTTGATTTTCTTTCATTTTCTAATTTTTTTTATTTCTTAAATTTCTTTCGTTTTTACAATCATTCATTCCCTAATTTTCTTTCTTGATTTTCTTGATTTTCTAATTTTCTTCCTCTTTCAATTTTTTCTAATTTTTTCTTTCACTTTCTTTATTTCTGATTTACCCTTCAATTAATTCCTTCTTAGTTTTTTTTGTTCACCTCTTTATTTATTTGTATGCATTTAAAAAAAAAATTTTTTTTAAATTTTCAATTCTTTAATCTTTTCTTTCTTTCTTCCTTTCTGACCTTTCTTTCTGACCTTTCTTTTCTTTTTTTTTCTTCGTACATTCCTTCGCTTTTCTCTTAATTTTGTCTCTTTTTTTAATTTTAAATTCATTTTTTTTCCATCACTTTAATTTTTATCCCTTTATTCATTTACGAGGTGCATTCAGTAAGCTTCCAGACTTTTTATTTAAAATTGTCGCAGACTCTTGACAATTCAGTATGTTATTGCTATACATCTTATGAGATGACAGACCAATTTTTATGATTTTAGGTTTAAATGAACAGCTACAGTAGCAATTGGAAACACCCTACTAAAGCCTGATTGTCACAACTGATGAATTTCAAAAATGCAATCTGACATTTTAGAAGAACGATATGCAATAAAATTCTGTTTTAAACTTGGGGAAAATGCCGCCACAGAAACGTATGGAATGCTCCAGACTACTTTTCGACCATCTTGCATGATTCGAGCATGAGTTTTTGAGTGGCATAAGAGATTCAAGGAAGGCACGTAGTCTGTGAGGGGGGATGAGAGGTGTGGGAGGAGTAAGGAAGTCAATACACCACAGTTGATTGGCCAAAGGGTTAGGGTTACTATGTTGAGGTTTTAAGGGAGTTCAGGAAGAGATTCCGTCGGAAGCGGCCAGCGCTCTTCAAATCGGCTCAGTGGCATTTCCACGAGGACAATACACCAGTCCACAACTCTATCCTTGTCACAGACTATTTGACCAAGATGGGCGTCAAGACAGTTGCTCGCCGTCCCAATAGTCCAGACCTTGCTCGCTGTGACTTTTGGTTATTCCCTAAGCTCAGAGGCTGTCGTTATGAGACAATTGAGGAGATGAAAGAGACTGTGACGAAGGTCATTGACACGCTCACACAAGAGGACATCCATGGGGCCTTCCAGAAGTTGTTGGAACGGTACAACAAGTGTATTGCAGCCTGAGGAGAATACTTCGAAGGGGACTAGAGTTTCATGTGTGTACTATCAATAAAAGTGCCCATACGAAAATAGTCTGGAAAGTTATCGTATGCCCCTTGTATTTACGCAATTATTACTTTTTTAAAAAATTCATTCTTAAAATTATTTTACTTTCATGTTGACGTTTTTTTTTTCTTTTCATTTATTCATTCTTATTTCCTTATTCATTTTTTTTTCTATATCCTCTTAGATTTATTTCAATAATATTTTAGAATTTGCTTTTTCATTTCGTTCTTAAACATCCTTCTGTTATGAGGTCACCAAGTGAGTTATTAAGAGGCGTTCGTGTTGTCACGGTTATCATCACCGAGTTCAAATCCTGGACGAGGTTTTTGCAGTCACCTTCGCGCTAACACCTTTGGGAAAGGCATGAATCCATATCTTCTCTCGCCAGCTATGCGAGAAATAGTAGGGCTGCCTGGGTTGTTTAACTTGGTATGACAACCGGTTTAGGAGAAAGAAAATTCCGAATTTAAACCAGTTGTTCTCTTAAAAACTGACCTTGTGTGACTGCCCGTGACGGAGGGGTTGGGTAAAATACATTTCTAGTAAGCTATTCTGTTGCAAGTTTGTGATTCAATCCCCTCTTTTGTTTGTTCTTTCACTAAGTTTAGTTTAATTGTGGCTCAAGTCCAGAAGTATGGGTAACCCAGTGAGAATCGAACTCACCAATAAAGTAAAGTAAATTTGGCGACCTTAGTCGAGAGTAGCCCGAAGGTTCCATTTTCCATAGCTACTACACCGAGGTGTAGGGGAGGGCGCTACTCCATCCCCTGGATTGCTCCACTTTACCCTTGATCCTTACTTTATAATGCAGAGTATTAAGTAAGGCGGATTCAAGTACCATTTTTTGAGTCTTTGGTATGACTCGACCTGGAATTGAACCCAGGTCTCCCGGACCATTGGCGAACACGCTACTCAAATGATCGGCTAATCCTGCTTTCTTAGCGTAGAGAGTTGTCAATATCCACAGCTGGAATAGTTATTTACTAAGCTTAGCTTGGTTGTTGTAAAAAGCTGGACGTATAAGGCACCCAGTGAGAATCAAAATCACAAATAATGGTGAGCTAATACACTTTCATTTTCTATCATTCTTTCATTTCCTTATTTTCTTTCATTTCCCAGCTTGCTTTTATTTTCAACCTTTTTTTTCATTTTCCTTTTCCTTTTAAAGTTATTTCCTTATTTTCATTCGTAATTTTCTTTCATTGTGCAATCCTGAACAAGTCCTGGCAGCAACACCCCACAAGACACCAACTGTACGGCCAGCTACCACCTATCACGAAAACTATCCAAGTTAGACGAACCAGACATGCAGGACACTGCTGGAGAAGCAGAGATGAACTCATAAGAGATGTACTCTTATGGATCCCCACACATGGCCGCGCAAAAGCAGGACGACCAGCTCGAACGTACATACAGCAGCTATGTGAGGATACAGGATGTTGTCCTGAAGACCTACCGAGGGCGATGAACGATAGGGAGGAGTGGCGAGAGAGGGTCAGGGATATCCGTGCTACAAGCGCGATATGATGATGATGATGATTTGTTTTCAGATCATTTACTGAGGATTCTTTAGTTCCGGCATAAAGTCATAAGTTAGGGACACCGGGTGAAAATCGAACTCACGGACATTGGTCTGCTAATATAACTTGAAAGGCAGATGGTAAAAATATTGTTCTGATAACACTCTGTAAAATGCAGAGTGCACAGATACTACACTGATCATTGTCTGGAAAGTGGCTCTTTGCTTTTTGGCAAAGTTTATAGATGCTCTGGAGACAGCACCCCACAAAGCAGCAGCTATACGGCCGCCAACCACCCATCACGAAAACTATCAAAATTAGACGAACCAGACACGAGGGACAGTGCTGGAGAAGTAGGGACGAGCTCATAAGTGATGTTCTCCTGTAGACCCCTTCACATGGACGAGCAAAGGCAGGACGTCCAGCTCGAACCTACAATGTGCCAATACGGGATGTAGCCCTGAGGGTCTACCGAAAGCAATGGATGATAAGGAGGTGTGGCGATAAAGGGTCAGGAATATCCGTGCTGATAGCGTGACATGATGATGATGATGATGATGATGATGAGATTGATCCTAGTTTGGAAAGTGTATGCTGTGATCATGGGGAGAGTGCACACATACTTCACTGATCCTAGTCTTAGGAGAGATACTTTGATCTTAGGTAAAGCGGACAGATACTATACGGATTCCAGTTTGGAAATTGACACTTGGATCCTCCTAGTTTACATTGGTTTGGCTTTATGTCATATCAACCATTGTTGGTTATCTAATGAAGAATCCGGTTCATTCATCTATATTAGATATATAGGATTTGTAAACGTAACTCAACAAATTTAAATAGTTTCAAGTATTGTTACGTATCTCTAACAATTCAATTAAACATCAGTCATTTGTTTACATACAATTAAAGCATCAAACAGTTCTATTTCAAACAATTCAATTTAGCAAAAGTGATTTGTTTGCACACAGTTTGAATGTCAAACAGTTTTATTTGACCCATAGAAAGGACCCTATCAGGTGCTACCACTCCAGGCCAGAGTGGACCTGGGAGCAATGGCAATGATGAAGTACTCCGCATTCCCCAAGACTCCAGCATTACTGCAGTCTCATTGTGAGATTATTTAATGTCATATTCAGGATGCTGTCTGTGTATTCTACCGCCCCAGCCGACTGGGCTTACTGAGTTATCAGTTTGAGATATATAACACGAAACGTTTAAATATTTAATTCCTTACCACAGCCTTGAAATGGTTCGTCTCCATTCTTAAATGACTTTTGCATCTTTGTTTTTCAGAATTCATTAATCTTTACCGAAATTAATTGCCAGCTGATATTTTACCAGGTATATTTACCAAATGTTAATCATGCAGTAAGTATCTAAACATTTTATCTCAAACGATACAAGGGGGTGTCCTCGTGGTGTAATGGTTAAAGCGATGGACTGCGGAATCGTAGTACGCGAGTTCGTAGTCTAGTCGCGCTATTACGTTCACTTTCGGGCAAATACCCTTGGGAAAGGTATGAACCCCCTTATCCTCCCAGCTATGGGTTAAATAGTACCACTACTGTTCTTCTCGGAGAATGGCTTTGGCATTAAATAACCTAAAAAGCGATGGACTGCGGAATCGTAGTACGTGAGTTCGTAGTCCAGTCGCGCTATTACGTTCACTTTCGGGCAAATACCCTTGGGAAAGCTATGAACCCCCTTATCCTCCCAGCTATGGGTTAAATAGTACCACTACTGTTCTTCGAGGAGAATGGCTTCGGCATTAGATAACCTAAAAAGAGTTGATATGCCATCGAACAAAGAAACCAAACCAAACCAATCAAACGATACATGACGACTGAAATGAACAAAAGTCTTGACTATTATAACTCAAATTGTTTGTTTTCACTCATGTCAAATATATTTTCAAAAATCATCTAATGCACTTCTATCGTAAAAAACTGTTCCTATACATCTTTATAGTAAAAATCATTGCCAATGCATTCTTATAGCAAAATTATACCAACGCATTTTGTTGTATTTCGCTCTGGCCAAATAAACGACAACACAATAAAGACAAGCGACACAGTTCTTTAGAAAAATATACCTCTCACTTTATTTGAAAGGGTTGTGTGTGAGAGGGAGTTATAGACCGAACAGAACTGCAACATATTGACCCCCACTCTCTGGTGGTGTAATGGTTAGCAAGCTCGACTAGCAAACCTACACGAGTGAGTTCGAGTCTCATTGGGTGCCCCTTTCATATGGCCTTGTGCCACATCTAAGCAAAAAGCTTAGTAAATTACCACTCTATTGGCTATAACCGCGTTTCTTTCCCGTTCTCCTGGGCTGCTCAACCGGGGACCTGGGGGCTTAGTCTCTCTGGGACATGTTCTCATTCCAGCACCTTCTCTCCAACTCTCCTGATCCCCAAATTCATTAATCGGGGGCCTGAGGGCTCCCTCTGCTGATTGCTGGCTTTCTCTACCACATCTTGTCTCCAACTCCCTGATCCCCAAACTGCTTGAATTTCCTGTGCACTGAGTTATATAATAGTTCAACGCCCACTCAATCTCTTCCCATGAATGGCCAAAGGAATATCCACTTCTGCCGTCTTTGGAATGGCATGTTTTGATCATCATCGAGCGGAAACAACTGTCATGCAGTTCACAGGTCACCCTCTTCCGGTGCATCAGCTTGTGACTCTACCGTGGGATTTTAACTCTGTTCCATATTGTCAGCCAAGCTCGCCCACGCCAATGGAATATGAAACTTCCGCCGTCTTTAGAATGGCCTGTTTGGCCGGGTCGGAGGTCAATATACAAAAATTTTCATAATTTCAAACATTACCAATGCATTTTTATCGCAAAAATAATTTCCAATGCATTTGCCACCGTGAAAATTATTTCTAGTGCTTTTTTTATCGTATAAATCATTGGCCTATGCATTTTATAATAAAAGATGTTATTTCCGATGCATTTACCGTAAAAAAGATATTTCCTGTGCATTTTCATACTAAGAATCACTGGTAATGCAGCTCTATAGTAGAAATTATTGGTCGATGCATTTTTAAGTAAAATAGAAAATATTTCTCAAGGATTTACCGCAAAATGTTTTTAACACCAAAACTTATTTTCCACTTTTTGTAATCGTGAATAAATATTTCCAAAGCAAAAATCATTAGCAATGCATTTTTATAATAAATCTTTATTGTAAATTTTTATAGTAAACTTTTAAAGTAATTTTTTTCCAATGCGTTTTTATATAAAAATCATTTCAAATGCATTTTTATAGCAAAAATCATTTCCAAAGAATTTTTATAGTAAAAATCATTTCCAATGCATTTTTATAGTAAAAATCATTTCAAATGCATTTTTATCGTAAAAATAATTTCCAATATATTTTTATAATAAAAATCATTTTAAATTCATTTTTATAGTAAAAATCATTTCCAATGCATTTTTATAGCAATAATCATTTCCAATGCATTTTTATAGCAAAAATCATTTCTAATGCATTTTTATAGTAAAAATCATTTCCAATGCATTTTTATAGCAAAAATCATTTCTAATGCATTTTTATAGTAAAAATCATTTCTAATGCATTTTTATAGTAAAAATCATTTCCAATGCATTTTTATAGTAAAAATCATTTCAAATGCATTTTTATAGTAAAAATCATTTCCAATGCATTTTTATAGCAAAAATCATTTCTAATGCATTTTTATAGTAAAAATCATTTCCAATGCATTTTTATAGTAAAAATCATTTCAAATGCCTTTTTATAGTAAAAATCATTTCTAATGCATTTTTATAGTAAAAATCATTTTCAATGCATTTTTATAGCAAAAATCATTTCAAATGCCTTTTTATAGTAAAAATCATTTCTAATGCATTTTTATAGTAAAAATCATTTCCAATGCATTTTTATAGTAAAAATCATTTCAAATGCCTTTTTATAGTAAAAATCATTTCTAATGCATTTTTATAGTAAAAATCATTTCCAATGCATTTTTATAGCAAAAATTATTTCAAATGCATTTTTATAGCAAAAATCATTTCTAATGCATTTTTATAGTAAAAATCATTTCCAATGCATTTTTATAGCAAAAATCATTTCAAATGCCTTTTTATAGTAAAAATCATTTCAATTGCATTTTTATAGCAAAAATTATTTCCAATTCATTTTTATGATAAAAATCATTTTCAACGCATTTTTAGAGTAAAAATATTTCCAATACATTTTTATAACAAAAATCGTTTCCAATGCATTTGCCATTGTGAAAATCATTTCCAATATATTTTTACAGTAAAAGCTTTGGCCCGTGCATTTTATAATGAAAAAATATTATTTCCGATGCATTTATCTTAAAAAAATTCATTAGCCAATGTTTTTAACATCAATATTTATTTTTCAATGCATTTTCATTGTAAAAATCATTATCAATGTGTGTGGATAGAAGAAATCATTGATCAATGTATTTTAAAGTAAAATAGAAAATATTTCTCAAGCATTTATCATAAAATATCACTAGCCCATACTTTTAACACCAAATCTTATTTTCTAATAAGTCGTGGTCGACCAAAGGGGTTCCTTTTCAATAGCAATTACATCGGGGTGTAGGGGAGGGCGTTACTTCTTTCTCTGGATTGTTCCACGTAGTTTAAGCTAGGAGGTGCCCGTGGTGTAATGGTTATCGTCGTAGGAAACACGAGTTCAAATCCTGGACGAGACTGATTGCATTTTGGGAAAGGTATGAATCCAATAATTCTTCCTCCAGCTATGGGTAAATAGTAGGGCAGACTAGGTTCTTCAGCCTTGGTGAGGCAACTAGTCTAGGAAAAGGAAAACTCTGAATTCAAACCTGTTAAACTCCGCTTAAAAATTGACCTTGTGTCATACCCTGCCCGAGCGGAGGGGTTGGATAAATAGGGTAGTTTAAGCTAGGAGGCACCCAGAACCATTTTTTGGGTCTTTGGTATAACTCGACCTGATATTGCACCTTAGACTCCTTGGCCATTGGCGAACAGTCTACTTACCGGCCCAATATATATGATAAATATTGATTCTTTAATAAGTTTATGGAAGTCTTTGTTGTTGTTATTGTTAAACATTTAGAAGGTAATATGCAAGATGGCACGCTAACAGGTTTGCTTGCTGGTTATTTGTTTAACGGCATATCAACTCCTCATGGGTTATTCAAAGCCGAAATTTTATTCATTAGTAAATACTTGATTACAACCAGGACTATACTGTAAAATGTCCATTGCATTAAAAAAAAATCACTCGTTTTAATTTGTCTACGTATAATCATTTGTTTGTTCTTTGTCATATGATTTTTATTATAAAAAATGCATTAGAAATGATTTTTACTATAAAAATACATTAGAAATGATATTTACTATAAAAATGTTTTAGGAATGATCTTTACTATAAAAATGCATGAGAAATGATTTTACTATAAAAATGCATTAGAAATGATTTTTACTCTAAAAATGTATTGGAAATGATTTTTATAATAAAAATGCATTAGAAATGATTTTTACTATAGAAATGTATTGGAAATGATTTTTACTATAAAAATGCATTAGAAATGATGTTTATTACAAAAATGCAATGGAAATTATTTTACTATAGAAATGCATTAGAAATCATATTTACTATAAAAGTGTATTAGAAATGATTATATTATAAAAATGCAATGGAAATGATTTTTACTATAAAAATGCATTGAAAATGATTTTTACTATAAAAATGCATTAGAAATGATTTTTATTATAAAAATGCGTTGAAAATGATTTTTACTATAAAAATGCATTAGAAATGATTTTTACTATAAAAATGCATTTGAAATGATTTTTGGTATAAAAATGCATGAGAAATGATTTCATTATAGAAATGTATTGGAAATGATTTTTACTATAAAAATGCATTAGAAATGACTTTTACTATAGAAATGTATTGGAAATGATTTTTATCAAAAAATGCATTAGAAATGATTTTTACTATAGAAATGTATTGGAAATGATTTTTACTATAAAAATGCATTGGAAATGATGTTTATTACAAAAATGCAATGGAAATTATTTTACTATAGAAATGCATTAGAAATCATATTTACTATAAAAGTGTATTAGAAATGATTATATTATAAAAATGCAATGGAAATGATTTTTACTATAAAAATGCATTAGAAATGATTTTATTATAAAAATGCATTAGAAATTATTTTTACTATAAAAATGCATTAGAAATGATTTTTATTATAAAAATGCATTAGAAATGATTTTATTATAAAAATGCATTAGAAATTATTTTTACTATAAAAATGCATTAGAAATGATTTTATTATAAAAATGCATTAGAAATGATTTTATTATAAAAATGCATTAGAAATTATTTTTACTATAAAAATGCATTAGAAATGATTTTATTATAAAAATGCATTAGAAATTATTTTTACTATAAAAATGCATTAGAAATGATTTTTATTATAAAAAAACCATCGGAAATGTTTTATTACTGTAAAAATGCATCGCAAATTATCTTTACAATAAAAGTTAATAGGATATCATTTGACACTACGTAAGAACATTCGAATTTATACAGAGGACGAAACAAAGAAGTTTCTATTAGTTTTACATAAATACCAATATGATAACTCACTCATGTTTTCTGATATGCATCTATAAAAGTTACGAGAAATAATTGAGCAAATACATATGGGCTAAATGTGTTTATATTTGTATATCTGAACAGTGTAAAATCATCCCGAGTTATCTCAGCAAATGCGTGCATCTCGGGGTGGGGGTAAAGTGAGCTTGGATTTCTTGAAAAATTGCAGAGAAGATTTCCTTCCCTATGTTTTTACCCGGGCTGTCGGCCATGTTGTTTCATGGCGTCGGTTTTTCCCGTTTTATTGATCGTCTGTTCTCGGCGGCTACCAACGTTTTTGGACGGAGAGGGTGGTGTTAACGAAGAAGACGTTTATTTTCCTTTACCTTGACACCTGTCTGGAAAGAAGCCATGGGACGAACTGGAATGCAGTGAGTATGGCGGGAAGACTGAAGCTTAGAAATACGAGGATGCAAAAGGGGAATTGAATGAAAGACAAAAAAAAAAGGGTAATACAACAGAAGAGGAATTTAATGTTTAAAGAAAAAGATGATGGGAAAAAAGAAAAATGAAGAAGAAGGAAAAGTAAAAGAAGTGAAGAAAAAAGAGAAAGAAAGCTACAGGAAAAGCAAAAACCAAACAAAAAAAAAAAAGAAAAAAAAGAAGTATAACGGAAAATTCAAAGAAAGAAAGAAAGAAAGAATAGAGATAAAAAACTGCTGGAAAGTCCCTCCCCCCAAAAATGAAGGCAAAATAGGAGGAAAATGAAAAGAAGGAAAGAAAAAGAGAAAGATGAAAAAAAAAAATGAAAACAAAGAAAGAAAGAAAAAGAGAAAGAAAAATTGCAGGAAAAGCAAAAAAAAAAAAAAATACAGACAAAAAAGAAGGAAATTTAAAAGAAGGGAAGAAAAAGAGAAAGAAAAATCTGCTGGAAAAGCCCAAAAGAATTGAATCAAAAAAAAAAAAAAAGAAAAGAAAAAGAAAAAGAAAAAGAAGGAAGATTAAAAGAAGGAAAGGAAAACAGAAAGAAAATCTGCTGGAAAAGCAAAAAAAATATATTGGCAAAAAAAGGAGGAAAATTAAACGAAGGGAAGAAAAAGAGAAAGAAAAAACTGCTGGAAAAGCAAAAAAAAAAAAAAAAAATTAGGGACAAAAAAAGGAGGAAAATTAAACGAAGGGAAGAAAAAGAGAAAGAAAAATCAGTTGGAAAGCCCAAAAAAAAAAAATAGTGGCAAAAAAAAGAAAATGAAAAGAAAGAATGAAAAAGAGAAAGAAAAATTGCAGGAAAAGCCAAAAAAAAAAATAGAGGCAAAAAAGAAGGAGAATTAAATAAAGGAAAGAAAAAGAGAAAGAAAAACTGCTGGAAAAGCAAAAAAAATAGTGGCAAAAAAAGTGGCAAAAAAGAAAAAAGGAAAATGAAAAGAAAGAAAGAAAAAAAAAAAGAAAAAGCTGCCGGAAAAGTTAAAAAAATAGAAGCAAATAAAAAAGAAGGAAAATTAAAAGAGAAAGAAAAATCTGTTAGAAGAGCCCCAAAGAATTGAAGCAAAAAAAAAAAAAAGAAAAAAGAAGGAAGATTAAAAGAAGTAAAGAAAAAGAGAAAGAAAAACTGCTGGAAAAGCAAAAAAAAAAAAAAAAAAAATTAGGGGCAAAAAAGGAGGAAAATTAAACGAAGGAAAAAACAGAGAAAGAAAAATCATTTGAAAAAGCCCCCCAAAATAGAAGGAAAAAAAGGAGGAAAAAAAAAAGAGAAAGAAAAAACTGCTGGAAAAGCAAAAAAAAAAAAAAAAGTTGGAGGGGTTGGGTAAATATGGTATGTACTACTGATGAGACCTGATAAGGTCGAAACAGCTGTTCAGTGTTTCCGTATGTCGTGCGGAAGTGCTCGCTGGATTTTCTTGTTATGGATATTCAATTTACTGTTTCAATGTAATAGCAGTAATTCTGTTTTGCACACAGTTAAATGGTTTCAAGTATTCCACATTAACAGTTTTATTTGCACACAGTTAAATTGTACCAAGTATTGATAAGGAATACTAATAATTCTATTTTGTATACAGTTGAATGGTTTCAAGTATTGCTATTCAACACTAACATTTTCATTCAGCATAACTCATTCGTTAGTACATTTAGATGGTTTAAAGTATTGCTATGTATCCCTAGCAATTCAATTTAACATCAGTAATTTGTCTTTAATTGGAATCATTTTGAGATGAGGTTTCTTAATCTGAGAATTAATTTTTACAAGACTCAGCATTCCTATCCGAGGTCACGGTTAAACACCTGAAGAAGGCCAGAGGTGAAATTTGGCCGAAACGTAGTGAAAGAAGGAAAAACTACCAAGATGAGGACAAAAAGTCCGCAATAAATAAATAAAATTAATTCTCAGATTAAGAAGCCTCATCTCAAAATGATTCCAATTAAAGACAATTAAAAATTCGGTACAGATCCGACTATGGAAGACCAGGTAAGGAGAACAAATAATTGGATTTATAAGACCAAAACAAACAAAAAAACAAAAAAAAACACCCTTGATCGCCCTTCGGGGCCCGTGGCGCAGCGGATAGAGGCGTTGAGTCTCTACGGTTCCAGGGGAGCATTGTCAGAAGATAGCGGTTTCAAATCCTACCCAAGCCGGCCAGAGGTTTACTTGGTCAAAAACGTGGTGCGATAGACAACAACTATGGAAGGCAGTAATTACTGGAGATACGGTTACAAGACTCAGCGTTCCTATCCGAGGTGGCGGTTAAACACCTGAAGAAGGCCAGAGGTGAAATTTGGCCGAAACGTTGTGAAAGAAGAAACAACACAAAAACTACCAAGATGAGGACGAAAAGTCCGCAATAAAAAAAAATTAATTCTCACATCAGTAATTTGTTTACTCATAGTTTAATGTTAAAACAGTTCCCTTTGACTCATAGATGGAACCTAAACTGGGTACCACCACTCCGGGTCAGAGTGGACCTGGGATCAATGGCATTCCCCTAATCTCCAAGACTGGAGCCTCAACAGTTTAGTGTCATATCCAAGAAACTCGGAGGTCCTCTTGGTGTAATGGTTAAAGAGACGGACTACGGAATCGTAGTAAGCGAGTTCGAACTCCAGTCGCGCTATTACGTTTCACTTTCGGACTAATACCCTTGGGCAAGGTATGAACCCCCTTATCTTCCCAGCTATGGATTAAATAGTACCACTTCTGCTTTGGCATTAGATAACGTATAAAGGTTGAGATGCCATTAGATAGCAAAACGAAAGGAAACCAAGTCAGAACACTCGTCACATAATAGTCTTACCGCTAATTACTTACGCCGGCAATCCAGAGGAAATAGGTGGGGTATAGCAGACCAGAGTTCAAACCTGGCCTGCTTTAACTGTGAGAAAGGCTTGAACTATCATTTCTTTGGTCAGAGCAGTCACGTGTATTTACGAAGATCGTTAGTCAGAGTAAAAGTTAATGATATTTATGAAAAAAAACAGCCACAAATTGAGCAATATATTTTGGGGCCGAACGAAACCGCACCCACTTCCACACTTGTAAAAGAAAATCTTCCGTACGTTGACTGAAAGGACTGTTGATCTTCCTTATATGGGAAAGGCATGAATTAATTTGTTCTTGAAACTATGTGTAAATAGGGCAGAATGGGATGTAGGTTTCAGTTCTATACAAAGTAGTAAAGTTGTCGACCGTTGTCGATGGTGATCCGAAGGCTCTCTTTTTCAATAGCTTCTACAATGAGGTGACGGAAAGGGCGCTACTTCTTTCCCTGGATTACTCCACTTTACCCTTGATACATACCTTATAATGCTAAATTAATTTGATTTTAAAAGATGCAGCCCTTTGATAATTCATAACCCAGTGATGCGGCCCTCCCACCAAAAAGTAGTTTGCTCAGCGCTGAATTAACCTACAACTAGCGGGATAACGAGGTTCAAATTTTTTCCAACGGTATTTGTCCGAAAGTGAATGTGAGAGCACGACTGGGGTTCGAGCTCGCTTACTACGATGTTGCAGTCCAGTACGTTAGTCACTACGTCACGGGGATCCCTAATCTTCTGGTTTATGAAGAACATAAACATCTAGTCAATTCACTTAGATTTTGTGTCGTGTTAGCCATCTCAGGGTCATTTTTAAATCAAGGGCTGGTCATATGAAACATTTAAGGGCTCCTAGTTGAGAAGTGAAAATAAAGTTGGCGATCTTAGTCGATGATGGTCCGAAGACTCCTTTTTCAATAGCTACTACATCCCGAGGTGTAGGAGAGGGCGCTACTCCATTCCCTGGATTGGTCCACTTTACCCTTGATCCTTACCTTATAATGCTGAGTGTTAAGCAAGGCGGAATCGAGTGCCATTTTTGAGTCTTTAGTGTGAATCGACCTGGGATTGAACTCTGGTCTCCCGGGTCATTGGCGAACACTCTGCCCATTAGACCATTGGCTTAGTGGTAGAGCGTTCGCCAATGGCCCGACAGACTGGGGTTCAATCTCAGACCGAGTCATACCGAAAACTCAAAAGTGGTACTTGATCCCTTCTTTGTTAACACTCAGCATTATAAGGTACATTTCAAGGGTAAAGTGGAGCGATCCAGGGAAAGGAGTATCGCCCTCCTCTACACTTCGGTGAAGTAGCTCTTGAAAATGAAGCTTTCGGGTAGCCTTCGACTACAGTCGCCAAATCGAAAAGTAAATCATACCTAATCATCAGCAGTGCTCATCAAGTCGGACAAATAACACGGAATCTCTTCCCCCTCTCTCACAATTGACCCCTCATTTATTGCTCTTGGTAAGCTCTCTACAAGGTATCTACAATCTACACAGAGCTGATGTATATATATATATATTTTTTTTACACGTTTGCATACTCTGGTGAATCTGTAACATACCCATAATACACGGATAAGTGAAACAGTCATAGGGAATCGAAAAACACGAAACTTTACGTAGTTGGTTCAGGTACGAAACTTTATTAACTTTTTGAGTTTAAAGGTTTTTCGACATGAGGAGAGAGAGAGACACACAATCTTTCTATGCTGACTGCTTTTACATCGTCAGCTCTCAACCCAACCAACGAGCGGCGCCCGTAGCGCACAAAGTCGTCTGGCCTCGCCCAGCTCTGAAAGTGAACCTTCTTCTTCCGAGGCGGGAACTCAACTAACTGCTTTTTCTCAAATCTCAGCCTACGCTTCCGGTGCGTGACGTCACCCAGTTCCTACCTGGGATTTTTATTTTGACATCTCTGACACATCCTCTCCGCACGCGTTTGAACACCTGCGTTAATGTTGCACCTAACTAACCCATGCGCTAAGCGAAAGGTTCTCAGCCTAACTAAACCGAAAGGCAAGATATATAAAACGAAATCCCTCGGCTATTAAATTACAAATCTACAGGAGAACTTCCCTTTTGAGTTCCTATTTGCATCTCCAGCAGTACCCTGCATATCTTGTTCGTTTTACTTGTTTGGGTTGTGAGATGGGAGATAAGTGGCCGAATAATTTCTGTTTTGTTGGTTGCAGAACCCAGGATTTATTTAGAATAGTATTTTCTGTGTAGGTTTCATCTTGCTTTTTTTCTCCTAGCGTTTCGTTAGAATCAAGGTGGAGCGACCATATAATAGTCCTGACACGGCTACACCTTGGATAAATTCCCGTTTTATTTTATCGGAGGGATCAGATTTCCATATGATCGATAACTTATCAATAGCAGTCTATTTGTAATATATCACCTTGATCTGCTGTGAACCCAAAGAATATTGTCGACATGTACATCCAGGCGTAGGTAAAATCAACAAAACGATTCCAGAAACAAGTATTGCATGGATGTATAAGCGTGGCCAGTAAAGGGTAAGTATCGCGTGGGTATTGGTCGTAGACAGTCCAAGGCAAGTATTGCATAGGTGTATGCCGTGACCGATGAGGGATAAGCTTTACTTGTTGTCGCCGAGGAGTTATAAGACTATATAAGGTTGAGAATTTTGGCTGAAGTCAGATCCACCGGCAGTTCCGACTCTCGACAACTCCTCCGTGCGCTTGAACTCTCTCACTCTGCTGTTCCACACAAGCGTCACCGTCGATGAACAAAAACATAAGACTATATTTTTATATATACGTATTTCTCGTTTCAGCGGAAGTATACTACATACTGACATCCCTTTAAGTTGATGAGATATTGTGCTTCTTACCTTAATATTTATATACATCTATATTTCTAAAAACCAACCATTTAAACCCAAGTGGCTGGGACTGCAGAATACACCGACTGCTTCTCTGCAGGGAGGTAAGACACCCCTTACGAGTGTCTTGGATATGACAGTAAACAATCTAATGGTGAAACTCTAGTAATGCTGGAGCTTTGGGGAATGTGGAATACTCTAAACTTTGTACTTATGCCAAAAAGAATTGTTTGAAATAGAACTGTTTTTGACATTTAAACCGTATACTTATGCTAAATTGAATTGTTTTAAATAGAACTATTTACACGTGGTGCCTTCAATAAATTTCCAACCTTTTTTTTGTACAGGCATTTAAAATTGTCGTAGACTCTTGAACTTTCAGTATGTTATTGCTATACATCTTATGAGAAGACTGACCAATTTTTTATGATTTCAGCTTCAAATAAACAGCTACAGCAGGAATTGGAATACACCCTACTAAAGCCTGATTGTCACAGCTGGTAAATTTCAAAAATACAATCTGGACGTGAGGACACTTTAGAAGAACGATATGCAATAAAATTCTGATTTAAACATGGAAGAAATGCCGTCACAGAAATGTATGGAATGCTTCAGACTGCTTTTGGAGTATCTTGCATGAATCCAGCATCAGTTTTTGAGTGGCATAAGAGATTCGAGGAAGGCTGGGAGTTTGCAATACTTACGTGCAAACAAATTACGTGGTGCCTTCAATAAGTTTCCAGTCTTTTCTGTACAGGCATTTAAAATTTCTCGTAGACTCTTGAAAAGTCATTATGCTATTGCTATACATCTTATGAGATGACTGACCAATTTTCATGGTTTCAGGTTCAAATGAACAGCTATAGCAGCAATTGGAATACACCATACTAAAGCCTGATTGTCACAGCTGGTGAATTTCAAAAATGCAATCTGACACTTTAGAAGAACGATATGCAATAGAATTGTGTTTTAAACTTGGAAAAAATGATGCCACAGAAACGTATGGAATGCTTCAGACTGCTTTTCGAGCATCTTGCATGAATCGAGCATGAGTTTTTGAGTGGCATAAGAGATTCAAGGAAGGCAGGGAGTCTGTGAGGGGTGATGAGAGGTGTGAGAGGAGTAAGGAAGTCAATACACCAGAGTTGATTGACCGAGGTTTTAAGGGAGTTCAGGAAGAGATTCCTTGGGAAGAGGCGAGCACTCTTCAAATCGGCTCAGTGGCATTTCCACCAGGACAATACACCAGTCCACAACTCCATCCTTGGCACAGACTATTTGACCAAGATGGGCATCAAGACAGTTCTTCACCCTCTCTATAGTCCAGACCTTGCTCCCTGTGACTTTTGGTTATTCCCTAAGCTCAGAGGCTGTCGTTATGAGACAATTGAGGAGATGAAAGAGGCTGTGACGTGGGTCATTGACACGCTTACACAAGAGGACTTCCATGGGGCGTTCCAGAAGTTGTTGGAACAGTACAACAAGTGTATTGCAGCCAGAGAAGATTACTTCGAAAGGGACTAGAGTTTCATGTGTGTACTATCAATAAAAGTGCCTATACGAAAAAAGTCTGGAAACTTATTTAATGATCCTCGTATTTATAGAAATGGACTTGGCATTAAATAACTTACAATGGTTGATTTGCCATAAAATCAAACCAAACCAAACCAAACCAAACCAATCATGCAAACCAACTTTCGCTCTGCAAACGAAAGGAATTTTACGATTTTCTTTTATTCAACCCCAACGATAATATTTTTTGTGTGTTTTTTACGCTAATGATAAGTTTGGTTTGATTTTGTTTGGTTTTATGTCATATCAACCATTGTTGGTTATTTAATGCTAAATCATCTTTATACATATCTATTAAATACATATGATTTGGTTTGGTGGGGTTTTATGGCATATCAACCATTGTAGGTTATTTAATGCCAAATCCTCTTTATACATATATATTAAATATATATGATTTGGTTTCGATGGGTTTTATGGCATATCAACCATTGTTGGTTATTTAATGCCAAATCCTCTTTATACATATATATTAAATACATATGATTTGGTTTGGTTGGGTTTTATGGCATATCAACCATTGTTGGTTATTTAATGCCAAATCCTCTTTATACATATATATTAAATATATATGATTTGGTTCCGATGGGTTTTATGGCATATTAACACTTGTTGGTTATTTAATGCCAGTTCCTCTTTATACAAATCAAATATATCATTTGTAAACATATTATTCTATGGAAAACATTTTTAAACGAGTCCGAGCTCATTTTTTTTCACACTGCTAAATGGTTTCACTTATTTCTTATATGAATAATTCTATTTATTATTAATCATTTGTTTGCACACAGTCTAAAGCCATCAAGCATTGCTACTTATCACAAACAATTCAATTAAGGGTGCCTTGGGTGGTGTAATGGTTAGCAAGCTAGAATAGCAAACCTTCACGAGTGAGTTCGTGTCTCATTGGGTGCCCCATTCGTGCAGCCTCGTGACACATCTAAACAAAAAAGCTCAGTAAATTACATACAATTCAATTAAACATCAGTCATTTGTTTACACACAGTTAAATGTAAAAACAGTTCTATTTCTAACAATTCAATTTAGCGTAAGTCAACAAAGCTAAATGATTCCAAGTATTGCTATGAATTACTAACAATTCAATTAAACATCAGTCATTTGTTTACACACAGTTAAATGTAAAAACAGTTCAATTTAAAAAAATTCAGGTTAACATAAGTACACAGTTTAAACATCAAACAGTTTTATTTGATCCATTGATAGGACCCTATCAAGTGCTACAACTCCACGCCACAGTGGACCTGGGAGTAATGGCAATGAAGGGGTACTCTCCATTCCTAAAAGCTCCAGCATTACCGGAGCCTCACAATCAGATTGTTTAATGTCATTATCAGGACACTCGTTGGGAGAGTCTTATTCCTCTACAGAAATGCAATGGGTGTATTCTACAGCCCCAGCTGATTGGGCCAGCTAATTATAAGGTGTTTGGTGTCAATACTTAAAATATTTTAAAGGGCATCGAACACTTGAGTTTTCAATTCACATATTTCAATTCAGCGAACATCATTTCGTTCGACATTAGGTCACCAAGCAACGTCCGTACACCATAATAAAAGGATGTGAAGAGAATGATTCTTTTCTTAAATATATGTTTAGTTTGGTTCGGCTGGTTAGGTTTTATGGCATATCAACCATTGTTGGTTATCTAACGCCAAATCCATTTTTATGTAAATAAGTTCTACTTAAAACAATTCAGTTCAGCATAAGCTCACAGTTTAAATGCAAGTACAGCTTAATTGTAAAAAAACATTTCTATTTCGAGCTATTCAGTTTAGTCAAGCAATTCTAATTCAGCTAATTCAGTTTAGTATAAGTAGAGATTTTGTTTACACACAGTTACATGTCAGAACAGTTCTGTTAAACAATTTAGTTTAGTGTAAATACAGTTTCAATGTCAAAAACAGTTCCATTTGAAATAATTCAGTTTAGCATAAGCATGCATGTAATGTAAGCACGGTTTAGTTGTCAAACATTTCTATTTCAAGCTATTCAGTTTAATCAAACAATTCAGTTTAGCATAAGTATGCCGTTAGTTCTATTTAATCTATAGATAGGGCTCTATCAGGTGCTACTATTCCGGGCCAGAGTGGACCTGGGAGTAATGGCAATAAAGGTGTACTCCGCATTCCCCAAAGCTCCAGCATTACTGGAACCTCACCATCAGATTGTTTAGTGTCATATCCAGGACACTCATTGGGGGGGTCTTACCCCTCTGCAGAGGTGCAGTCAGTGTATTCTACAGCCTTCCCAGCCGACTGGGCAATATATGTTTAAAATAAATAAAATACTTAATAAAGTAAAATAATTTGTCGAGGGCAACCAGAAGGCTCCCTTTTTCAATAGCTACTACGCCGAGGTGTAGAGGAGGGCGCTACTCCTTTCCCTGGATTGCTCCACTTTACCCCTGATAAATACCTTATAATGCTGAGTGTTAAGCAAGGAGGTATCAAGTACCATTTTTTTAAAGTCTTTAGTATGGCTCAACCTCGGATTGAACCCCGGTCTCCCGGACCACTGGCGAACACTTTACCCATTAAGCCAATGAGCCAGTTTTTAAATAGTTAACTATAATAATAAAAAAGCAATTTAAAATACAATAAAAAACATTGAATTTAAATAACTTAATTTTGTTAATTCTATTTATTATTCTTTACAAATCAAAGGTGCCCGTGGTGTAATGGTTATCATCGTAGGAAATGGACACGGTGACACGAGTTTAAATCCTGGACGAGACTGATAGCATTTCACATAGCACTAATACCCTTGGGAAAGGTATGAATCCAATTATTATCCTTCCAGCTATGGGTAAAATAGTAGGACAGACTAGGTTCTTCAGCCTTGGTAAAGCAACTAGTCTAGGAGAAGGAAAACTCTGAATTCAAACTCCGCTTAAAAATCGACCTTGTGTCATATCCTGCCCGAGCGGAGGGGTTGGTAAATATGATTCTTTACAAATTAAAACTAAAAAAAAATTTTTTCAATTCTTTAATGAGAGTTAGATTCTTTGTGTTTAGTTCACGCTAATTACAAGGTAAATAGAATAATTTTTAATGTGTTTATCGTTCTTTAAAAAATAAGATTAAACATCTGGTTTTGCGGTCCTCTACATTTACTGATAGTTGTATTTTTTTGCATGTTATTTATGCTAGTTTTACGGTGTTTGTTCTCATTTTAAGATATTTTCAACACATTAAATCCAGTTTACGCCAAAACGCAGGAGAATTACAAATGCTGGTTCTGTGGTAACAGAGATGAAATGGATAATCCTATAATCCTAATCTTCTGGATCACCCAATCAAGGTCTGATGAGCGGACTTTGTTTTTAATTTACAAGAAGAATAGATAGTTAGTTTGAATTCAGAGTTTATGGGGGTGTCCTCGTGGTGTAATGGTTACAACGATGGACTGCGGAATCGTAGTACGCGAGTTCGTA
>OY757943.1:51933309-52060809 GCA_963585895.1 Sepioteuthis lessoniana | reverse complement strand
AAACATCTGGTTGTGAGGCTCCAGTAATGCGGGAGCTTTAGAGAATTCCTAGTACCCTTTTCATTGTCATCAGTCCCAGGTCCACTCAGGCCTGAAGTAATAGCACCTGACAGAGTCCCATCTTTGGGTCAAATAGAACTGTCTGACATTTAAACTTTGAAAACAAATGACTTATGCTAAATTGAATTCTTTAAAATAGAACTGTTTGATCATTTAACTGTGTGCAAACAAATGATTAGTAGTCAATAGAATTATTTAGAAATACTTGAAATTATTTAATTATGTGCAAGCCTCGTAAAGTAGGGTGGTATAATACACCGACTGAATCTCTGCAGAAGGGCAAAACTCTTAACGAGTGTCCTGGATATGATATTAAACATCTGATTGTGAGGGTCCAGTAACTGTGTGAAAACAAATGACCGATTTCTAATTGAATTGTTAGTTATACATAGAAATACTTGGATCTTTGACTTATGCTAAACTGAATAGTTAGAAATTGAAGTGTTTGATTAATTAACAGTGCGTAGCTACAAAATGCGTTTACAAATTACATATTCAATATGCGTGTAAAACGAGATTTTGCGTTCAATTAGCCAAAATGTTTGATATGCACTAAAACCAAACCAAATAAATGAACTCAAACTCATTATCAACAAACTATCCGTTTACTAATTGTATTTTTAATATATATATATATATATATATATATATATATATATATATATATATATAAATTTCATTAAACATAATAGACATTTTATGTCTACATATTTTCTTCTGGATCCGTTCGAATTCCCGTATTACTTTTATCGTATTCGATTTATGTATTGTCCATAGTTGTATGTATCACTAGTACTTTCTACCCGACTTTGGGCCATCATCAGTGGAGGATCTAAAAAAAAAATAGGAGGTGCCCGTGGTGTAATGGTTATCGTCACCGGATGTGGACACGGCGATACGAGTTCAATTCCTGGACAAGACTGATTGCATTTCACATAGCACTAATACCCTTGGAAAAGGTATGAATCCAATTATTCTCCCTCCAGCTATGGGTAAATAGTAGGGCAGACTAGGTTCTTCAGCCTTGGTGAGGCAACTAGTCTAGGAGAAGGAAAACTCTGAATTCAAACCTGCTAAACTCCACTTTAAAAATTGACCTTGTGTCATATCCTGCCCGAGCGGAGGGGTTGGATAAATAGGATCAGTGGAGGATCTATTACAAAAGTGATGTAACTTTTGTTTTAGCATATTACTACTGTGTAAGGGCGTCTTTACTGTTGAAGATTATGGCGTTTACTTTTAAATGGAATTCTATAATTAGTGTCAGTAGCTAAAGACATTTAAGTACATTAGCACTGGTTTGAAAATTAATTCTATTAGGTGTCGGTTGCATGTTTCATATATATATATATATATATAAACAGGATTTTGTATTGAATAACCTACAAAGTCTGATATACCATAAAAACCAACCAACCAACCAACCAACCTGGAATATGATTGATATAGATGATAGAAAGCGTTTTGGATTAGAATTTCGGCTATCTTCTCGATCAAAATAGAAAACAAAAGAAAAAAAAAGATGATAAAAAGAAAAGTTCTGCGATCTTTAACTATACACACACACACACACACAGATATTTATATAGTAAAAAAGTAAAGCTGTGTGTGGCTGGGTGTGTGTATAAAACAACAAAAGCATAAACATAACATTAGTCTTTAATAAGAAAGGTTCCCAGACTCACCAAGAAGAAACAAATTCAAAATTATTCTGGTCACGTTTCGTTGCAAATCGTAGTTTATTGAGGTCATATTGTATATATATATATATATATATATATATATATATATATATATATATATATATATATATCAGAATTTTACAAACCAAATAATAAAAGTTAAAAAAATATTAATATGACACTAATGATGAAGACTGCCCCAGAAATAATAATAATAATAATAATAATAATAATACACAACCCAGCCATTGTCCTTGAAAATGACACACATAAACTCCTATGGGACTTTAACATACAAACGGATCACCTAATCCCGGCCAGAAGACCAGACCTTATAATAATCAACAAAAAAAAAAAAAAAAAAAAAAGAGAATCTGCAAAATTGTCGACTTTGCTGTCCCAGCGGACCATAGAATAAATCTGAAGGAAAGTGAAAAGAAGGATAAGTACCTCGACCTTGCTAGAGAATTGAAAAAGCTGTGAAACATGAAAGTGACGATTGTGCCAATTGTGATTGGTGCTTTTGGCACAATAACTAAATGATTATTAAAAAGGCCTGGAGGACTTGGAAGTTGGCGGACGGGTGGAGACTATCCAAATGACAGCATTGCTAAGAACGGCCAGAATCCCGAGATGAGTCCTGGAGACTTGCTGTCACTCATACTCCAGTGAAAAACCATCAGCTAACACTGATGTGATAAACTCTAAATGAGTAAAAAATAATAAGTACCTAGACCTTGCTTGGGAATTAAAAAATAACTATGGCATTTGAAGGTGACGATTATACCAATCGTGATTGGTGCATTCGGTACAATAACTGAAGGACTATTAAAGGGACTGCAGGAATTGGAAGTTGGAGGACGAGTGGAGACCATCCAAACTACTGCATTGTTGAGAACGGCCAGAATACTGAGAAGAGTCCTGGAGACTTGAGGAGCCTTGCTGTCACTCAAACTCCAGTGAAAGACCATCAGCTAACGCTGATGTGAAATAATAATAATAATAATAATAATAATAATAATTGGTGCGCTCGGTCGGTCAACAAAGGATTGATAAAGGGACTGGAGGACTTGGAAACAATAAGACGAGTGGAGGCCATCCAGACTACAGCATTTTTAAGATCGGCTTGAATACTGATAAGAGTCCTGGAGACTTGAGAAGACTTGCTGTCACTCAAAATACAGGGGAAGACTACTAGCTAATGCTGCCTAATCATGTTTAGCTTTATAGCGTCAAAAGAGTAAAAATTAACTTATTGTCGCATCGTGTGGAGGGGTTGGTAAATATATATCCAATAAAGCCATGAGGTGACCATAAAACTTAGAATCCAAAATCAAGCTTAAAGCGCCTTTTTCCCGGCAGAGCATTGAAGAAAAATTGCGTCGGTTTGTTCAAAACATTGATCGGTTAAGTAAATAAGAGGCTCATTCAATAAATGAGGTGAATGTCGCAATAAAACGAACCTCATTTCACCCAGGAAAAGAAATTGCTTTATTTTTTAATATAATCTCCATTCCGGTTTGTCCATGTGGTGTAGTTGTCAAATACTGGACTACAATTCCGTTGAAGGCGAGTTCGAACTCCAGATGCGCTGGTTGGGTGGGTTTTATGGCATATCAACCTTTCTAGGTTATTTAAAGCCAAATCAATTTTTACTCAGCTCTATTTCAAACATTTCAGTTTAGCATGAGTACACAGTTTAATTATCAAAACAGTTCTCATTCAGCGAATTTAGTTGAGTATAAGTACTGATTTTGTTTACTCACTGTTAAATGTCAAAACAGTTCTATATTAAACAATTCAATCTAGTGTAAGTACAGTTTCAATGTGAAAAACAGTTCCATTTCAAACAATTCAGTTTAGCACAAGCACGCTGTTTAAATGTAAGTTCAGTTTAATTGTCAAAAACATTTCTATTTCAAGCTATTCAGTTTAGTCAAACAGTTCTAATCCAAACAATTCAGTTTAGTATAAGTATGCCCGTAGTTCTATTCAAACCATAGATAGGGTCCTGTCAGGTGCAACCTGGGAACAATGGCAATGAAGGGGTGCTCCGTATTTCCCAAGGCTCCTTCATCACTGGAACCTTACCATCAGATTGTTTTGTGTCATATTCAGGACACTCGTTAGGGGGGTATTACCCCACTTCAGAGGTGCAGTTGGTGTATTCTGTAGCCCGAGCTAACCGGGCAGCGCTGTTAGGTTTCATTTCGGACTCATACTCTCGGGAAAGATATGATCCGCCTTATCTGCCTCCCCGAACTACATGTTAAATAGTACTGCTACTCTTCCTTTTACGAGGGTAGCTTACCGACGATCCTATTTACCACCCCGCTCCACTCGGACAGGATATGACACAAGGTCAATTTTTAAGCGGAGTTTAACAGGTTTGAATTCAGAGTTTTCCATCTCCTAGACTAGTTGCCTCACCAAGGCTAAAGAAGCCAGTCTGTCCTACTATTTATCCATAACTGGAGGGAGAATAATTGGATTCATAACTTTCCCAACGGTATTAGTGGTATGTGGAATGCAATCAGCCTCGTCCAGGATTTGAACTCGTGTCGTCGTATCCATTTTCTTCGACGATAATCATTACACCACGGGCACCTTTCAGCTTACCGACGATGGTTGGTATTCTATTAAACAAAGAAACCAAAACTAATCTAACCCAGTCGGGTGGGGCTATTGAATACACCGACTGCATCTCTGCAGAGGGGTAAGACTTTCCCAATGAGTGTCCTGATAATGACACTAAACAATATGATGGGGAGGCTCCAGTAATGCTGGAGCTTGAGGAAATGCGGAGTACCCCTTTATTGCTATCGCTCTCAGATCTACTCAGGCCTGGAGTTGTATGGGTCAAATCGTACTAAACTGTGTTTTTATACTCAACTGAATTGTTTGAAATAGAACTGTTTGATATTTAACAGTGTGTAAATAAATGACTGATATTTAATTGAAGTGTTTGTTATACATAGCAATACTTGGACACATTTAACTTTATTGACTAAACTGAATAGCTTGAAATAGAACTGTTTTTGACATTTAAACTGTGTATTGCGAAATAGAACTGTTTATATGTATAAAATGTATTTAGTATTGAATAACCTGAATTGATATGCCATAAAACCAAATCATCGTCAATGGTCCAGGAGACCGGGGTTCAATCCCAGGTCGCGTAATGACAAAGACTTTAAAAATGGTACTTGACACCTCCTTGCTTAACACTCAGCAATATAAGGTACGTATCAAGGGTAAAGTGGAGCAATCCTGGGAAAGGAGCAGCGCCCTCCTCTACACCTCAGTGTAGTAGCTATTGAAAAGGGAGCCTTCTGGTCGCCCTCGATTACGGTCGCCAGCTTAAAAACTTGGCTTCAGAAAGTGTGCTACGACTTTGTACCCTTCTCCCACTGCCCCCCTCCTCCCCAGACCTGAACCCGCTGGACTATTTCGTTTGGTCATACGTTGAGAACATCACCAACATGACCTCCCACAACACCAAAGCCAGCCTGATCGCTGCCATCCGCCGAGTATTCGCCCAGCTCCCGCCGGCGCTTGTGGAAAAGGCATGCTCCTAGTTCCGGATCCGTATCGAGGCGGTGATTGAGGCTGAAGGCGGTTATATTGAATAGATGTCAGCTCTACTACATATTCAAGTTAGCTGAATTGATTTTTTCAATAAAAGTTTTAAAATAAAGCTGTAGTGTTGTTTTCTTTCGGACGACAATTTTATCGTTCCACCCTGTAAAACAAGATTTGAGTTAAATAGACTGCAAGTGTTGATATGCTATTGAACTAAGCAAGAAAGCAACATTTTCACCATTGGAATTCATTAATAAAATTAATTGGGTTCTTAAATCAAAATGCCGTGAAACTAATCTTGGAGAAAGACAACGATAAATTTAAACTAGCCGTGTTCGGCGGCTTGTGGTATGGTTAACAAGCTAGACTAGTGAACCTTCACGAGTGAGTTCGTGTCTCATTGGGTGCCCAATTCATATGGCCTGGTGCCACATTTAAGCAAAAATCTTTGAAATTTACTGAATTCAAATCAGCTGTATTCCACTTAAAAATTGACCTTTTGACGTATCCAAGCTCGTGGTGGATGGGTTGGGTCAGTACATACATCACTCCGAAACAATTAAGGAGAAGACCCCCCCATACTAAATGAAGACTTTTGTGAGTTCGAAAAACAATTTAAAAAATTTTAGTGGCTTTAAAAATTATGCTACAGAAAAAAGACATGCAAAAAAAAAGAAAAAAAAAGAAAAAAAAAAGAAAAACGAAACAAAAAATAGATAAATAAAATAAAATAAAAATAAAAACAAAAGCAAAAAAAAAAAAACAAACAAAAATAAAGAAAAATAAGAAAAACAACAATAACAAAAAGCATAATTATACACGTAAAATTAATTATGAAAAAAAAAAAAGGAGTAGAAAATGTCTAGGGAAGAACACAGTTTTAGTAATCTCTACACAAATTCTTTGCCCGACAAACAAAGTGACTTAATGAATATTTACGAATCCCTTCCCGCCCATAAAAAAAAAGAAAAGAAAAAAGGCAACAATAAAACAAAACAAACCAAAAGCAAAGATGTGAAATCAGGGCCGAGTATGAGGGGCGTCATCCCCTCCCAAAAGAAAACAGAAAAATATTCTTGTCTAGACAAGAAAGGTTTAAATCAAATTTCTGTTCAATTCCTATCTATTAGTTTCAAGTTTTTCTTTTGCGATGGAAAAGAAAAAAAAAGAAAAAAAAAAAAAAAGGAAAAATTAAAGAAAAAAAATAGAGAAGAACTAACTAAAAACAAACAAATAAACAAAATACACAAGAAACAGTAAAGGAAAAAAAACGAAAACAGAAAGAAGGAAATTCATTCGCCCCAAAGACTGAACTAAAAAAACAAAACTGGAATGAAATGAAAACAGAAGAAATTGACAACCAAACAAACAAAGCCCCTAACTCCCTCCTACACACACACACACACACACACACACGCATATATATATATATATATATATATATATATATATATATATATATATATATATACAGAGAGAGAGAGAGAGAGAGAGAGAGAGAGAGAGAGCAAAAAAGATTACAATGAAAATCTGTAAGTAGAGTGGATTAAAGAATTATGGACGAAAGATAAGACAAAACAAAACAAAAACAAGAAAACAATATGAAACATAAATTAAGAATGGCGGTGGAAGAAGGCGGGGGATCGGGGGAGTAAATGAGTTGAAGTGGAGAGAGACAAAGAGAAAGAGAGAGAGAGAGAGAGAGAAAGAGAGAGAGAGAGAGAGAGAGAGAGAGAGAGAATGGGAGGATGGATGAGATTATGGAGAAGAAAATGAGGGGAAAACGAAAGAGAGGAAAATGAGAAAACAGAGGCAGTCGAATGAAAGTGAAAGGTAGATAAAAGCGAGGGAAGTGAGAAGACAGAAACAAGTAAAGTGGATATAATAGGGAGGAAGTGAGAGGAAGATAAAAGAGAGAGAAGCGAGAAGACAGAAGCCAGCGAGGAGAAGATAACCGGGGAGAAGTGAGAGGTAGACAAAAGAGAGGAGAGTGAGAAAACAGAAGATAGCGAGAAGATAACTGAGGAGAAGTGAGAGGTAGACAAAAGAGAGAGAAGCGAGAAGACAGAAGCAAGCGAGGAGAAGATAACCGGGGAGAAGTGAGAGGTAGACAAAAAAGAGGAGAGTGAGAAAACAGAAGCAAGCCAAGAGAAGATAGTAGAGAGGAGAAGTAAGAAGAATCCATATGTGATAGAAGCGAAGAAAGGGTAAAAGAGAAGTGAGAGGAATGTAACAGAGAAGGACGTGAGAAAGTGGAGACAAGTGAGAGGGAGATAATCGGGGAGAAGTGAGAGGAATGCAAAAGGGAGGGAATTAAGGAGAGTATAACAAGGAGGAGAACGCCCATACGCGTTTCGAGAGAGAAAGGTAATAGAGGGAGAAGTGAGAGGAATACAAAAGAAGAGGGCGTTCAGAAAAGTGGAGGTAGCAGGAAGGCAACCGTAAGAAGGATAAAAGAAAAAAAAAAAAACGGAGAATAAGAGAAACATAATCAACTTTTATTCGAAAAGATATTTTGAAAAATACTATATGCACACAGTTACTGACGGTGTAATGGTTACCAGGCTAAACTAGTAAACCTTCAGGAGGAAGTTCGAGTCTCACTGGGTGCCCCCATTCATACGGCTTTGTGCCACATCTAAGCAAAAGGCTTAGTAAATTACTATTATTTATTCGCAGTTATATTTTAAGTAAAGTTGGCGACCGTAGTCGAGAGCTACCAGAAGGCTCCCTTTTCAATAGCTACTACACTGAGATGTAAATGAGAGCATTAACTCCTTTCCCTGGATTACTTCACTTACCCTTAATCTGTACCTTATAATGCTGAGTGTTAAGCAAGAAGGCATCAAGCACATTTTTTTTAATCTTTGGTATGACTTGACCTGGGTTTGAACCCCTGATCTCCCGGGCCGTTGATGAACACTCTACGCGCTAGATCAATGGACCTATTCCTCTTTAATAGTATCATTTGTTTACAGTTTTACGGTTTCAAGTATTCCTCTCTGATACTAATAATTTGCTGGCAATTATATTGTTTCAAATAACTGATAATAATAATCCTTGGTAAACAATTATTCAAATCACTTTATTCAAATAATTTACATTCCGTTCAATGCTTTCAAGTATTTTTATCTAATACAAATAATTTTCAAACAGGTTTATTTGATCTACACATGAGACTCCTCAAATCTCTTGAATTCTTCTTAGTATTCAGGTTGATCTCAACAATGCTGTAGTTTGGATGGTCTCCACTCGTCCTCTTATTTCCTAGTCCTCCAGTTCCTGTACCAATCCTTTGGTGACTGTACCAACAACACCAATTGCAATTGGTATCACCGTCACTTTCATATTCCACACTTTTTTCAGTTCTTTGTCAAGGTTCAGTCGCTCCCTTTCTTTTTGCCTTCTTTCAGTTTTACCCTATGTTCACCCGGAACGGCAAAGTCCACAGTTCGGCAGGTTCTCTTTTTTTGTTGACTATCACTAGTCTGGTCGTCTGGCTGAGATTAGGTGATCCGTTTGTATCTCAAAATCCCAAAGAATGTTGTGCGTCTCATTTTCCAGGACAGATTCTGGGTTGTGCGTATACGAGGATCATTAAATAAGTTTCCAGACTTTTTTTCGTATTGGCACTTTTATTGATAGAACACATGAAACTCTAGTCCCCTTCGAAGTAATCTCCACAGGCTACAATGCACCTGTTCTACCGTTCCAACAACTTCTGGAAGGCTCCATGGAAGTCCTCTTGTGTGAGCGTGTCAATGACCTTCGTCACAGCCTCTTTCATCTCTTCAATTATCTCATAACGATAGCCTCTGAGCTTAGGGAATAACTAAAAGTCACAGACTGGAATATAGGGAGGTTGAGGAGCTGTCTTGATGCCCATTTTGGTCAAATAGTTTGTGACAAGGATGGAGTTGTGGACTGGTGCATTGTCCTGGTGGAAATGCCACTGACCCAATTTGACGAGTGCTCGCCTCTTCCCTTGGAATCTCTTCCTGAACTTCCTTAAAACCTCAACATAGTAATCCTAACCCTTTGGCCAATCAACTGTGGTGTATTGACTTCCTTACTCCTCCCACACCTTTCATCCCCCCCTCACAGACTCCCTACCTTCCTTTAATCTCTTATGCCACTCAAAAACTCATGCTCGAATCATGCAAGATGGTCGAAAAGCAGTCTGAAGCATTCCATACGTTTCTGTGGCGGCATTTTTTCCAAGTTTAAAACAGAATTTTATTGCATATCATTCTTCTAAAGTGTCCTCACGTCCAGATCGCATTTTTGAAATTCACCAGCTGTGACAATCAGGTTTTAGTAGGTTGTATTCCAATAGCTGTTGTAGCTGTTTATTTGAACCTGAACTCATAAAAAAATGGTCAGTCATCTCATAAGATGTATTGCATGAATTTTCAATTCTAGGACTTTAAATGCATGTACAAAAAAAGTCTGGAAACCTATTGAAGACTCCACGTAACATATGTTCGTATGGTCAGATTTAAACTTCTTGCACAATTCCCTGTGCATCCCCTTGCCCACCCAGTCGTGTCTAGTCTTATACTCTTTTTGTGCTAATTTGATGCATTCACTTATGTAACTGATCAATTCGTCTAAATCAACACATAACCAACATGTCACTGAGACTTCTGGAAGAGCCCCTCAGCTAACCCTGGTGTGAAAAACTCTCAAAAGAGTAAAATAATAGTAATATTGCTGAAAATTGGCACAGAAGGATTATATGACTAGACACGACTGGGTGGGCAAGGTGATACAATGGGAATTGTGCAAGAAATTTAAATTTGACCATACGAACAAATGGTATATGCACAACCCAGCATCTGCTTTGGTAAATGAGACACATAAAATCTTTTGGGACTTTAAAATACAAACGGATCACCTAATCTCGACCAGACGACCCAACTTTATAATAATCAAAAAAAAAAAAAGAAAAAAAAAAGAAAAAAAAAAGAGAACTTGTTAAATTGTGGATTTTGCTGTTCCGGCTGACCACTGAGTAAAATTGAAAGAAAATAAAAAGAAGGAAAAGTACAGTCACCGAAGGGTTATTAAAGGGACTGGTGAACTTGGAAATAACAGGATGAGTGGAGACCATCCAAACCACTACATTATTGAGAACGGCCAGAATACTGAGAAGAGTCCTGGAGACTTGAGAAGACTTGCTGTCACTCAAACTTCAGTGAAAGACCATCAGCTAACCTTGATGTGAAAAACCTCCAAGGAGTAAACAACAGCTATAATAATAATAATAATAGTAGTGACGATTGTACCAGTTGTGATTGGTGCTTTTGGCGCGGTGTTGGGGTATCCCTTAGAGATGGACTCGTCCTCATGTGGCATATACCGACTGATCTCTCTTCTACGCAGTCCCAGTCTCAGGGGAAAATCTTTTTCCTTGGTTTCGTTTTTTTCGTTTTTTGGGTTTTTCTCCCATCCCCATCATATACTTTCATTGTAAATAAATCATAAATTGTAAAAAATCATATATCACTCTCGGAGTTTTAAGTAGGTCTTTTTCATAGAGCAAATGTGGTATTTTGGTTGTTGCTGCGCGCATGGCGATAGATGAATGGTTTTATATTGCACTGTTGAATGGGTCGGCGAATGTGGCTAGCTAGGTTCCCTTAGAAAACATTGTAAAAGCAAGACCGCTCCCTTCCCCTCTCCCCAAAACTTAAGGCCTTGTGCCTTCTGTGTAACTCTACAAAGAAATAAACAGTCCCAGTCTCAGTCTAAGTCTCAGTCTCAGAGTAGTCTCAGCTCGCCGTTACCAAGAGTGGTAATATTACTAAGCTGAGGAGGGGGTTTCTCCCAGCTATCGTTTGTGTATGTATTATTTTCCTTTAATATATTTCTTACCACTTATTTTCAAGTCGTGCTATCATTTGACCCCCCACTGACCATAACACGCGGTAACTAAAGGATTATTAAAGAGCCTGGAGGATTTGGAAGTTGGCGGACGAGTGGAGACCATCCAAACGACAGCATTACTGAAGACGGCTAGAATACTGAGAAGAGTCCTGGAGACTTGAGGAGACTTGCTGTCACTCAAACTCTAGTGAAAAACCATCAGCTGACGCTGATGTGAAAAACTCTAAAAGAGTATATAATAATAATAATCTATTTGCTTTCACGCGTTCTTATCGAATAAAATCAACAAACAGATCTTTTTGACAAAATCGAAAAAAAAAAAAAAAAAAAAGAAAAAAGATAAAAGGAAATGGTTTGGATTCTTTCTTTAATGGCATATCAACCTTCGTGGGTTGTTTTGTACCAATATCATCCTTGTAGAAGGAGAGTAATGGTACTGCTGGAGGCGTAAGAGGGTTCATGCCTTTTCTAAGGGTATTAGACTGAAAGGGAACTTAATATCATGACTGGAGTTCGAACTCGCTCACGACGATGTCGCAGTCTAGTACGTTAGCAAGGAATTCCATACCTCCTAAAGGGAAATAGAAACTTTGAATAAATACTAACAAAATGAAGAAAACAAATAAAGAAAGAAAATGAAAAAAAAAAAAAAAAACTAGAGAAAGATGAGAAGTATAAAAATAATATTTGGAAAATTACTTAAAGAAATTTGAGAATTTTAAAAGTAATATGTCATACACCACGAAACTGTCATGCGCAGAATTCAACTGAACCTATAATCCACCATTTTGGATATTTCCAGACAGATACCCCCACCCACCTGTAATTTCCAATCTCTTCCATCTTTTTCAGCACCTTCCTCTTTCTGTCGATCCCGGTATTCAAAGAATCCGTTCGAAAGAAATAAATGAATATACAAATTAAATTAAAATGCTTATCATGCTAAGAAAGAGAAAAAAAAAGAAAGAAAGAAAGAAAAGAAAATTAAAATCAATTAAAATTTTAAAAAATCTGCCTTTAAAAAATAAACACTAAAAAAATAATTTAGTCATGGTACCAAGCGCATGATGTATCACTTCACCGAAGTAGTTCAAGCCACGGTAGTTACTCGATGAGGTTAGTAGTATCGTGGTAGTTGATACGCTGACACGTTGTGCATAGTTTCAGTGTGTGTAAGTTGAAAACCGTACAAATAACCTAGTTAAATAGGAATAATTACGAGGATCATTAAATAAGTTTCCAGACTTTTTTTCGTATAGGTACTTTTATTGATAGTACACACATGAAACTCAAGTCACCTTCGAAGTAATCTCATCCGGCTGCATTGAACTTGTTCTACCGTTCCAAAAACTTCTGAAAGGCCCCATGGAAGTCCTCTTGTGTGAGCGTGTTAATGACCTTCGTCACAGCCTCTTTCATCTCCTCAATTGTCTCACAACGACAGCCTCTGAGCTTAGGGAATAACCAAAAGTCACAGGGAGCAAGGTCTGCACTATAGGGAGGCTGAGGAGCTGTCTTGATTCTTGGTCAAATAGTCTGTGACAAGGATGAAGTTGTGGACTGGTGTATTGTCCTAGTGAAAATGCCACTGACCTGATTTGAAGAGTGCTGGCCTCTTCCCTAGGAATCTCTTCCTGAACTCCCTTAAACCCTCAACATAGTAATCCTAACCCTAACCCTTTGGCACATCAACTCTGGTGTATTGACATCCTTACTCCTCCCACCATCCCTCATTTTTATGGTAGTACACAGACTCAGCTGGAGGAAGTGCCTGTGGTGTAATGGTTATCGTCGTAGGAAATGAACACGGCGATACGAGTTCAAATCCTGGTCGAGACTGATTGCATTTCACATAGCACTAACACCCTTGGGAAAGGTATGAATCCAATAATTCTCCCTCCAGCTATGGATAAATAGTAGGGTAGACTAGGTTCTTCAGCCTTGGTGACGCAACTAGTCTAGGAGAAGGAAAACTCTGAATTCAAACCAGTTAAACTCCGCTTAAAAATTGACCTTGTGTCATATACTGCCCGAGCGGAAGGGTTGGTAAATAGGGTATACAGACTCAGCTCTATTTTTTTGCGTATCTGTAGACCCAAAATTAGGTGTGAGTAAATGTATGGGTGTATGTATCTACGTGCAGTTGTATACATATGAGTATGATTGTGAGTTGACCATGGGTATGTATATACGTATTTGTGCATATGAGTAAGTCCATATAGAGGGTCGAGATATATTTGCGGGGTTATGTTGAATGTGTGTGTGACCGTATGTATTTTGTGCTGGAACCACCGATTTAGCCCTGGAAATGGTCAGTTAAAAGTGGAATCACAACTTAAGAATTTCAGTTTATTAACACACCATTAAGGATCCTGGAGACATTAAGTCTGGCAATATTTCTATGTCGAGTCTACGGGTGGTCGAAAATTCGGAAATAGGAATGTTCACTGCTGCATATACTAGTAGAGTCAGTCTGTTGTGAAGAGAACAGATACAGAGATGGGGCCATAGAATAGATACAATTAAGAGCGGGGGGGGGGGAAAGACATGCAGATAGGCTGAGAAGATAAAATATTGGACAAAAGAGAGATTCATTGATAGACACAAAGATAGAGATAGACAGTATTCTAAAAGGATCAACCAAAGTGAAAAGCGAAGTCAAGTTTGGAAACCTAGCAGTCAGCTTTAGATTTAGTTAACAGAATTTAGCTTGCCACCTACGCAGCGAAAGTGAGAATTCCGCAAATCATCAAGCGAAGTGTCACACACACCTCTTCTTCGGTTAAACAACATTTATCAAGCTTTTTGTTTTCATTTTTTCTTCTTTCCTTTGGGGACCCGTCTTTGACTTGTGCATTTCAACCAGTCGGGAACCTGCAAACACGATGTGGGATCAGATTGTCATTTTGCAAAGTGTATGAGCTACGGACAAGTTATCATAGTCGTGGCTCAACAATCACAAGTGGTATGAACTTCAAGGTTTTTGATCAACTTGACAATGGTTGGTTGGATTTAATGGCATATCAACCTCTATAGGTTATTTAATGCCAGAGCCTTTTTACACATATATGTTTTGTAAACGCATATTTTTAGGTTGGTGATGGTTGGGTTTTATGGCAAATTACCATCTTAAGGGATGGAGTGTCAAATTCTGATATATATATATATATATATATATATATATATATATATATATATATATATATTACATAGCCAGATATGAGTATGTGAAATAGACATATTCATACAGATACAGAAAACGTTCACAAATGTTCATACGCATATAGGAATCCGAAAACACTCGAAATTGGCTCAGGTACGAAATTTTTATTTACCTTTTTGAGTTTAAGGTTTTTTGACATGAGGAGAGAGAGAGACACAATTTCTCCAACAAACGCGCGGCACATTTCGTAGACCCCAACTGGTCTCATCGACTACTTTCCTCTAGACTCGAATCTCAACTCACTCGTTCGGAGTTTAAATCTCAACTTACTGTTTTTTTTCAAATTCCAATATCCTCAGCGCTTCCGGGTATGACTTCATTCACGTCCCCGGTCACATTTCCTATCTGGGGTTTTTATTGTGACATCTCTGATTGTCACATCCACCCCGCGCGCGTGTGAACACCTGCACTCAATGTGTGCACCTAACTAACTCATGCACTAAGCGAAAAGGTTCTCAGCTAAACTAAACCGAAATTCAAGATATATAAAATGAAAAATGATAATATAAAAAAAAACCCTCCTCAATTATATTACATATATAAATGAATATTAATTGTAAATAAATAGTCCGGAATTAGTGTTTTAAAATAGGTCAAAGCTTTTTGTTTGTATAAACTTGATGGTCGAAGGTGTTGGTAACATAGTCTATATCTTTAATAGGAGGCCAATTGTTTTTAAGAAGTTGATTATGTTTTTGAGAGCAATTCTTTTTAAATAGTTCCGTCATGCTGTTCGCCTTATAAAACTTTTTCCTGGGGTGGTTGAGTTTTGTGCATTCTATTAAAATAGGCTTGATTGAATATTGGTTTCCACATGGACATTTTAGGGGAGGTTCTTCTTTAAGAATGAAGGGGTGATTCAGTTGAGTGTGTCCAATGCGTAGTCGAGTAAGGGTAGTCTCTTCTCTTCTAGTGTTATTAGGATCCAGCTTCCTTTCTTTTAAAATTGGTTGAATTTGAAAGACCTTATTGTGGGGATTTTCATCAACTTGAAAAGCTAACTTCTGTTTGGAAATACATTGAAATTGAACTTCTTTCTGTATCTTGTTTGAAAGAACTAGTTTCGTAATAAATCTTAACACAAAAGATCTAGGGGGTGTCCTCGTGATGTAATGGTTAAAGCGATGGACTGCGGAATCGTAGTACACGAGTTCGTACTCCAGTCGCGTTATTATGTTCCCTTTCGGGCAAATACTCTTGGGAAAAGTATGAACCCCCTTATCCTCCCAGCTATGGGTTAAATAGTACCACTACTGTTCTTCTTGGAGAATGGCTTTCGCATTAAATAACCTAAAAAGAGTTGATATGCCATTAAACAAAGAAACCAAACCAAACCAAACAAAAGATCTACTCCGTCGATATTGATATAATTTGGCTATATTTGGTTAAATGTATCAAAATGATAACTATTTCCTAGCAATAATCTGAAAAGAGAAAGAGTATGAAGTCAACAGCAATGATTTGAAAGGCCGCTGCTTTTTTTTAGCAATTGTGAAACACCCTTTAAAAAGTTAAAAATTTCCAAAAGAGATACACAAAAACAAACAATACTTTTAATTGTGGAGTCTTAAGGAAAATCAGAATTTGTCACTACCTCCCACCAGACAGAACTTGACACAAGGCCAATTAATCTTGAAGATACTCGCTGTCACCCAGAATTTGTTTAATGGCAATTCAATCTTTAGAGGGTTATTTAATGTCCAAATCATCATTGTAGAAGAACGAAAGTAGTACTATTTAAGTCATAGCTTGGGGAATAAAGAGGGGTTCAGACCTTTCCCAAAAGTATTTGTCCGAAAGAGAACACAATAGCGCAACTGGAGTGTGAACTCACTTCAAGCACAGTCGGCTGTAGCTGTAGAATACACCGACTGCATCTCCGCAGAGGGGTAAGACCTCCCTTTTCAACGAGAGTCCTGGATATGACACGAAACAATCTGATCGCGAGGCTCCAATCTTGCAGCTAAGGGAGAATCGGATTACTCTTCATTGCCATTGCTCCCAGGTCCACTCTGACTCGGATTAGTAGCACCTGATAAGTTCCTATCTATGGGTCAAATAGAACTGACTATTTAATCTCTGTACAAACAAATAACGTATGCTAAATTGAATTGTTTGAAATAGATCATTTAACTATGTATAAACAAATGACTAATATTTTATTGAATTGTTACTGATACATGCCAAACCCTTGGAACCATTTAACTGTGCGAACAAATAAGTTATGTTGAATAGAATTATTTGTGTTAAATAGCAATACTTGAAACTCTTTAACTGTGTGCCTAAATTGAATTATTGGTATAACACAGTGTTGTAACCAAACAAAAGGTTACTGAATGAGAAATAACTAAAAAAGTGGTTGAAAATGAAAATCTTTATAACATTAACAAAATACAATACTTGTCAGTGGCTTGAAGAAGGTAACCGCTGCTATTGTATGTATTAGTATATTTTCACCCCTCAAAAAGAGTCCAACGTATTTATGAGGAATGAGACATACCCATTAATGTTCATAGATATTTACCCAACCTCTCGGCTCGGGCAGGATATGACACAAGGTCAATTTTTAAACGGAGTTTAACAGATTTTGAATTCAGAGTTTTCCTTCTCCTAGACTAGTTGCCTAACCAAGGCTGAAGAACCCAGTCTGCCCTACTATTTACCCTTAGAATAATTGGATTCATACCTTTCCCAAGGGTATTAGTGCTATGTGAAATGCAATCAGTCTCGTCCAGGATTTGAACTCGTGTCGCCGTGTCCATTTCATACGACGATAACCATTACACCACGGGCACACATTAATGTTCATAGGTAGGATATATTAAAAAAAAACAGCAGTACTTGGAACCATTTAACTGTGTACAAATAATGAATAATGTAGAATAGAATAATATGTATTGAACAGCAATACTTGTAACCGATTCACTGTGAACAAACAAATGATTAATACTAAATAAAATTAGGAGTTTCTGGTTGCAATAATTGAATATATTTGTCACTGCCTCCCACCAGACATGACTTGACACTAGGTCAAAAGCCTGAAGGCCAATTAAAGTGGGGATAAAGGATAGGGGAAGGTCTGGAACGAGCCGAGACTCGAACCCTGCTGGTCATTGACCCAATGAGCGCAATGTGGATCTAATGAGGCAAGCAGCATCACGGACCTAAATCTAGATCCGGGCACGTATGCAAGAATATACCTTTGTTGAAATACGAAACACACTTGTAGTCAGTAGCTAGGCTAAGAGCAACGTCTTTAGCAAGGCAAGGTACGTAACGTGCCCAACGTGGAATATGTCCATCACTATTATTGTTGTTGTACATTGTTGCGTTCTACATCTCCCCTCCCCCCCACGGGTGGGCCGGGTTGCTTGGGAGGTGTGTCTCTCTTTTATGCCTGGTTTGTTATGTGGTAGCAACCTAGAGAGAGCTCGGGGAATCCTTGATGCTCGAAGTCGTGGGGATATGTGTGTGGTTTGTTGCTGGGGTCTGGTTGCTGTGCATGTGCTATCACGGGGAGACAATGGGGGATGTGTGACTGTAGCATTAGTTGACGGGATTCTTGGTCCTAGTGTCGCACTTGGTATCGGGGTTGGTGTAGGCTTGAGATTGCACTTTTTGAGGAAGCGACGGTTCCTGAGTGTAATTCTTCCGGAGCCATCAACCCTGATTTTGTATTGACGCTCAGGTAGAGCGGAGATTATCTTTCCTGTGGTGTTCCACCGGCGATTAAGCGGGTTTTGAATGGTGACAGTGTCACCGGCTTGTAATGGGCATAGGTTGTGAGTATGCCTGTTGTATCTTTCTACCAACTTAGCATTGCGTTTCTGAAGAATTAATTCACGGCGTTGCGCTGCCGCTATCCATTCAGGATGTGGTTTGTAAAGGAATGGTTGTGACGGGATGGAATCCCGGAGCCGGCGGTGGAGTAGTAGTTGTGCCGGTGATAGGCCAATACCTTGAATTGGGGTATTTCTATACTGCAAGATGGCCCGAGCGGCCTTGTCATTGTCCAGGGAACCTTGAGTGTCTGTGTTCCCATTGACAATCCTCTTTGCGGTTTGTGGGACATATGCTAATGAGCGATTCCATGATGTTCCTTCTGCGGTTATTGGTGGCAGTTGGTCGGATCGTGTTTTGAGCCCGTTTTTGTTGGCGATGTGCCGACATCTGAAGCCTTGCTATGTCCGAGATGCTGGACATTTTGTTTTGGTCCCGCAGTGCCATCTCGAATGCTTGGGCGTGGCTCACATTTTGTTCTAGGGTCTCCAGCGATCCCGCTTTAGCCAACAAGTCTGCTTGTAGAGCATCGTTGGCTATACCCCGAATGAACTGGTCCTTAACTCAATCATCAACACATATCCTGTCTACAGCGCCATGTTGAAATACGAAACAACAATAATAGTGATGGACATATTCCACGTTGGGCACGTTACGTACCTTGCCTTGCTAAAGACGTTGCCCTTAGCCTAGCTACTGACTACAAGTGTGTTTCGTATTTCAACATGGCGCTGTAGACAGGATATGTGTTGATGATTGAGTTCTGGACAGTTTCTTCGGCGCAGTTATATAGTTGGACGTTCATTTGTGTGTCAGAAAGGTTGGTCATCTTTGTGAATACGTCCCAGTCAATTTTGAATTTCCGAAACTGCTGTGGTGTCATTCCTGAGTTAAGCTGAGGAGGCTTGGCGGTCGGTTTTACATGAGTGGTTGGTGATGCCGGATTTTCTTTGGCCAACTTCAGTATGATGAGTACTTCTCCCATGTTCTTTATACCGAGCTCCTTGAGCATCGTTCGGTCCAGCATATGTATAGTGTCCCTTGTGATGCCCTCGCTTGAGAATGTCTGCGCATAGATCTTTGCAGAGGCCGTGGTTATGCCTGCATTGGTAAAGATGCTCTCCCAGTCAGTCAGGTCGGATCCTGTTCGTAGCGCCATGTTGAAATACGAAACACACTTGTAGTCAGTAGCTAGGCTAAGAGCAACGTCTTTAGCAAGGCAAGGTACGTAACGTGCCCAACGTGGAATATGTCCATCACTATTATTGTTGTTGTACATTGTTGCGTTCTACAACCTTGAACTAGACCGTGAGGTCTAGTGCTATACAAGGGGTGGATAGGAGTAAAAAAAGCAGCTCGCCCACCCGAAGGTAGCCCAACCGAAGCTGGGGGTCTTTCGGCCTCGAATCTGCCATTGATTGATACCCAATCCGGCAAAAATGCCAGACGGCCCAACAAAAGCCAGCTAAGTATGGTATTTGTCGTGGCCACCCACCAGACAGGACTTAATACAAGGTCAAAAGCTCGAAGGCCGATTGAAGTGGGGATAAAGGATAGGGGAAGGTCTGGAACGAGCCGAGACTCGAACCCTGCTGGTCATTGACCCAATGAGCGCAATGTGGATCTAATGAGGCAAGCAGCATCACGGACCTAAATCTAGATCCGGGCACGTATGCAAGAATATAGCTTAAACTAGACCGTGAGGTCTAGTGCTATACAAGGGGTGGATAGGAGTCAAAAAAGCAGCTCGCCCACCCGAAGGTAGCCCAACCGAAGCTGGGGGTCTTTCGGCCTCGAATCTGCCATTGATCGATACCCCATCCGGTACAAATGCCAGACGGCTCAACAAAAGCCAGCTGAGTATGGTATTTGTCGCGGCCTCCTACCTGACAGGACTTGAAATAAGGTCAAAAGCCCGAAGGCCGATTGAAGTGGGGATAAAGGGGGTGGGTGGGAAGGTCGGGAACGAACCGAGACTCGAACCCTGCTGGTCTGTGCTGCTCATCGACCCACTAAGTGCATTGTGGGTCTAATGAGGCAAGCAGTTTCACGAATCCATATCTGGATCCGGGTACGTATGCCGGGTTTTAGCTTGAACTAGACAGCAAGGTCTAGTGCTATACATTGGGAACAAAGTTTGCACCTCGCCCACCTGAAGGTAGCCCAACCAAAGTTGGGGGCCTTAGGCCTTAAATCTGCCATTGATCGATACCCCATCCGGCACGAATGCCAGACGGCCAAGCCAAAAGGCCAGGTAAGTATGACTGCAATAATTGAAACAATTTACCCGTGTAGAAACAATATCAAAACAAGAATGCAAAAAAAAAAAAATGATATAACTCATTCTAAAATGCAATTACCTACAAACTATTCCCTTACACTTGTTCAATATTGCTCGCAACATACAAAACAGGATATTGACCTCGACGTGATTGGAACACGCAACCTTAACACCCCACAAGGCACCAACTTTACGGCCACCTGCCTCACATCACGAAAACTATCCAAGTTAGACGACCCAGACACGCAGGACACTGCTGGAAAAGCAGGGACGAGCTCATAAGTGATGTACTCCTATGGACCCCCACATATGGCCGGGCTGGACGACCAGCTCAAACATACATACAGCAGCTACGTGAGGATACGGGATGTAGCCTTGAAGACCTGCCAGAGGCGATGAGCGATAGGGAGAAGTGGGTCAGGGATATCCGTGCTAGCGACACGACATGATGATGATGATGATGATGATGATGATTCCCTTTCAAATCATATATGTATATCCATTTAAACGTGTACAAACAATTGACAGATGTTATATTGTTACAGTGACATAGCAATACTTGAAAACCATTTAACTGTGTGCAAACAAATGATTATTAGTAAATAGAAATATTCGTGTTTGATAGAAATACATGAACTGATTAATTGTGTAAAAACATGAGCTCAAACTCATTTAAAAATGTATCTACAAAAAGTGTTTACAAATATATTCAATATATATGTGAATAGAGGATTTGGCATTAAATAACCAACAATGGTTGATATGCCATAAAACTCAACCAAATCGTATATATTTAATATATATGTATAAAGAGGGTTTGGCATTAAATAACCTACAATGGTTGATATGCCATAAAACCCAACCCAACTAAATCATATATATTTAATATATACGTATAAAGAGGATATGGCATTAAATAACCTACAATGGTTGATATGCCATAAAACCCAACCCAACCAAATCATATATATTTAATATATATGTATAAAGAGGATTTGGCAGTAAATAACTAAAAAATTTTGATATGCCATAAAACCCAACCCAACCAAATCATAGATATTTAATATATATGTATAAAGAGGGTTTGGCATTAAATAACCTATAATGGTTGATATGCCATAAAACCTAACTAAAGCAACAAAAAAATCACTTACTCTGATGTGTCAGTCCAGCACGTTCGCCACTACACCACGATGACTCATCACTCAAACTGATACGTCGACTTAATTTGTAGCCATATTTTTTGTTAAGAAAACATCAACTCAGAAAAACTGTCGGAAGAGATGAAATAGTTTACATGTCCGAAAGAAAGATTTTTCGCTGGCTCAGAAGAATCTGACACTGGGTTAAACTCTATTAGCACCGAACAAGCAACGTAATCACATGTAACCATATGGATGTTAAAGCAGCTGACAAGATAAATTAAGAGGAATACATTGAACCAACATTTAATAGGAACCCCTGCACAACAATCATCTCTTGCTACTGTCACACCATAGCCAGTGATGAAACGGATAGCACTGCCTTCTATAACACGCCATCTTCCCGGGCTTCTTCAGGTGTTTGTCGAACTCGGGAACCTTCACGGAACTTCAAACTACGTCCTTTATTGAATACACGGGTGTCACCTTTTCTGATTCCGTTAGCCATAACCGGGTACCAGTGTTAAGTATTCCTGTATTGTTACTCGCCTGCAGTCAGGATGGAACCTGCAACCTCCAGATGATTGTCTCCTTAGAAGCTAAGGGAACCAATAAAGATGAAGACAATAGTTCGAAAACCCTTAATGTTAAAAATCATCAAGCTTCGTCTCAGAAATTTAGACAACTAATACCCCTGAAACTAGTAGATCAGTTCATTTACCTCGGCAGCAATATCTCATCTATTGAAAGCAATGTCAACATTCAACATGTGCATAAAAATGGCGTGGACTGCTATTGACTGGTTGTTGGTCAAAAGAAAATTTCTTCCAAGTTAGGGCTGTGTCGGTACTACTGTATGGATGCACCACCATGACTTTAACGAAATGCATCGAGAAAAAGCTAGAAAAGAAATACTAAAGAATGCTTCATGCTGTTTTGAACAAACCCCTGAAGCAGCACCCCACAGCTACTTACCTCACTAACCATCAAAGCAAAGCAGGTGAAGTATCGACGGATCAATTTCGATCTGCATCTTTCCACTTGTCGGGTAGCACTTCGGCCGGCCGTGTTATCTGTGGCACGGATCTGGAGATTTCCTTCGGCCTCGGGGGGCCTTCCCTTCAGGCTTTTACCCCCATCGGGGGTTGGGTTGGGTTTGGGTTTATTGCCCGGCGCCTGAGGCACCTCTAATAAGAGGAATGCCGACGGGGCCGTAGGCATTTTTTGGAAATGCCGGGCGCGTGTGGGCTCCGGCCCTGCTCCTGGACCCACCAAAAAAGGCCTTGTGCCACACCTGCCTGTTGGGTGGGGCGGACATCAAATACCGCCGGTGAAGTAACGACGAACTCATAGGCGATATGAACACGTCAGTTTTGGCCGACTAGTAAGGACTGTGTGGACATTGGATGCATTTGAGAGGACCTTCCAAAAGCAATGGACAATAGGGACAGATGGCGAGAAAGAGTCTTGGAATTCCGTGTTATTTGTAAGACTTAATGATGATATATCTTTATCCAGTGTATATATATATATATATATATGGGAGTAGTCCCTGTGGTGAAATGGCTAATGTACTGGATTGAGACATCGCAGGAAGCGAACTTGATCTCCAGTCACGTTGTTGAGTTCAGCTTCGGACTAATACCATGGAGAAAGGCATGAACTCCCTTATACCCTTAGCTATGGGTTGAATTGAACCACTAATATACTACTATAATGATGGCTTTGTCATAAAATAACACACAAAGATTGATTTGCCCAGTCAGCTGGGGCTGTAGAATACACTGACTGCACCTCTGCAGAGGCGTAAGACCCTAACGAGTGTCCTGATATGACACTACACAATCTGATGGTGAGGTTCCAACAGTGCTGGAGCTTTGGGGAATACGGAGTATCCCTTCATTGCCATTGCTCCCTGATCCACTCTGGCCCGGAGTGGTAGCACCTGATAGGGTCCTATCTATGGGTTAAATAGAATGAACAGCATACTTAAGCTAAAATGAATTGTTTGAGTAAACTGAATAGCTCGAAATAGAAATATTTTTGACAATTAAATCGTACTTACATTTAAACTGCGTGCTTATGCTTAACTGAATTATTTGAAATAGAACAGTTTTTCGACATTAAAACTGTATTTACACTTTATTGAATTGTTACATATAACTGCTTGAATAGTTTGAAATGGAAATATTTTTGACAATTAAACTGTGTACTTATGCTAAACTGAATTGTTTAAAATAGAACAGATTATTTACATAAAAATGGATTTGGCGTTAAATAACCTACAAAGGTTGATATGCCATAAAATCCAACAAACCAAACAAAACCAAAAAAGATTGATATGCTATGAGAAAACAAACTCTCTCTCTCTCTCTCTCAGTAGATTAACGGATACATATCAGTCTATTCACACACACACACACACACACACACACACACACACACACACACACACATATATATATATGTATATATTTGGACAGTAGATAAACGGATATATCAGTCTATTCACATATATATATATATATATATATATATATATATATATATTTAGACAGTAGATAAACGGATATATATCAGTCTATTCACATATGTATATATATATATATTTGGACAGTAGATAAAAGGATATATATCAGTCTATTCACATACACACACACACACACACACACACACACACACACACACACACACACACACACACACACACACACATATATATATATATATATATATATATAGACAGTAGATAAACGGATATATATCAGTCTATTCCCACATATATATATATATATATTTAGACAGTAGATAAACGGATATATAACAGTCTATTCACACACACACACACACACACACACACACACACACACACACACACACACACACACACACACATATATATATATATATATATTTAGACAGTAGATAAACGGATATATATCAGTCTATTCACATATATATATATATATATATATTTGGACATTAGATAAACGGATATATACATACATATACGATTGTGCGTGTGGAAAGTCACGAACAAGATATTTGTATAAATTATTAACGCGAAATAATTCAAGTATTCGTGAAAGGAAAGTAATAAAACAAAAAACATCGATCTTTTAGTCGAAAACCAATCTCCCAATACAGCAAATAATAATAATAATAATAATAATAATAATAATAATAATAATAATAAAAATGGCAAGTGAAGAAAATATAGCATTTAAGACGTTCACTCAAAAATACAAAGAATGAAAGACGCAAACCCCGTAATTATTGAAAAAACACTTATTAAACCATTCACAGTTATTTTATTATTGGTCGATATATCAATAAATAGATAAATCAATTGATCGTATCGAATTTCTTTGAAAATCCAAACGTCCATTTGCACTTTATTGCCTTACTTTCATCGATAAAAAACGAAAATAAATTTATTGTTTTTGCCAGTGTTTCTTATCAGCCAAACAATTTTGAGGTTTCAAGCAAATTCTGGTATTAAAGTCAGTCTGTTAACTGCCGCAATGTCGCGCTCAATGACTTGATCTGCAAAAGTGGTGAACTACGCCAAGACTGACAGTAGCTGAAGCAGCTATTTTATGGTTGTTTCTCACACAAGCAAATGTAATATAATTAAGGATTATAATTAATTATATTAGTCAATTATTTCATTTGTATTAATAAATTGTCAGTTAACTAAAAAAGTTGAATGGAAGTGACAGTCACGAAGGTCATATGCGTGCACGTGTCAGGATATCTAGTTGACAGGTTGTTTTGGAAATCTTCTGGGACAGCATATTAGAGATTTGTTTTGAAATTAGGACTGAAGGCGGAATATTAAAATTAAAATATTTTGTCGCCTGACTAAGGACAAGATTAATTCAAACTGAATAAAAGTTAATGACACGTGTTCTTACATAATTAGTGAATTGAATAATTTAGAGATATTATATAAGCAAGACATTTTTGGAAGTTTTTTTAGAGTTTGGACAATCAAGTTCAGAGTCGAGGGTCGGAAGTAGTTGGTTGAGTTTTGAGCCGCCTAAGAGCAGAGTTGGTTGGGTGAGAAAAGCGCAGTCGGTATTTTCTTTCATCTATCATCCATGTATTTGATGGCGTTTCTTTGTAAGAAGTTACATTTCAGTCTATTTCTCTCGTGTTTCGATGACCGACTGCTGTATGAAATGTTACTGTCTGAAATTAACTTTTCGTATGGGAAGCAATGGGTTCATCTTGTATTTGAGGAGTATAACGCCTATTGAACTTCGAGATGGTGCTGGGTCAATGAGGCAACGCTACGCAAAGACGGAGTATAAAAATTAAGTACCATGTATTACTTTTTAAGACCAATTCTTTAACTCACAAACCGGAGATCGTTCGCCACACGAGATATGTGTTTGAAACATCGATACTTACCTTATTCTTTTTTTTTTTACCTTGCTGTTACCTCGATCCAAAGTGTCCATGCATAGCATATACTTAAATAAACGCAATTAGGTTAGTTGAATGGGATTTATGGTTGATATAACCTTTGTGGGTTATTTAATACCAAATTCTGTTTATATACTTAATTTTTCCGGTTTTTCATTAATACTACATAATATAAGGTCGGAAATACGTAATTCTATATTATACACAAATTATATATATATATATATATATATAATTTTAAACGAATAGTTTGTTGGTAACATTTTAAACAAGCCAGGGTTCATTGGTTTACCCACAGTTAAATGGTTTTAAGTATTTCTTTCCAAAAGTAATAATTCTATTTAATATTTATCATTTGTTTGTTAAAAGGCAGCCGACTGCATCTCTGCTATGGTGTGTAAGTTGGCGAACGTAGTCGAGGGCAACCAGAATTCTTTTTTATTTCAATAGCTCCCCTACATCGAAATGTAGGGAAAGGCGGCACTCCTTTCCCTGTATTGCTCCACTTACTCTTGATCCATACCTTATAATGCTGAGTGTTAAGCAAGGAGATATCAAGTACCATTTTTAAGTCTTTGGTATGAGGCGACCGGGGATTGAACCCAGGTCACCCAGATCATTGGCGAACACTTTACCCACTAGACCAATGAGCCGCACTCCCCTTAAATACCATTGGTTTCAAGTCCTCCCCGACTCGGAGTGGTACTATTTACCAACCCCTCCGCTCGGGCAGGATATGACACAAGGTCAATTTTTAAGCGGAGTTTAACAGGTTTGAATTCAGAGTTTTCCTTCTCCTAGACTAGTTGCCTCACCAAGGCTGAAGAACCTAGTCTGTCCTACTATTTACCCATAGCTGGAGGGAGAATAAGGGGGTTCATACCTTTCCCAAGGGTATTTGCCCGAAAGTGAACGTAATAGCGCGACTGGAGTACGAACTCGCGTACTACGATTCCGCAGTTCATCGCTTTAACCATTACACCACGAGGACACCCGACTCGGAGTGGTAGGGCCTATAAGAGTCCTATCTACGGGTCAAATAGAACTTTAACCATTTAACTGTGTGCAAAAAATAATTGAAAATTAAATCGTTAGTTTTACAGAGGAATACGTGACACAATTCGATTGTGTGCGAGCAATTGCTCGAACTGATAAAAAAAGATTATCTTGAAGTTATTTACTTACAAATCATTTATTTACAAATAAATATACAGGGTTAGGCAAAATGATCTGACACATTTGTAGGTTTAATAAAAGACAAATAAAGTAAAGAAACAAAAAAGTGTTTTTATTTTCAAAAAGTACATATAATGCCATTCTGTTTCATTAGGTTTTGAAAATTAAATCAGTCAAACAGGATCCGTTATTGTCTACACACTGTCGAAGGTGTTCACGAAAGTTGTCTATAACTCGGCGGGTCATTTCATGTGGAATGGCAGTAATTTCTTGACGAATTGCACCTTTAAATTGTTCAATAGATTGACGGTGATTACTGTATACCTTTGACTTGAAAAAATTGTAAGGATTTAAATCTGGTGAACAGGCGGGCCAACTGATGTCACCACGCAATGAGATCAAATGACCAGGGAACATCTCCCTCAAAATTCCCATGGCACGTCGAGAGGTGTATTATATGAAACAGAATGGCATTATATGTACTTTTCGAAAATAAAAACACTTTTTTTGTTTCTTTACTTTATTTGTCTTTTATTAAACCTACAAATGTGTCAGATCATTTTGCCTGACCCTGTATATACATTTAACTGTGCACAAATGAAAGCTCTGATTCGTTTGAAAATGATATGTTAAAACTATTTCTTTACAAATCAGATATATTTAATATATATGTATAAAGAGGATTTGGCATTAAATAACCTACAATGGTTGATATGCCATAAAACCCAACCAAACCAAATCATAGATATTTAATATATATGTATAAAGAGGATTTGGCATTAAATAACCTACAATGGTTGATATGCCATAAAACCCAACCAAACCAAATCATATATATTTAATATATATATATAAAGAGGATTTGGCATTAAATAACCAACAAGAGTTGATATACCGTAAAACCCTTAAAACAAACAAACAGTTAAATGGTTTAAAGTATTACAATGTAATACTAAAAATTAAATTTAACATCGGTCATTTGCTTGCACACAGTTAAATGGTAATACAAGTAAAACTAATTAGTGAATTGTTTGTAGGTAATTTCATTTTTAAATAAGTTAGAACTAATTTGTTTACACACTGTTAATTTGGTTTGGTTAGGTTTTATGGCATATCAACTAATGTGGGTTATTTAATTCCAAGTCCTGTTTCATATCATATCATATATTTATAAGCTCATTTTATCGATAACTTTTTGAAATAAGCTTGAAATTTTTTTTGCACATAGTTAAATAGTTTCAAGTATTTCTATCAAACACGAATACTTTTATTTACGCTAGTTAACACTAATTATTCTATTGAACACTATTCATTCATTTGCATACAGTCAAATCGTTCCAAGAATTATGTATCACTAACAGTTCAATCAAACATCAGTTACTTGTTTACACACAGTTAAATGACCAAACAGTTCTATTTCAAACAATTCAATTAAGCGTAAGTAATTTGTTTGGACACAGTTTTAATATCAAACAGTTCTATTTGACCCATAGATAGGACCCTATCACGTGCTACAACTCCGGGTTAGAGTAGACTCGGGAGCAATGACAAGGAAATATATATATTTCCCAAGGCTCCTTCACTGGAGTTTTGCCATCAGATGGTTTAATATCATATCCAGAACACTCGTTTGTTTCGGGGTCTTACTCTTCTGGAGAGATGCGACCGGTGTATTCTACAGCCTCAGCCGACTGAGCTTCAGGAAACTCTTTGGGGACGAGGGTCTGACCACTCTGCAGAGAAGCAGTCAATGTATTCTACAGTTCCAGCCGACTGGGCAATATAATACCCGTGTAAACTTCTGTAAAATACACCGACTGCATTTCTGACCCCCCCCCACCAACGAGTGTCCTAGATATGACGTTAAACAAGAGATAGTGTGTCTCCAGTAAAGCTGGAACTTTGAAAGCATAGATAGAAAAAAGTAAAAGAAAAGGCAAGGAACACTTTTACTTGTGTAAAGGACAGTAATGTTTATGTAAAAAGTAACCGTTAAATAGCTGCTATATCTTTTGTCAGTTTTGGTGAAGGTCACTTGTTTGGAATGGCAAGTAAGTGAACATGATATGAAATTTTTCTTTTGAAACTCGTCTGGTTCATTAGTGGTAATGGCTTTTGCAAGAAATAACGGCAAAATGGCTGCTATATCTATTGTCACTTTTTAGCTTACATTGGTTTCAGTTCCTTAGTTTTTAGCCTTCTTTATATTATTCATTACATTTCCTTACATTTCCTTGTCTTCACTGCCATTCATTCCATCTGTGAATACTTCACGTTTTCTTTCTTTCATTCTTTCTTTCTTTCTTCTCCCTCTTCTTTCCTTCATCTCTTTTTTCCTTCATTCCTTCCTTCTGTCCTCTACATTTTCATTCGTTATTCATCTCTTTTATTCTTTCTCTTCATTCCTTTCCTTCATCTTATTCTTTCTATCGTCATTTTCCTCCATTCATTCATCACTTCCTCTCTTTCCTTTACAAATTCTTTCTTTCTTTCTTTCTTTCTTTCTTTCTTTCTTTCACGTTTCCCTCTCTTCTTTCTTCTTTTCCTGGTTTTCTTTCTTTCTTTCTTTCTTTCTTTCTTTCTTTCTTTCTTTCTTTCACGTTTCCCTCTCTTCTTTCTTCTTTTCCTGGTTTTCTTTCTTTCTTTCTTTCTTTCTTTCTTTCTTTCTTTTGTCCCTTGTTTTTTGTTCATTTCTTTTCCCTCGTTTCTTTTCTACCTTCTTTCCTTATTTCCTATGAAAACTTCCTCTGGTGACTAAGAAAAATCAATATAGGTATCTCATTTCAATATGGCTGCCTTCTACGGAAAACACAGTGTGTTGTCAGTTCGATGGCGTCGGCTTTGATATATCTATGTTTAATAAATTATTCTTGGTTTACACTTGTCGATGGTCAGAGTACGAATGCGAATAGTAATATATGTTTATCCTTAGATGCAAGATTCGCCCACACATAAACAAAGAAACATGAAAATTTGTGTCGACAGCTTTTACAAGTTACTCTAGTCCCACTAGATACAAGTCACGTTTTGCATTTTGTTATATATATATATATATATATAGAATTAACTTAAATCGCTAGTCGAAAATCTTCTACTAAAGTTTCACCTTAACGGATCATCAGGAAGTTTTGCCTCGACCATTCTAAGGAGAAATTGCTTTGCCTTTATTCACCAAAAACCTCCACCTATCCTAGAATTTGCATATTAAAAAAAAAAAAAAAATCTTATAGTTAGCAAAAAAACAAAACAAAAAAACCCCTATAACATTTCCTAATTATATCGTAACCACGCTCTTTTGTGTTTACAACTATTCAACACCTCCGATCTTTTGTTTAGCATATTCTTACTTTTACAATCTGCTATTACCAATTTTTCCTCCATACAAAGATTACAGGTTCTATTACCTGCCCTATATTTGTGGCATTTCTTTATTACTTCCCATTTCATTATCGGATCTACTCCTTGTTTTTCCTTAAGCTCCCACACATAACTAGATAAAGCAGTGCTATACCTATACCTCTCGTGCGAGAAACTTGTTCTATGGTTATAGAGTAGGACGAGGTTGGTCTTTTCTTTCATTTTTACCCAAAAACTTTTTTCTTTTTCCTCTGGACCGGGATTCGAGATATTTTTTTTCTCTTGTTCCTGGCCAGGGTTTTTTTGTTTTTTTCTGGTACCGTGAATACTGGTAGATATTTGATTAGTAAATATATATATATATATATATATATATATATATAAACAAATTTTTGGTTGGTTGGTTGGGTTTTATGGCATATCAACTTTTGTAGGTTATTTAACGCCAAATCCATTTTTATAAAAATAATCTGTTCTATGTAAAACAATTCCGTTTTGCATGAGTACACAGTTTAATAGTCAAAAACATTTCTATTTCAAACTATTCACTTTATTCAAACAGTTATATATAACAATTCAGTTTAGTGTAAGTACAGTTTCAATATACCTGAAAATTTGTATATCGATAGCTTTGAAAAAGTTGCCCTAGTCCTACTAGATACAAGTCATGCTTTGCATTTTGTTATATATATATATATATACTAACCCCTCCGCTCGGGCAGGATATGATACAAGGTCAATTTTTAAGTGGAGTTTAACAGGTTTGAATTCAGAGTTTTCCTTCTGCTAGACTAGTTGCCTCACCAAGACTGAAGAACCAGTCTGCCTTGCTATTTACCCATAGCTGGAGGGAGAATAATTGGATTCATACCTTTCCCAAGGGTATTAGTCCTATTTTTCAATGCAATCAGTCTCGTCCATATATATATATATATATATACAAAACATTCTGTCTGTGGATGACAATATATATGCTCCCCTACCCCTGTGGGCTTGAGTTCTCTAGTGAAAGAAGTAAATGGTTGCCACTAGCGTAAAGCAAGGCTCTTCAAATCAATCCAGCTCTCGGTAGCCGTTAAGCGGATATATGGTAACAAAAAAAAAAAAGGGATACATAAGCGTTTGAATTTCCTTCGTTTGCGCTGGTTTCCCCGAGGCTGAGTGGTAGAATCTTGGATTGGCGTTTCAGTCAGCCAGGTTTCGATACAGGCTTCGGGAATTTAGCCTGTCTAGCGACACTGAAGAGTTCTGATAGAACGAAACAGTCTGTCTGTGGGGATGACTATATATATATATATATATATATTGTCATCGACAGACTGACTGTTTCGTTCTATCAGTTATATATAATAATTCAGTTTAATGTAAGTATTGTTTCAATATACATGAAAATTTGTATGTCGACTGCTTTTAATAGGTTACCCTAGAAACAAGTCATGTTTTGCCTTTTGTTATATATATATATATATATATATATATATTACAATCGTTGAAACAAAGCAGCGGTCTCTTAAGTCTTTCCTGCTGAGTTGATTCTCTATTCAGATTATTGCTAGAAAAATCGTTAACGTGTTGATATATTTAACCAAATATAGTTTGCCCTGTCGGCTGGGACTGTAAAATATATCGACTGCACCTCTGCAGAGGGGTAAGACCCCCCCCAATGAGTGTCCCAGATATGACACTAAACAATCTAATGGTGAAGTTCTAGTGATGCTGTGGCTTTGGGGAATGCAGAGCACCCCTTCATTACCATTACTCCCAGGTCCACTTGGCCTCGGAATGGTAGCACCTTTTAGGGCCTTATTTATGGGTTAAATAGAACTAAACTGCGTACTTATGATGAACTGAATTCTTTCAATTAGAATTTTGACTAAACTGATTAGCTTGAAATAGAAATGTTTTTGACAATTAAACTGTGTACTTATATTTATTCTGCGTACTTATGCTAAACTGAATGGTTTGAAATGGAACTGTTTTTGACATTGATACTGTACTTACGCTAAACTGAATTGTTTGATATAGAACTGTTTTGACATTTAACTGCGTAAACAAAATCTATACTTATACTAAACTGAATTAGCTGAATTAGAACTGTTTGAATAAACTGTATAGCTTAAAATAGAAATGTTTTTTCACAATTAAACTGTGTACAAATGTTGAACGGAATTATTTGAAATAGAACTGATTATTTGTTTAAAAATGGATTTGGCATTCAATAACCTACAAAGGTTGATATGTCATAAAACCCAATTAACCAACCAACGAACGAACCAACGAAATATAACCAAATCATACCTAGGTCGATTGAGCAGAAGATATTTTGTGTGGAGACATATTACGAAACTAAGTCTTTCAACATTGTTCAAGCAAGATACTGAGTGAAGTTTAATTTTAACACATTTCTAAACAAGAGTCAGATCTTCAAAAATGTTGAAACTCAGGGCATTGTAAAGATTGTTGGGCAACGGTTTTCTCACAATATGTGCCTCCAATCACCCAGGAGGAATTTGCATGTGCTATCAACAACTTTACACGCAGAAATTCAACAGTGCTTTCAACTGAACGGCGGACATCTGGAACATGTACTCCAGGGCTCCTCTTGACATTTTCCTTTCAGTCTGTAACTAAATGGTTGCAGATCCAAAAATGTTATTCTTTTATCTTTTAATAAATGTGATTTTCATTTCTCTAATAGTTTATGCTTCTTGATTGGTGCCCGAATATTTTGTTTCAAAAAATGAAAACACCTTTCTCTTTCACAATCTCTGTCTGTATTTCTGTCTCTCTATATATACGTGAGTGTGTGTATATAGAACTGCACATAAATATTTGAACAAGAAGGCTAAAAATTCCAACGTTTAGTTTCCAGGGTGAAAAGCAGGTTTTCATTTTATCGGTCAGATATATATATATATATATATATATATATATATATATATATATAATCAAGTCATGTGGATAGTCCTTTAACTTTCTCTCTTGTGATCCATCCCTATCTTCCATTGCTCCACGCAGGTCCTTCTTATTGTATTCAATGTCCGCACAGTGTGGTCCTATGCTAGTTACGGAGCCCAATGTGGTGTGCCTACTAGTCACAGTACTTGTTGTGGCTATTGTGTTCGTAACTACCACATTAGCTGCCGGCTGTTTGCTTTGTCAAATCCTCCCATGCCCACGTTGTGTTTGAAAGATCCACGGGGGTGGGTGACACCATTTAGCCGGATCTTCTTCTGACGGTCTGGTAATATGAGTGGCTAGATTGTCTAGCAACTAAAAGAATAGAGAATCCCCGTTGTTTAACAACAACAACAACAAAAATTTGTTTTTATTGAAACACGTTTGTGAGAAAATAAATAACAAACAAATGAGGTTTGCTTTCCTGGCAAAAAGAAAAAGAAAGAATATCGAGTGAGGATAAGAAAAAGGGACCAAGAAGAAACTCAAGACTGCCAAAGAAGCATCGCTTCCATTCTAGACCCGAAGTACTCCGAAAGCAGAGATGAACTCATAAGAGATGTACTCTTATGGATCCCCACACATGGCCGCGCAAAAGCAGGACGACCAGCTCGAACATACATTCAGCAGCTATGTGAGGATACAGGTTGTTGTCCTGAAGACCTACCTAGGGCGATGAACGATAGGGAGGAGTGGCGAGAGAGGGTGAGGGATATCCGTGCTGCCAGCACGATATGATGATGATGATGAGTGTTACTCTAACCGCACCTCATCGTCACTTTTCCTCTCTCGATATTCTTTCTTCTTCTGCACGTAAGTTTTAGTTGGGGAGTCAAAACTTGTTTAGGAGTTTATAAGAGAACATTGCTTATGAATTCGTCAAAACATCTCCAGCCGAGTCCAGCATGTCTTGTTCGGCTTACTTGGTTGGTTTAGAAGATGGGAAGTAAGAGGCCGTACAGCTGCTGTATTTTGGTTGTTGCTTCAAGGATTTGTTCAAAATAGTCTGTATTATTCTTTTTGTAATTCCCATTTAGCTATTTTTTTTCCAAATGTTTCATTTGAGTCCATGAGGTGCATCCATACAGTAGTATCGAAAAAAGCCACAGCTTGGAAGAAATCCCATTTTATTTTTATCAGATAGATCAGATTTCTATATGATCCACAAATTGTCAATAGTAGTCCATGTCTTTCTTATTGTATATTGACACCCCTTTCAGTAGATGAGATATTGCTGTCAAGGTATGTGAACTAAAAAAAAAAGAAGTAAAGATTAGAAGCAACTTATATCCTGCAGAAAGTATAATGCAGACGACCCAACGCTTCTCGCTAATGCACCTGCCCAAGCCTAATCCCTATTGCATATCCTGGAGCAAGCAGCAAGAGGCATTGGTCTCTACATGAGCGCAGATAAAACAGAAGATGAAGTCATCCCTTTAAATAATAAACCTCTGATATATATATATATATATATAATCTTTGAGATTTGGCTCGCCCGAGCGACTCCGTCGATTAAAAACTTATTTGGGTGATTAAAGTTATTCTTCTTATCGCTCGGCGGTCGATCAACAATCGCAATGAAACGTGTCTCTTCAAATATTGAAAAAGGAAAACTGATTCTTTTTATAACCCAAAAGTATATCATGGAAGACTCACAAGTTACTTAGAATGACCTACAATGACATTAGTGAATTTTTTGGTTTTGTGCCTGACGCCTGACGACCGTCGAAATGCCTGGTTAAATAAAAGGGAGTCACATCCCTATAATATATACCGCAATCATTAAAAGAAGATCTGACAAATGGAATTTAGAATGACCAGAACCTCTCTCTTGGACGTCCGGTCATAGTAAACATTCGTATAATTAACGCTTTCCTTGTGGAACCAAAATGTCTCTGTTGTCTAGATTGAAGACATTTCCAAAACCAATTGTCCAGATTGAAAACAATCTGGACAATTGGTTTTTGGAAATGGTTATTCAAATTTAATTATCATCTCATTCGTCTTAATATCAATTCACCTATAACATTGTATTTGTAGCAAATATATGCTCATGATTCGTATTTAAATGACTTGATTTTTTTCTGTGGATATATAGCTTTCGCAAAATCAGCAAACCGCCTCAGATTTGATCTAATGGGTCATATTTCTTTCGGTAAGCAAAGGAACTATTGCTTGCTGCTACTTGAAACCATATAACGGTGTACAAAGAGTGAGTATTAGAGTACTTAAAACTATATAATTGTGTATGAATTATTAGTATTAGATAGGAATACTTGAAAAATATTATTATGTATGAATTGTTTGTATTTGATAGAAATACTTCAAATCATAATTTGTCTGTCTGTTTGGCTAATCTTCTTTTCCTCTTTAATGTTTCCTGTTTTTGTATGTATGTATGTATGTATGTATGTATGTATCTATTTATCTATCTATCTGTAATATATTAACGTGACCTGCAGGTGTGAATACAGCGGATGTTGTTGACAGATTCATTGATAAGATCTGAGTGATCACCTGAATTTCATCATACCCACTGGTGCTGTGTACCGGCGGATGTTGAGACAGCTGCATCCGGCCGAGGATAAAATCAACAAGGTGATTGCCGGAATGTCACCATGCACACATGTGCTGTGTATCGGCAGATGTTGAGACAGCTACACCCGGCTGAAGATAATATCAACAAAGTGATTACCGGAATATCACCTTGACCTATGGATGTGGTTGAATTCGGTGATGGTGGCAGATACATCCGCCCACAAAAGTGGGCTTGGGCAAGTAGCCAATGGGAATAAACAACATAACCAATGGAAAGCAAAGAAGTGAGACGTGGGTGTAACCATAGTCAACGAAAAAGTGGAATTGCGGCTGGTCACGTAAGACTATACGTGACTATATATAAGTTCGCGAATTTTGGCTAAAGTCAGTTGTTCACTGGCTCTTCCGTCTCCTGACAACTCCTCCGTGTGCGCGAACTCTCTGCGATTGCTTTTCTGCTTCTCACAAGTATCATTGTTAAGAATAAGAATATAATCTTTTATTTTTATATACATACGTGTTCCTCGTTGTTAATAACGATACAGCTATCTATCTATCTATCTATCTATCTATCTATCTATCTATCTATCTTTTTGGGGTGCTTGTCTGTCTCTCTGTCTATCTATCTTTTGCTTTTTAGTGTCTTCTGCTTCTATCTATCTATCTATCTATCTATCTATCTATCTATCTATCTATCTATCTATCTCAGTTTGTTATCTATCTATCTATCTATCTATCTATCTATCTATCTATCTATCTTACACTGCTTATCTATCTATCTATCTATCTATCTATCCTACAATGCCTATCTATCTATCTATCTATCTATCTATCTATCTATCTATCTATCCTACAATGCTTATCTATCTATCTATCTATCTATCTATCTATCTATCTATCTATCCTACAATGCTCATCTATCTATCTATCTATCTATCTATCTATCTTTTTGGGGTGCTTGTCTGTCTCTCTGTCTATCTATCTTTTGCTTTTTAGTGTCTTCTGCTTCTATCTATCTATCTATCTATCTATCTATCTATCTATCTATCTATCTATCTATCTATCTCAGTCTGTTATCTATCTATCTATCTATCTATCTATCTATCTATCTATCTATCTTACACTGCTTATCTATCTATCTATCCTACAATGCTTATCTATCTATCTATCTATCGTGCACTGCTTATCTATCTATCTATCTATCTATCTATCCTACAATGCCTATCTATCTATCTATCTATCTATCTATCTATCTATCTATCTATCTATCTATCTATCTATCCTACAATGCTTATCTATCTATCTATCTATCTATCTATCTATCCTACACTGCATATCTATCTATCTATCTATCTATCTATCTATCTATCTATCTATTTTTTCTTTGCTTCTTCCTCATCGAAACTCATTCTCTTTTTCACATTCTCTCTCTCTCTATCTCTCTGATTCTGCCTCTGTCTCTTCCTTCTTCTTTTCTATTATTTACTTCTTTTATATCTTCGACTTAACTGTTGAAACAACATCGCACACTCTTCTCTCCGTCTCTTTCCAGCCGTTTCCTCTTTCTTCTCTCTCCAGTCCCCACTCTCTCTCTCTCAATTAATTTCCTTTTCTCATTCTCCTATAAAAACAATTTGTAATTCTTCATACTCAATTCAATTTGCATTCCTGTCTCTTATTCTTCACAGATTTTATGTCAATACAAAACTTTTATTCATAATTTCAAATAATTGACTTTCTAACGAATTCGTCTACTGGAAAATTGAAATTTTCAGACGGCTAAATCTTCAAAAGAAAACATATCTATCTATCTATCTATCTATCTATCTATCTATCTATCTATCTATATATCTATCTATCTTTTTAGGGTACTTGTCTGTCCGTCTATCTGTCTTTTCCTTTTTGATTTTTTCTGCTTCTATCTATCTATCTATCTATCTATCTATCTATCTATCTCAGTTCACCCTTTCAATCTTTCTGACAACTGATTATCTTTCACATTTATAATTTTCCCGTGGGACGGGGTGTAAAAGGCAAAAAAGTTTTTAATTACCGGTGTAATTATGTCGCCCTTTAAAATAATTCATTTTATTTTTAGTTGTTAAAACCCACACTTTGTATAGAGGGTTTTTAGTAGCCCATGAAAAGATTGAATCTTTCAATAAAACTATTCTTTTAAAAATTGAAATTTCTTAAGCATTGTTTTGAGCTCTTCGATGTGTTTTACTACAACTTACATAGTGGGGATTCTTTTTCTTTTTATCTTTTTTTAATAACTAGCGTGGGGGTGTATAAAGAAAACTAATTTTTCCAGTTGCTATTGTGATTTTTGTAAGTTGATTAAATCGATGTCGATATAATTTAACTTTGGTTAATTTGGAAAAAAATGAATTTGTTTTGAGGGGAATTTTTTTGAGGGTGGTGGAAGAGCAAGGAAAAGAAAAAAAAACTTATGAAACCAGACACCCTTGTCCGGCGAGAGCTGCGTACTGGACAGGAAGAAGGAAAGACAGGAGATGTGCAAATGAATAATTACGAACAATCCATTTGTTAAAACAGTGCTAATGCCCTCGTAGATCACTAAAATAGACTGAGCCGCGTATTTGACTGGTTGTTTGCAACAACCAATCAGAAGCGCGGATGAGCGGTCTATTTACGAAACCTACATATATCATCTATCTCTCTCTATATATGTATAAATAAGATTTTGCATTAAATAACCTAGAAGGGTCGATATGCCATAAAACCAAACCAAATCAAATTATACATCTAATTTATTTGTATGAACAGGATTTGGCATTAGATAACCTACGAGGTTGATATGCCATAAAACCCTACCAAACCAAATCCTATATATTGAATATATACGTATAAAGAGGATTTGGCATTAAATAACCTACAATAGTTGATATGCCATAAAACCAAACTAGACCAAAGCAAATCTATATTAGCATATTAAGAATAATTTCTACATCTTGAGAAGCGATCATTTCTCCATCTCTGACTTTATGGCATGTCTTTTCCTGTCAACTGATTCTTTATCCACTCACCCTTTCGATTACCCCCCCCACACACACACATGTGCGCAACACTTACCAACCCTATTTTCCCACTCAGCCACAAATATATTATCTAAACTTTTTGAAAACAGACATTTTTCCAATCAATGTTCGTTTCCGTTTCGCGTGCCGCCGGCGAAAGACTGTCACTTTCTTGTGACCGTGTCAGAAATAACTTTCTGCAAGTTTATTAAACTCGTTTCAAAGTTTTGGCGGTCATACAATTTAAGAACAGAAGAAAAAAATCTTTATGCGCATGCGTAAAAAGATCTTCCGGCAACAACATCAGAAATAATAGTCATCTATATCTCAGTGGACATGTCGGTGAAGCGAACCCATTGCCAACAATTTTATACATCAAATCTATCTATCTATCTATCTATCACAGTCTGCTCATATCTATCTATCTATCTATCTATCTATTTATCTCTATCAATCGATCAATCCTACAATGCTTATCTATCTATCTATCTATCTATCCTACAATGCTTATCTATCTATCTATCTACCTATTAGTCAGTTGAAGCTGTAGAATACACCGACTTCATCTCTGCAAAGGGTTACCCCCCAAACCAAAGAGTGTCCTGGATATGACATTAAACAATCTGATGATGAAGCTCCAGTAATGCTTGAACTTCGGAGAATACGAAGTACCCCTTAATTTCCATCGCTCCCAGGTCCACTCTGACTCGAATTGTTAGAACCTGAAAGGATCTTATCTATGTGTCAAATAGAACTGTATGAAAATGAAATTGTTTGCAAACAAATGACTTATGCTGGTTTCAATTGTTAGAAATAGAACTGTTTCATCTTTCAACTTCATGTAAACAAACGACACATGTTAAATTGAATGGTTAGTATTAAATAGCAATGCTTGTAACCAGTTCACTGTGTGCAAGCACATGATTAATGTTGAATAGAATTATAAAATATTGCAACACGTGAAACCATGTGACTGTGCAGAAACAATAGCAATACTTGTGTGAAAACAAATTAGTTCTAATTCATTTAAAACTGAAATCACCGATAAACTAATCTCTAACGTATCACACACACACACACACACACATATATATATATATATATATATATATATATATATATATATATATATATATATATCTAAACGTGTGCAAACAATTGACAGATGTTAAATTGTTACTGTTACATTGGAATACTTGAAACCATTTAACTGAGTGCAAAAAAATGAGTTCAGGGTCGTTTAAAAATGTTATTAATAAAACGTTTACAACTCATACATATTTAAAATATATGTATAGAAAGGATTTGGCATCAAATAACCAACATTGGTTGATATCCCATAAAATCAAACCAAACCAAACCAAATCATATATATCTAATATATATGTATAAAAAGGATTTGGCATTAAATAACCTGCAATGGGCGCTGTGTCTTAAAATTCAACCAAACCAAATCATATATTATTTAGTATATATCTATAAATAGGATTTGGCATTAAATAACCCCCAGTGGGTGATATTCCATGAAATCCAACAAAACCAAATCATATATTTAATATATATGTATAAAGAGGATTTGGCTTTAAATAACCTACAATGGTGGCTATGCCATAAAACCAAAGCCAACCAAATCATAGATATTTAATATATATGTATAAAAAGGATTTGGCATTAAATATCCTACAATGGTTGATATGCCATAAACCCCAACAAAACCAAGTCATATATTTAATATATACGTATAAAGAGGATTTGGCATTAAATATCCTACAATGATTGATATGCCATAAAACCAAACTAAACCAATCTATATATCTCATTCGTTTTATCTATCTATCTATCCATCTATCCAAACGCATGAATAAACAAGTAAGCTGATTAATTTGAAACACACTTCTACCACCCACTTAACATATACGTCCCAAAGAAAACGCTCATTTGTCAGATTACGGGTCAGTTGAGGCCACTGAGATACCAGAAAATAATCTTCATTCAACAAATAAATAAGCTACGTCAGCGGTGAATATTTTTGTCGATTCTCTTATTAACTCTTTTAAAAACAGAAAAAAAAACCCAGCCTTTTTTCCTTACAAGTCTTTCCTCCTGACGTTATCCTAAGGTTAAAACTTATTAAAAACAATATAGAATTAACTAAAAGAAATGGTCCTATTTGTCTTCTCATATCTATCTATCTATTTATCTATCTATCTATCTCAGTCTGTTCGTTATCTATCTATCTATCTATCTAAATGAATAGGTCCAGAAATCATTTCGAATTTGGTATTTAGCTATTATTATTATTATTATTATTATTTACTGCTTGAGAGTTTTTCACATCAACGTTAGCTGATGGTCTTTCATAGGAGTTTGAGTGACAGCAAGTCTCCTAAAGTCTCCAGGACTCTTCTCAGTATTCTGACCTATCTCAATAATGTAGTAGTTTGGATGGTCTCCAATCGTCTTCTAATTTCCAAGTTCTCCAGTCCCCTTTAATAATCCTTTGTTGAATGTACCAAAAGCACCAATCACGATTAGTATAATTGTCACTTTCATGTTCTACAGTTTTTTCAATTCCCTAGCAAGGTCAAGGTACTTATCATTTTCATTTTCTTTCAATTTTACTCTGCGGTCAGCCGGGACAGCAAAGTCCACAATTTAACAAGTTCTCGTTTTTTGTTGATTATTACAAGGTCTGGTTTGAGAGACAGCAAGTCTCCTTGAGTCTCCAGGACTCTTCTCAGTATTCTGGCCGATCTCAATAATGCCGTAGTTAAGATGGTCTCCACTCTTCCTGTTATTACCAAGTCCTCCTGCCCTTGTTCCAATCATTTAGTGACTGTACCAAGAGCACCTTTCACTTTCTTTCAATTTTACTCTGTGGTCAGCCGGGACAACAAAGTTCATAATTCTGCAAGTTCTCTTTTTTGTTGATTATTACAAGGTCTGGTCGTCTGGCCGAGATTAAGTGATCCGTTTATAACACAAAATCTCATTGGAGTTTAGGTGTGTCATTCTTCAGGACATATGCTGCGTTGAGCGTATACCATTTGTTCGTTTGGTCAAATTTTGATTTCTTGTACAATTCACAGTGGATCACCTTGCCGACCCAGTCATGTCTAGTCTTATATTCCTTCCGTGCTAATTTGCTGCATTCGCTTATTGATTGTTTCGTCTTTATCACCACATAACCTACATTTGCTATTTTGTTACGTCTTATCTATTTTCGCTTTGATATGATTGGTTCTTATGGCGTTATTTTGTGCTACTATTAGGAGAGATTCAGTTTCTCTCTTAAAGTTTCCTTTTCTTAACCACGTCCAGCTTTTCTTGTGTGAGATATTGCTAAGTAGCCGTTTAAAACGTCCATTGGGTTGTTTTTATTCCCATTTTTGTTTTTTAGTACTTGTTCCGTTGGTCTTCGTGTCGTTCATTACAAGCATGGCACATTTTTCTATACCAAATTCCTACCCTACGCCCTGACTGTATATTTTCACTGGGTGTATTAGAGTTTCAAGTTCTTTTTCATTTTTTTGCAAATAGTTTGATATCATACATGTACATTAGGTGATTGATCTTTGCTAGTGATCTACTAAGTTTGTATCAGGATGAGCATTTTTTTAGCATGTGGTTAAGTGGCATCATGGCAATTATGAATTGTTATGGTGATAGCGCATCTCCTTGGAATATACCTCGTTGGATCTTCGCTTCAGCTAAGCTTTTCCCTCCTGCTGTCAATTCTACTCTCGAGATTTTCATGGTTTTCTCGATAAAGTTTATGACTTCATCTGATATTTTGTACATTTTAAAGTAGCTTATTATCCAGCTTTGCGGGATTATATCATATGCTTTTTTGTAGTCAATCCAGGCCATAGCTGGATTTTCCCGTCTGGTCTTGCTCTCATTGAGGATGTGCTGATCTATGTGGAGTAGCTCTCCTGTGCCTCTGGGTCCTTTGCAGTATCCTTTCTGTTCTTCAGGGAACAATCCGCGGCTTGTTAGCGAGTAGTAAATTTCTTCCCTTATTTGTGCTATTAATATTTTTCACGTCATACGTAGGCGCGTTATCGGTCTGTACTTGTTTGGGGCGGTTCCCTTGAAGGGGTCCTTCTGGATCAATGTGATCTTTCCTTTGATCATCCATTCGGGTACGTGTTCTTCTTGTAGGCATCTATTCATTTCGAGTGATAGTCTGTCATGAATGAAGGGGAATTTCTTGAACTAGAATCCATGTATTCCATCATGGTCTTGCATTTTCCAATCTGATATTTTCTAATGTTGTTCTGAGTAAGTCGATGGGTATTTCTGCTTTCAGACCTTCTTCAAGTCCTCCTCATTCTTTTGCGATATTGCTTATATTTTATTCTCAGGGTTGACAAATTTTACTCTAAAATTGCTCGGTTTCGCTTGCATCCGGTTGTTGGTATGTTTTCATGTCATCTCCTCCAACTTGTTCGTAGAATTTCCTTTCGTTGTTTTGGAATGTCCTGTTTTGTCTGTATTGTTTTAACGATTCTCGATAACTTTTTAATCTTCCTTCTTTCACTTGTACCTTCTGGTTTATTTCTTCAAGTTGTATTGCTATTTTTCCAATGTTTTCCTTTTCCTTTTTGTCTCAACATGTTTTAGCGTTTTTCCTTTGTTTCATCATTTTTGCCTGTTTTCGTAGATTATTTTATCTGCGTTTTCAGTCGAATTTCCCATCTAGGTTTTGATTTTTTCTTCGTGCTTTTTAAGGGGACCCAGATTTTCTCACAAACTAATTTCGTTCCAGGATAGATAAGTTCATTTCATTTGATTATATCATTTGTTGATATATATTTTAGTCAATGATTTATGTATTTCTTTTCTCTCTTAACTTTTCTCCATTCCATGTTTCTTAGTAATTGAAGGGTAGTCTTTTTTTTCCATTCATAATTCTCTTTAAATTTTTCTAAGTTTATTATTTTTTTTCTTGTGTTAGCGTTTGTTCTATGTTGTTTGGTTGTGTGTTGTTTCTATTTTTAGAAGTTGGCGGTTCATTTCGGTTAGACAGTTCTTGCTTGTCAATACTTGGTTTATTTGATATTCTATAACTATCTTGGTCATTATTTGTTTTCTGGAGTATTTCTAGTATTTCAAGGTAAAATAAAACCAACTTTTTATTGTCCTAACTTGGTTAGTGAATTTTTGGCTTGTTGTCTGAAAACTAGCACATTCTTACCAGATCTCTATTATTTTTAAAAAATTCCTCTTTCCGTTGAGTTGCTCCAAAAATAGCAGTGCAGTGCAAGTTGGTTGTCTTTCCAAGTCCATGTTTTGTGTTTGCATCTCTGATTTATGTGGTTCCTTAAATCGTCATTCATGTACCTGAAAAAAACGAAAAAAAACAGCCAACATTCGCAAGATGACGATCAGGTCTCCAATGTTGCCTATTAAGAGAGTACTTGCCGATCATGACACCCGAGCTTTGTTGCCTGGATTCCAAGTTGTGCTATATTTTGATTCAACATTTTTATCATGGGTGATATATTGTGGCTATACCAGACCCGGGGGTTGTTTAAAATCTGCGTACATGACACAGACATGACCTGGTTTTCTGATTGAACTGTATGATACAGGCCGTTGACTTGTGAGTTTGTCCCGCCCAGCATCTGATGAAGCGGGCAGTTGATCCGTCGCTGGATTAAACTAACTTCCTTCACATCAACTATGTTGCTTCCCATGGCTTCTAAGGCTGGACACACACACACACACACACACAAACACAAAAAGAAAAAGTTTTTTCCTTTCCGCTTTCTTTTTCTCCTATTTATTCTTGTCCTTCTCACCCGTACTTTCCGAAAGTTTTAACTTAGGATTGAGTCCACATTTATGCTACTTTTGAAATTCAGAGGTCCCGAGCAATTGGCTATTATTTCTGTGTCATTATATGTGCCAACGCTATTTAAGGTAGTCGACTCGGAGGAATCTGTTATTGTAAGATTAAGCCCTGTTAGGATTATTTCCATCTGGTTAATCTTAAACCGACAAAAAATAATAGTAATAATATTAAAAACAACGACAGAAAACATGTTTATTAATACCAGCATTTGAGCCATAATTTACTTACCTTCAGATGTTGTCAGCTTTGGATTATTGCACGAAATATAGCTCTTCCGGTTCGTGCTACTTTTGACTTAAATTCTCGGACCGTGTTTGTGAACATTCTTTCGTATTCGTCCCTCCCCACTTTTTTTGTTTTTTTCCTACTCTTTTAATTACTTTGACTGAAAAGTTATCATCATTATTATTATTAGACTTCTTTGTGGGTTTTTCACACTAGCGTTAACTGATGTTCTTCTACTGGAGTTAGAGGGACAGCAACTCTCGACAAATCCCCAGGACTCTCCTCAGTATTCTGGCTGATCTTGATAATGTTGTTGTTTGGATGGTTGCCACATTTTAAGACATCCGGTCCCTTTATTAATCCTTTGGTGAGTGTATTATTATTATTATTATTATTATAGAGCTTTTCACAGCAGTGTTAGCGGATGGTTTTTCACTGGAATCTGAGTGACAGCAAGTCTCCCCAAGTCTCCCGGACTCTTCTCAGTATTCTGGCCGATCTCAATAATGCTGTCGTTTGGGTGGTCTCCACTCGTCCGCCAACTTCCAAGTCCTCCAGTCCCTTTAGTAATCCTTTAGTTACCGTTCCAAACGCACCATTTACAATTGGAATAATTGTCACCTGCATGTTCCAGTTTTTTCAATTCCCAAGCAAGGTCGAGGTACTTATCCTTCTTTTCACATTCTTTCAGTTTTATTCTGTGGTCAGCCGGAACATCATCATTATTATTATTATTATTATTATTATTATTATTATTATTACACCTTGAGAGTTTTTCACATCAGCTTTAGCTGGTTCTCTTTCACTGGAGTTTGAGAGACAGCAAGTCTCCTTGAGTCTCCAGGACTCTTCTCAGTATTCTGGCCAATCTCAATAATGCCGTAGTTAAGATGGTCTCCGCTCGTCCTGTTATTTCCATGTCCTCCTGCCCTTGTTCCAATCATTTAGTGACTGTAGCAAGAGCACTTTTCACTTTCTTTCAATTTTACTCTGTGGTCAGCCGAGACAACAAAGTTCATAATTCTGCTAGCTCTCTTTTTTTGTTGATTATTACAAAGTCTGGTCGTCTGGCCGAGATTAAGTGATCCGTTTGTATGATAAAATCCCAGAGGTGTTATTATCATCATTATCATTCCTTGTGAATTTTTCACACCAGCGTTAGCGTTAGTTTTGTGGATCAGTAAAGGGTCTGGAGGAAAGACACGAACTCAGGTTTACATGGAACAAAGTATATTAACGAAAGTATAAAACAACATAGATAAAAAAAGGCGTTGAACGTCAGTCTGACTGCCAAAGTGTTAGGCTGGGAAGAACTTAGGTATTTGTTTTCCGTCCCACCACCGGAGAAGTATGGCACAAGGCCGTTTTTATGGTGGGTCCGTTTGCAGGGCCGAAGCCCACACGGATCCGGCAATGCCAAAAATACCTTCGGCTCTGTCTGCATTCCTCTTATTAGAGACGCTCCAGGGATAAAAGCCTGGGGGGGGGTTCCCCTTGAGGCCGAAGGAAATAGTGAGTCAACCAGCCAGCACTCGGCCAGATCCGTGCCCTGAGTCAAACACGGCTGACCGAGGCTGGGGAGAACTTAGTAATCTACAAAGCTCTTTGCTTCGATGTGGCACAATGCCGAATGAATGCGGCGCCAAATAAGACTCGAACTCACTCGTGTAGAATTGCTAGTCTAGCTTGCTAACTGTTACGCCACCAGAGGTGCCCGGCTGGGGAGAGTTTAATAATTTACGAAGCTCTTTGCTTTGACGTGGCACAAGGCCGAATGAATGGGTCGTCAAATGAGACTCGAACTCACTCGTGTAGAATTGCTAGTCTAGCTTGCTAACTGTTACGCCACCAGAGATACCCGGCTGGGGAGAACTTAGCACCGAGATGAGTATTCTCCCGGTATTAATAGCAACAGGAAGAATCCGCAGGTTTGGTACCCTAACAGTTAGTGACAGCAAATCTTCTCATTCCAGTTCTTTTTAACGTATTCTGACCGATATCCACAATGGTGTAGTTAGGATGGTTTCCCTTTCTTAGCCGTTTCCAGGTGTTTTTACGTCTGAGCTTCCTTCATCATCATCATCATCATGTCGTGCCACTATCACAGATATCCCTGACCCTCTCTCGTCGTTTCTCCCTATCGCTTCTGGCAGGTCTTCAGGGATACATACTGTATCCTCACATAGCTGCTGTATGTATGTTCGAGTTGGTCATCCTGCTTTTGCCCGGCCATATGTGGGGTTCCATAGGAGTACATTACTTATGAGCTCGTCCCTGCTTTTCCAGCAGTGTCCTGCATGTCTGGTTCGTCTAACTTGGATAGTTTTCGTGATGGGAGGCAGGTGGCCGTATAGTTGGTGTCTTGTGGGGTGTTGCCACCAGGACTTGTTCAATATTGCTCGCAGCATTCTTGTGTAATTGCCGTCTAGCTTCTTCTCCAGCCATTTTGTTAGCGTCCATGTAGTGCATCCATACAGCAGTATCAGTATGACAGCTGTCTGGAAGAAATTGCGTTTCATTTTATCGGTTAGGTCTGATTTCCATATGATCGATAGTCTATTGGTAGCTGTTCATGCCTTTGTTAGCCGCGTGCTTCCTTAAAATATTATTATTAGTTTTTTTGTAATTGTATGCAACTCGTATTTCGACTGCTGATGTCGTTTTCCAGCAATTTGAATGGCTAAGTTATGTTCTTTTTATTCAAAAAATCGTTTTTTGTTTTGTGTAATTCCAACTTTTCTGTCTGAGAATAAATTAAGAGCCAATGTATTAATGTATTCAAAACCTTTTTTAGACTGGTAAACAATCCATATTTTGCTGCAGTATAAATGTTTTAAGATGTAAAATATACTGATGCAGGGAAATACGAAACACTGACGACTCTCTGTTGTTCAGGTACGAAACGTTTATTAACTTCTTGACTTTAGTTTTTCGACACGAGGAGAGAGAGACAATTTCTACTATGCTGACTGTACTATCTAACCCAACAAATGCACTGCGCATCCCGTAGCCCCCAGCTGGACTGTCCCGAGCCAGAGTCGGATCTCAACTCACTCTTTTTCAAAATCACCAAATTCTCAGCCCATCGCTACAGGGCATGACGTCATTCACACCCCAGTCTACTTTCCTATCTGGGGTTTTTATTATGACATTTGTGATTGACATATCCACTGCGCACGAGCGTGAACTGTACTCAATGTGCGTGCACCTGCACTAAGAGCCGAATAGTTCAAAGCCCAACCAAACCGAATGATAAAATATAATTAACGGAAAATGATTAATAAAAAAAATCATTCCGTAATTATATAACAAAGAGTCAAGATATCAATAACGTTTACAATCTTTTTAAGTCGATAAACTCACTTAATACTTAGTTGCTATATCAATGTTTTAAGAGCCAATGTATCAATAAAATTCAAAATCTTTTTAAATAAATAAACACTCCATATTTAGTTGCAATATCAATTTTTTAAATTATCCACTTATCAATAAACTTTAAAATCATTTTAAACAGGTAAACACTTCATACTTAGTTGCAATATTAATGTTGGTTGGTTAGTAGGTTGGTAGGTTGGGTTTTATGGCATATCAACCTTTGTAGGTTATTTATTGCCAAATCCATTTTTATACAAATAATCAGTTCTATTTCAAACAATTCAGTTTAGCATACAAAAACAGTTTCATTTCAAACAATTCAGTACGCTGTTTAAATGTAGGTACACAGTTTAATTGTCAAAAAACATTTCTATTTCAAGTTATTCAGTTTAGTCAAACAGTTCTAATTTAAACAATTCAGTTTAGCATAAGTACGCAGTTTAAATGCAAGTTTAAATGCAATGGTCAAAAACAGTTCTATTTCAAGTAATTCAGTTTAGCATAAGTACACAGTTTAGTTCTACTTGACTCTTAGATAGGAACCTATCAGGTGCTACCACTCCGGGCCAGAGTGGACCTGGCAAAGAAGGGGTACTCCGCATTTCCCAAAACTCCAGCATCACTGGAATCAGATTGTTTAGTGTAATAACCAGGACACTTTTGGGGTGAATCTTACCCCTCTGCAGAAGTGCAGTCTGTGTATTCTACAGTCCCAACCGATTGGGCAATGCAGTATCAATGCGTAAATAAAGGTCACAATCATTTTAAGCAGGTAAACACTTCATACTTTGTTGAAATATCAATGTCTAAAGATCCAATCTATTAAGGTCACAATCATTTTAAACATTGTCGCAAGGTCTCTTTTTGACCCAATAGATAGTACAGGTACAGATACTACCAATTAAAATCAGAGTTGACCGGGGAGTAATGGCTGCAAAGGGGTGGCTTCACCCTCCTTGGAATTCCAGAACTGGCACCTCACCACCGGATTCTGCACATGGAAACCATTTGTCTGAGGTAACAGTACCTAAATGAAAAATGTATACAAAACATGCTCCATCCATTTACCGCGAAGAACTTAATATTACGTTTTATTCGTTTACCCGCCCCTTTCTTCGCCAACAAAGCTTTGCGATCAACAATCACTTTGCCATTTGCAATGAAATTTTAGATAAAGGAACTATAAAACAAATGGGCTGAAATTGCCTTAACAGCTTTTGAGGAAATTTTAGAAAGAAAAATTGAATGAAAAGAAAAATAGCAGCCACCGTTTTTGCGTTTCATTTATTTCCTTGTATTACAAAATATAAATTAGATTAAAATATTTATAATTTAGTCACTTTTAGCAGAAAATAGGCAGGAATTTTTCTAACTTTTATTTTCATTTTTCTGTTTTTTTGAAGCTTATAATACAGGAATTTTTCTACGCTTTTTCTCCATCCGCTCTCTCTCTCTCTCTCTCTCTCTTTTTCTTTCTCTCTCTCTCGCTATCCATCTATCTATCTATCTATCTATCTATCTATGCCAGACTCTTCAGATCAATTTATATTTGTCCGTCCATATCTATCTATCTATCTATCTATCTATCTATCTATCTATCTATGCCTGACACTTCAGATCAATTTTTATTTGTCCGTTCGTATGTATGTATGTATGTATGTATGTATCTATCTATCTATCTATTTATCTCAGTTTGCTCATATCTATCTATCTATCTATCTATCTATCTATCTATCTATCTATCTCAGTCTGCTTATATCTATCTATCTATCTATCTATCTATCTATCTATCTATCTATCTATGCCTGACACTTCAGACCAATCTATATTTGTCCATTCATGTGTATGTATGTATGTATGTATCTATCTATCTATCTATCTATCTATCTATCTATCTATCTATCTATCTATCTCAGTCTGCTCTTATCTATCTATCTATCTATCTATCTATGCTTTTATCTCGCTCTTCAGAGGAGTCACCTTGGCGTAGTGGCTAACATACTGGACTGAGACAATGTAGTAAGCGATTGTAAACTCTAGTAGCACTATTACACCCCCTTTTGGACTAATGCCACTGGGAAAGGTATTGAACTAATTATCGTCTCAGACATGGGATTAATAATATCAATGCTGTTCTTCTACAAGGATGGATTTGGTATTAAATATTCCATGAAAGTTGATATGCCATTAAACAAAGAAACCAAACCAAGTCATTTCTCCCTTTCTCCTCGTCTGTGTGTACTTCTATCTCTGAATTTTCATTCTCCTTACGAAGTATATTTCATATATTTTCATTTGTTCCAGTCATTTTGCATCTATCTGTCTCTACACATCTGTCTCGGTCTGCATACATCTGTTGGGGTTGCTTCACATCTGTGTCGTTCTCCTCACATCTGTTTGGGTCTCATTACATCTGTCTCAGTCTGCACACATCTGTCTAATCTTCTCACATGGTTTGGGGCCCTTCACACCTCTGTCTAATCTTCTCACATGTTTTTGGGGCCCTTCACACATGTCTTGGTCCCATCACACTCGTCTCGGTCGGCACACATTTGTCTTGGTCCTCTCACATCTGTCTCTGTCTACTCACATCTTTTTGGGTCTCCTTACATTTGTCCTAGTCTTTTCACATCTGCCTGGGCCCGCTCATATGTGTCTTATTCTCCTCTCATCTCTTTCGCTCAGCTCACATTTGTCTTGGTTTTCTCAAATCTGTCGGTCTCCTCATCTGGTTGTGTTTCTTCACATATTGATTGGTCTGTTCAAATCTTTCTGGATCTGTTCCTGTCTTGGTCCCCTCTGATCTGTCGGTCCCCTCTCATCTATCGGTCTTCTCACTTCACATCTGTCTTAGTCCCTCACGTCTGTCTCCGTTATCTCACATCTGTCTTGGTACACTCACATCTGCCCCAGTCTCCTCTCATCTATTCCAGTCTCCTCACATCTGTTTGGATCTCCTTACATCTGTCACGGTCTTCTTACATAAGTCCTGCCTCCGTTATCTCACATCTTTCTTGGTACCCTCACATCTACCCCAGTCTCCTCACATCTGCCCCAATATCCTCACATCTGTTTGGATCTCCTTACATCTGTCACGATCTTCCTATATAAGTCTGGCCTCCGTTATCTCACATCTGTCTTGGTACCCTCACATCTACCCCAGTCTCCTCACATCTGCCCCAATATCCTCACATCTGTTTGGATCTCCTTACATCTTTCACGGTCTTTTTATATAAGTCTGGCCTCCATTATCTCACATCTGTCTTGGTACCCTCACATCTACCCCAGTCTCCTCACATCTGCCCCAATATCCTCACATCTGTTTGGATCTCCTTACATCTGTCACGGTCTTCTTACATAAGTCTGACCTCCGTTATCTCACATCTTTCTTGGTACCTTCACATCTGCCCCAGTCTCCTCACATCTGTTTGGATCTCCTTACATCTGTCACGGTCTTCTTACATTAGTCTGGCCTGCTTACATCTGTCTGGGTCCCTTCACATCTGTCACGGTCTATTCTTATCTGTCTGGATTTCCTTAAATAGATTTATATATGTGTGTGCGTGCGCACGTCTGTACGTATGTAGAGTACGATGGGTCAGTTGACGTCTAAATTACATAAAAATGAAAAGGACACAGATATCTTACTTTATCAGATATGTTTGCCAAAATTACATGAAAATATCTTGAAATGCATAAAGTTTATTTGAATTTTTGAATTTATTTTTAAATTTACTTATTTATTTAAATTGACTTCAATCCCGGCTTCCTGACAACTTCAGAATTTCCTGTAAGCTTTTCCGACGGTCTCCTTACTTAAATTAATAAATACTGCCGTTATCCTTGCCTTCAGTTTATCTTTGGAGATACACAAAGTTTTTTGGTCTCTCACTCAACCACGCTTCTCACATAATTATCAAAGGGATTGCAATCTGAGGAGTTGGGTTGCTTGATGTCAGGAGTGATGTGGTCGCAGATATTTTCTCATAATCAAGATTGGTTTCCCCTGCTGGTCCTGTTCTCAGACAAAGTGTCTTCCAGCAGCCACCTACTTGATACATGTCAACACTACCTCCCCCAGGCGCTTGATGTTGGCCCCTGTGATGAGTATGCAGCCACGTAGGGAGTCAATCTCGCGAGCCATTTTTAATAAATTAGGTAATCCACTCTCTAAAAATATGTAAAAACTGTCTTACACTCGAGAGATGACATCAATAGACTATATGCGATAAGAAGAAAAGGAAGACGAGGACTTGTCAGCGCTGAGGGTTGTGTAGGTGTAGTAATACAAGAAGTCGAAGAATATGTCAAGTGCAAAGAGAGATTGATAACAGCAGTTTGTATCTACAGTAACAACAGGAAAATAAAAACATAAAATCTAAACAAGAAAAATTGGAAGAAAAAAACAACTATATAGATACTTTAAGTGATAAACCAAGGAATTTGCGCATGAGATGACCTGGAATGGCTACGCAGAGGAAACCTTAAGAGAGAAACTGAACTTTTATTAATAGCAACACAATAATTCCAAAAAGACTGATTATATCAAAACAAAAATTAATGATTCACAACAGATTAGCAAGTGCAGATTATGGGGTGACAGAGATTAAATGATTAATCACATAATCCTATTTACCAACCTCTCCGCTCGGGCAGGATATGACACAAGGTCAATTCTTAAGCGGAGTTTAACAGGTCTGAATTCAGAGTTTTCCTTCTAGACTAGAAGGCTGAAGAACCCAGTCTCTCCTACTATTTACCCATAGCTGGAGGGAGGATGATTGGATTCATACCTTTCTCAAGGGTATTAGTGCTATGTGAAATACAATAATTCTCATCCAGGATTTGAACTTGAGTCGCCATGTCCATTTCCTACGACGATAACCATTACACTACGGGCACATATTAAGCGGATTGGGCAAACTGGCTCAAAAGGAATTCAAGACTAAGCATGAACGGGTGGGAATGGTGATCCACAGGGAATTGTGCAAGAGACTAAAGTTTGGCTCTACAACCAAATGGTATATGCACAAAAGAGAATCTCTCTTAAAAAATGAGACGCATAAAACTCCCTGAAATTTTGAGATACAAACGATCACCAAATCCCGAACAGAAAACCTGACATCGTGTTAATTATCAAGAAGAAAATAATTTGGTATTTTGTGTATTTTGTCATTTTAGCGAGCCACTGGGGAGGGGGCGAATGAAAAAACAACAACAAAGAGGTTGCTTCGGAATTGAAAATGCTGTGGAGCACATAGGTGACGATAATACCAATGAAGGTATAACATCAAAATAAAGGAATTATGAATAAAGCTGCGACTGTCATTCTTCAAGGCTGACTTTGGCATTAAATAACCCGCAAATGTTGATATGCCATTAAATAAAGAAACCAAAACCTGTTCATTTCCCAAGATGGTAACCATTACGAATATATATATATATATATATATATATTTACGAATACCTTCGAGCCAGAAAAATCTACCAATGTTTCACTTAACCGGATAATCTGGACAGTTTTGTTAAAAGAAGGTTTGGATTAAACCATATTGTATGGATTAAACGTCTTCATACTATAATCCAAATGAATTACTTAACCAAAGGTCGTAAATACTTAATGTTTCTAGACACAAAAAGTTCGGTCATTCGGTAGGTAAAGGATATCTTACCTTTTTATTTACTCCTCTAGAGCTTTTCACATCAGCGTTAGCTGATGGTTTTTCACTGGAGTCTGAGTGACAGCAAGTCTCCTCAAATCACCAGGACTCTTCTCAGTATTTTGGCCGTTTTCAATAATGCTGTCGTTTGTATAGTCTCCACTCGTCCGCCAACTTATAATTATTATTATTATTAGTCACTCATTAGAGCTTTTCACATCAGCGTTAGCCGATGCTTTTTCACTGGAGTCTGAGTGACAGCAAGAGTCCTCAAGTCTCCAGAACTCTTCTTAGTATTCTGGCCGTTCCCAATAATGCTGTCCTTTGGATTATTATTATTATTATTATTATTATTATTATTATTATTATTATTATTATTATTAGGCTAATTTCATTCTTTCTGGCTGCCTTTTAACCAATAAAATATAATTTTGGTCCAACACTTTTTTAGTCAGAATCATCCTGATGATCTATTCGGTGAAACCTGGGTAGAATTTTTCTGACTTTATAGGTATTCCCATTTCGCTCTACTAAGTGTATTTAGAACTCTTATGTTTAGATTAAGGAATCCTGTCGGTGTTTTTTTTCTTTTGACTAGGCATTGCGTTATTGGTTGATTATTTCAAAATGGTACGAAGGTTTTTATTTTTTTCCTTTTTATAGATTTTTTTCTAGATATCCGTGTAATTTCTTTTTATTTGCAAACTGTATAATATGTTTTTTTTCAAACCGTCAGAATTATAGAATGGGTTGTATACTCCCATGCATATGCATCAACATCTAAATGTGCATACAGAATCATAACGACACAATGATAAAAGACGAGCGACACAGTTCTTAGAAAAATATGTACTTCTCACTTTATTGAAATGGTTCGGGAAGGATTACTTAAGGTTTTACTGTGAGAGGGAGTTAGAGACCGAACAGAACTGCAATATATTGACCCCCACTCTTATGGCCATCAGCGTTGTGTCTTTCTTGTTCTCTAGTGCTGCTCAACCGGAGGCCCGGGGGCTCAGCTTTCTGCTGAGTGCTGGCTTTCTCTACCACATCCTGTCACCAACGGGTCTCCAAACTCACTGGGGGTGGGGTCCCAAAGGCCCCTTCTGCCGGGTGGTAACTTTCTCTACCACATCTTGTCCCAAACTCGTCTGATCTCCCACTCACTGACTTCCTGTCCTCACCGAGTTATATAATAGTTCAATCGCCCTCTCAATCGCCCACTCTATCTTTGGAATGGTATGTTTGCTCGTCATCACTCTCTTTCGGTGCATCAGTCTATGAGTGTATCATGGGCTTTTGCCTTGTCCCATTTCGTCAGCCAAATCCGCCTACGCGATTTCTTCTCATAACTGCCATCGGAATGTGTCACTTCCTTCCGGTGCATCACTTTGGAATGGCATGTTTGGCCGGGTCGAAGGTCAACATACAACAAATGGGTATAAAAATTAATATATATATATATATATATATATATTGTTAGCATATTTTATTAAGGATGACAGACAAGGATACGAAGTTGTGTTTTTTAGGATTTTCATATACACGAACTACTCGTTGCAACTGTGACCCTGTCGACTGGGGCTGTAGAATACACCGACTGCTTCTCTGCAGAGGGGTAAGGCTCCTCCCAAATGAATGTCCTGATATGACACTAAACAATCTGATGGTGATGCTCCAGTAATGCTGGAGCTTTGGGGAATACGGAGTACTCCTTTTTACCATGGGTCCCGGGTCAACTCTAGCTAAGAGTGGTAGCACCTAATAGGGTCCTATCTATGGGTCAAATAGAAGTAAACTGTATGATTATGCTAAACTGAATTGTTTGAAATTGAACTGTTTTTATATTTAACTGTGTTTAAAAAAATGACTGATGTTTAATTGAATTGTTTGTGATACATAGCAATACTTGGAATCTATTTAACTTTTTTGACAAAACTGAATAGGTTGAAATAGAAATGTTTTTGACATTTAAACTGTGTACTTGTGCTAAACTGAATTCTTTGAAATAGAACTGTTTATCTGTATAAAAATGGATTTGGTATTAAACAATCTACTATGGCTCATATGCCATAAAACCAAATCAAACCCAACCAAACCAAACCAAACCAAACCAAACGTCGCAACTGAGGATGAAGTCTGGGAAGTAATTGTCCGAAATCTCTAATGCAGTAACTCAAGTTTATGTACTTTCCAATTTTCTTTGGTCATTGTAGAGAATGTAGACACAACCGCGCCATAGGAATAATAAATATTTTGTATGAGAGCGTTCATCGCATGCAGTTAGTATCGTATTTGAACGCGCATTTGACTGGTATTGGTTTGAATGTGTAGAATTCACAGATCACGTGACTTCGAATTGCCGATGATGAAGAACTATACTCCTGTCTCAGTTGCATTTTGGTCGAAATACAAGTACTTATTTGCATTCCTTGTATATACGTGCCCATTGGCTTAATGGGTAGAGTGTACGCCAATAGCCCTAGAGACTTAGGTCGAGTCATACCAAAGACTCAAAAATGGAACTTGATGCCGCCTTTCTTAACACTCAGCATTATAAGGTAGGGGTCAAGGATAAAGTGGAGCTATCCAGGGAAAGGAGCAGCGCTCTCTCGGTGTAGTAGCTTTTGAAAAGGGAGCCTTCGGGTCGCCCCCGACTACGGTCACCAATTTTACTTACTTTTTATATTTATGCATAGATATATACTTTTTTTTCCTGATACGAGTGTCGTTCAAAAAGTTCTAAGCCTCACTAAGACAAATAAACTTTACACTATTTTTCATTGTACTCCCCTTTAACATCCATACACCTGATCCAAAGATGTTCAAGCAGTGAAATCCTGTCACGAAAGAAGGTAGGACCTTGGACCTCTATAGCACATTTGCCATCATCATCGTTTCCAAAATGGTGACGACACAAGTGAGATTTGAATTTTGGAAACAGGAAGAAGTCAGATGGAACTAAGTCCGGTGAGTAAGAGGGGTGGTGAGTGGCAACTTAAACTCCTTGTTAGCTGCTTCTGCTACTGCAACTCGAGTAGTGTGAACAGGCGCGTTATCCTGGAGCAAGAGCACACCTGCCCTCAGATTCCCTTTGCGTGTTGAATTGATTACTTCTTTCAGTTGTGTTAATTCGGATATATACTACCGTCCATTATTAGTTTTGTTCCTTTTTCGTGTAGTCTATCATGATTACGCTTTCTGACCCCCCCCCCCAAAAAAACAAAAACCAAACAAGAAGCTATCATTTCCCACCTGACGCTTTCTAGTTGGCTGAATAGTTGTTTTGTTTTATCAACCCTTTTTGAATCATTTAACACCAAAAAAATTTCAACAATTCAGTTTAGTATACGTATAGTCTTTTTGTTTACAAATGTCAAAACACTTCTATTTCAAATAATTCATTTTAACATAAGTAACCCTAACCATAACCCTTTGGCCAATCAACTCTGGTATTGACTTCTTTACGCCTCCCATACCTCTCATCATCCCTCACAGACTCCCTGCCTTCCTTGAATCTCTTATGCCACTCAAAAACTGATGCTCGATTCATGCAAGATGGTCTAAAAGCAGTCTGAAGCATTCCATACGTTTCTGTGGCATTCTTTCCAAGTTTAAAACACAATTTTAATGCATACCGTTCTTCTAAAGTGTTCTCACATCAAGATTGCATTTTCCCCATCTGTGACAATCAGACTTTAGTAGGGTGTATTCCAATTGCTGCTGTAGCTGTTCATTTACTGAATTTTCAAGAGTCTATGACAATTTTAAATGCCTGTACAAAAAAGTCTGGAAACTTATTGAAGGCACCATGTATGCTACCATCCATTATATTTTTTCCTTTTCCTGGTAGATCATGATCACGTCTTCTGAATCCTCTCCTAAAAAAAACCCCAAAAAAAACACAAGTTTTTTTTTGTGAACAGACGTTTTCTAATTAAACTTCTTCGAGTTTGGAGAATCCACTGTTTGCTTTGAATCCTTGATTCAGGTTCGAAATAGTGAAGCCAGGCTTCATCTGGAGTCAACGATCTGCTGTGGAAATTCTTGGGATTAACCTGGAAGCGAGTCAGAAGTGTCTTGGAAATGTGAGCCCTTTTCAGCTTGTTCTATGGTGCCAGCATTTTTAGAACCCATGTTGTAGACACCTTCTTTGGCTCTAAGATCTATCTAAAAAATAGTGTGGATCAAATCAGATCTAAAGCGTATGGACATAACATCTGTCATCTGAAAATCGTGCTGTGAACGGCATCCACTTGTTCAACGGTGGTTTTGTTTTTAGGACGACCTGGCTGAGGGTCAATTTCTGAGCTTGTCCCTACCCTGCTTGATTTCTGCAACCCAATTCTTCTCAGTACATTGGAAGATGTACCAGGTCCTCATGGTTTTCCTTGTGTGTCATTCCATTTTTTTTTTACATATTCTATATCACTGCTGTGTCTCTATTTTTCATTTATAGATTTGTGACACACATCTCAAACTTTGTATGGGCCTCATCTGTACAGAAATTAATTAGTTTTTCTAGTTTTGTATGAAGTGGTAGTGTATGGCAACAACAAAGCTGTTCAGCAAAGATCCTTCTTTCTGAGTAAAGCTTAGAACTTTTTGAACGACCCTTGCGTATATATATATATATATATATATATATATATATATATATATATATATATATATATATATACTTTTCTTTCCCTTTTCTTTACTTTAAATTTTTATTCCTCTTTAATCTTTTCCTTTCTTTACCCTTTCTCTCTTTTATTTCTCTCTTTTTCTTTCATTAAAATGCACACACACACACACACACACACAAACGCACATACACACACCTTACTTGCTTTTTCGTATTCTTTCTTCTTTCTTTTCTACTTTGCCTTTTCTTACTCTCTTTTCTTATTATTTTCTTTCTTTCTTCTCCTTGAACACACACACACACACACACACACATACACACACACACAAACGCACATACACACAAACGCACATACATACACTTTACTTTCTTTTTCGTATTCTTTCTTCTTTCTTTTCTACTTTGCCTTTTCTTACTCTCTTTTCTTATTATTTTCTTTCTTTCTTCTCCTTGAACACACACACACACACACACACACACACACACACACACACACACACACATATATATATATATATATATATATATATATGCGAAACAACAAATGAATCAATATTCATCAAAAGCGCAGAGAGAAAAGCCCCGAACCAATTGATTGCCTACTTAAGAGGCAAACGTCATTGGAAAAATATGCACAAATCATAAAATTATTATCCTTTTCGGCAGAGTGTAGTCTATAATCAAAATTAAATATTGGGTAAAGAGGAAAGCGGCACTGAAGTGCTGTTAATGGTCGCATCTTCAGCTTTCTACAACATCTTTATTTGTTTTTGAATCATTTATTTGAAAATCACAAACTGACGAATCTTTACAATTGTTGCTGTTAGAACTACTCTGTTCCTTATTCATTATTATCATTATAATGCGTTTTTAACACCAACGTAAGCTGATGGTCTTTCAAAGTAGTCAGAGAGATAGCAAGTCTCCTTACGCTTTCAGGACTCTCCTAAGTATTCTGGTCGATCTTAATAATGCTGTAGTTGATGGTTTTCGCTCGTCCTCTGATTTCAAATCATCCAATTCAAGTTTTTTGTGATTGTTCCGAGTGAACCACTTATAATTGGTATCACCGTCACCTTCGTCTTCCATATCTTTTCTTAATTCTCTGGCAATGTCTAAGTATTTAACTCTCTTTGTTTTCGTTTTCTTTTATTTTCACTCATGGTCCGTTGGAACGGTAATGTTAACTATCCCGTAGGTTCTCCTTTTTTTGTTGACTGTCACTAAGTCTGGTCGTCTAGCTGAGATTAGGTGATCCGTTTGCATCTCAAAATCCTAGACGGATTTCGGTTTGTGCATATACCATTTGTTCATATGGTCAAATTTGAACTACTTGCACAATTCCCAGCGGATTACCTTTCATTCCCAGTCATGTCTAGCTTTATACTTTTTATGCGCTAATTTGCTGCATTCGATAATAATAATAATTATTATTCATTAGAGTTTTTCACATCAGCGTAAGCTGATGGTTTTCACAGGAGATTGAGTGACAGCAAGTCTCCTCAAATCTCCAGGACTCTTCTCAGTATTCTGGCAGTTTTCAGTCATGCTGTTGTTTGGATGGTCTCCACTCGGCCGCCAACTTCCAAATTTTCCAGGCCCTTTAATAATCCTTTAGTTACCGTGCCAAAAGCACCAATCACAATTGGTATAATTGTCATCTTCCTGTTCCATAGTTTTTTCAATTCTCTAGCAAGGTCAAGGTACTTATCTCTCTTTTCAGATTCTTTCAGTTTTATTCTGTGGTCTGCCGGGACAGCAAAGTCGACAACTTTGCAGATTTTCTTTTTTTTTGTTGTTGATTATTATAAGGTCAAGTCCCTCAAGAGTTTGTGCGTGTCATTTTCTAGGACAGGTGCTGGGTTGTGCATATACCATTTGTCGGCATGGTCAAATTTAGATTTCTTGCACATTTCCCAGTGGATCACCTTATTATTATTATTATTATTACTTTACCCCCTGGGAGTTTTCATAACTGCTTGAGCTGGTGGTCTTTCTAGTCTGATTGATAGCAAGTCTTCTCTGGTCTCTGCACTCATCTGATTATTCAAACTGATTTCAACAACACTGTGGCGTGTATAGTTTTGATCTTTCCTCTGATCTTAGTTAATCCATTTTTTTCTAAGCCTTTGGTAATAGTTCCAAGTGCATCAGCTACTATTGGTATCACCGTTACCTTCATGTATCACAGCTTTTTCAGCTCTCTAGCAAGATCCAAGTAGCTGTCGATCTTTTCGATTTTTTTTCATTCTCACTCTGTAGTAAGCTGAAACAGGACACTCGTTGGAGAGGGTTCTTATCCCTCTGCAAAGATGCAGCTGGCGTATTCTACGGCTGCAATCGACTTGACTTATATAGTTGGTTCTGGTATCATTGTTCTAGTCTGCTCTGAAGAGCTAATAGGTTTCTTTCTTTAGTTTTCCTCAGCGTAGCCATTCACGATTTTTCATGAAGAAAAGAAGTGATATGTTTACTTTTCAAGCTTTGTCATTATTTTGTTTCATGATAATGCTCGACTACATGTGGCCTGGATTGACACTGCAGAAGCTCACTGTCTTGGGATATGAGATCATGCCCTACCTACCATATTCTCTTGATCTATCAACCAACAACTTCCGGAGGTGCCCGTGGTGCAATGGTCATCGTCGTAGGAAATGGACACAGCGACACGAGATCAAATCCTGGACGAGGCTGATTGCATTTCACATAGCACTAATACCCTTGGGAAAGGTATGAATCTAATTAATCTCCCTCCAGCTATGGGTAAATAGTAGGACAGACAAGGTTCTTCAGCCTTGGTTAGGCAACTAGTCTAGGAGAAGGAAAACTCTGAATTCAAACCTGTTAAACTCCGCTTAAAAATTGACCTTGTATCATATCCTGCCCGAGCGGAGGGGTTGGTAAATAGGATCAACCAACAACTTCCATTATTCAAGCATCTTGATGCATTTTCACGTCAAGAAACATAAAAGTATGATCTTTGATAATTCTCAATCATTAATTTTAGAATTTACCTTTGAACGTTATAAGACCCTATTCATAAACATGAAAAAGAAAGGAAGCGTTGATTTTTCAAGCGAGGTCATAATTTTCCTTCCTGGCAATGCTCGACTTCATGTTGCCAGGAAGACACTGCAGAGGCACACTGACTTGGGATATGTGACTTTGTCACATCCACCATATTCTCCTGGTCTCTTACCCATCCACTACCATCTTTGAAGATTCAGCCCCCCCCCCCGTATTCCGTTGAAAAGGAATCCGTAGAAACTGCATTTAAAGATTTCATGACATCAAAACGTTTAGAGTTTTATCGTACAAGCATAAATAACCTTGTTTAATTGATGAAAAAATTGGTTTGGTTTTATGGAATATCAACCATTGTTGGTTATTTGATGCCAAATCTTATTTTTACAAATAAATTAAATATAGGATTTGTAAACACATTTTATAAATACATTTTTAAACGAGCTTGAAGCTCATCTTTTTTTGCATAGTTAAATGGTTTCAAACGCTGCAAAAAGAAATTTACCTTATGTCCTACTCGTGAGGAGGGGTTAGTACGTGACAGAACTTGTCTGGGCCATTCTTACAGTCTGACGCCATTTCCGCGTCGTCTAACGGTGTGAAAATCATATAGCAAGTTTCTGCCTGATGTTCGCGCCAGCTGTGTGAATCACCGGGTCCCAGAGGGCCGTCCTCCCTAGCAATTCATGCTTTGCTGGTCTGAGTTCATTGCTTGAGGCCTGAGGCAGCACCCAGAATCCCGACAGGATCAAACATTTTTGTGACGGCCTCCCATGAATATCGATTTGTGCCTGGGCCATGACTATAAAATATGGCCTGATGGGAGGTTGGATGAATATAAATATCTATCCTAGACAAGTCTGCTCCTCGGCATACTATCCGGGCATCCATAGTGTAACATATTTCGTTGCTTCTTTCTTTCTTTCTTTCTTTCTTTCAATTTAAATCTGTTCTTTCTTTCTTTTAATTTAAAACTATTCTTTCTTTCTTTCTTTTTTTCTTTCTTTCATTTTAAATTTGTTCTTTCTTTCTTTCTTTTTTACTTTGTTTGTTTGTTTGTTTCTTTCAATTTAAATCTTTTCTTTCTTTCTTTCTTTCGATTCATATCTGTTCTTTCTTTCTTTCTTTTTTTCTTCCTTTCTTTCTTTTTAAATTTGTTCTTTCTTCTTTCTTTCTTTCTTTCTTTCTTTCTTTCTTTCTTTCTTTCAATTTAAATCGATTCTTTCGTTCTTTCTTTCGTTCTTTCTTTCTTTCTTTCTTTCAATTTAAATCTGTTCTTTCTTTCTTTCTTTCTTTCTTTCTTTTTAAATTTGTTCTTTCTTTCTCTCTTTCTTACTTTCTTTCTTTCAATTTAAATCTGTTCTTTCTTTCTTTCTTTCTTTCTTTCTTTCTTTCTTTCTTTCTTTCTTTCTTTTTAAATTTGTTCTTTCTTTCTCTCTTTCTTACTTTCTTTCTTTCAATTTAAATCTGTTCTTTCTTTCTTTCTTTCTTTCTTTCTTTCTTTCTTTTAATTTAAATCTGTTCTTTCTTTCTTTCTTTCTTTCTTTCTTTCTTTCTTTCTTTCTTTCTTTCAATTTAAATCGATTCTTTCTTTCTTTCTTTCTTTCTTTCTTTTAATTTAAATCTGTTCTTTCTTTCTTTCTTTCTTTCTTTCTTTCTTTCTTTCAATTTAAATCTGTTCTTTCTTTCTTTCTTTCTTTCTTTTTTTCTTTCTTTCAATTTAAATTTGTTCTTTCTTTCTTTCATTTTAAATTTGTTCTTTCTTTCTTCCTTTCTTTCTTTCTTTTAATTTAAATCTGTTCTTTCTTTCTTTCTTTCTTTCTTTCTTTCTTTCTTTCTTTCTTTCTTTCTTTCTTACAACTACCCGAGTTGACTAGATATTCATCGTATCCAAAAGTTTATTTTTCACAATTCAACATTTCTGAAAAGTTTCTTTTCCTGAAGTCAATTCTAACTATTGGCAAACTGGATGACTGGCTTCCGAATGGGCATTCGGTTGTAAATCTGATGCACCATAAAGTTGAAGAATTGACAGTGGCAAATCCTCTTTAAGTCAAACTCAACCCGGAGATTTCAATAAGTGCATTGCTTTTAATCGATCGAATACAGATCGAACTTTCAATTGGTAAGATTGAATTTCTGTGCACCACAAAAATTCTGCGCATAAAAAAACTGAAAACAAAAACAACCCCCCTCCGCAAAACAATACCGATCAAAAAAAAAAAAAAAGAAAAAAAACGAAAAAAAAAAAAAACGAAAAAAAAAAATACCATTATTTTCTCATAAAACATTGTGATAAAAACCAATTATTTAACTATGAAGGGTTATAAAAAACGAAATACCAATAAAATGTAGAAAACTAATAAAAATGTATATATTAATACAGTTGTAACTATCTGCCTAACTTAATGCTCGATATTTGGCGTATGTCACGACAGTAAACGAGGAAGGTTTAGGTTTGGTTTGGTTTTATGGCATATCAACCATTGTGGGTTATTTAATTAAAAAAAATCAGTTTAACGTAATTGAATATTTAGGATTTAGTTTGATTTGGTTTTATGGCATATCAACCATTGTAGGTTATTTAATGCCAAATCTTCTTTATACATATATATTAAATATATAGGATTTGGTTTGGTTGGGTTTTATGGCATATCAACCATTGTGGGTTATTTAATTTAAAAAAATCAGTTTAACGTAAGCGTACTGTTTGAATGTAAAAAAACAGTTCTATCGAAAAAAATTTAGTTTAGCATGGGTACAAAGTTTAGTTTTATTTGACCCATAGAGAGGACCCTTTCGGGTGCTACTACTCTGGGCCAAAGTGGACCTGGGAGCGATGGCAATAATAGAATACTCTGCATTCCCCAAAGCTCCAGCATTACTGGAACCTCACTATCAGATTGCTTAGCGTCATATCCAGGACACTTGTTGAGGAGTTAGTTGTTGTGTTGGGGTAACGCCGCTTTAGAGAATCAGTTGGTGTATTCTACAATCCCAGTCGACTGGGCCAAAGGATGAGATAGATTCAGATAAGTGAAACTTAATCCTCTCAAACATTCAAATGCCTACTTTTATTTCACGGATCAGTATATATATATATATATATATATATAAACAAGTCACTGAACCGGGAAATAAAAGAAAGCAGACCAAAATAAACACACTCCCGGAAAGAGGAACAACGACCCCTGTTATATAATTACGGAATGATTTTATTTATATTAATCATTTTTCGTTAATTATATTTTATCGTTTGGTTTGGTTGGACTTTGAACTATTCGGCTTAGTGCAGGTGCAGGTGCACACATTGAGTACAGTTCACGCTCGCGTGCAGAGGATATGACAATCACAAATGTCAAAATAAAAGACCCAGATAGGAAATTTGACTGGGTGTGAATGACATCATGTCCGGAAGCGAGGGGCTGAGATTTTTGGTGATTTTTGAAAGAGGCGTCAGTTGAGATTTGACTCTAGGCCGGCCAGTCTAGCTGGAGAGTTGACTGTGGGCGATGTAGAAACAGTCAGCAGAGTAAAAATTGTCTCTCTCTCCTCGTGTCGAAAGACTAAAAGTCAAGAAGTGAATAAACGTTTCGTACCTGAACAACGAGAGTCGTCTGTGTTTCGGATTTTCTGCATCTGGCTAAATGTTACACCCCTATACAAACCAGCTTGACCAACTAAAGGTCATTTAGACTGGAAATAAGAGCGAGTTCAAGTCTCACAGAGTACCCCATTAAAAAAGCCTTGTGCCACATATGTTCTCTGACTAAAGCAACAAGCTGGAAACATACATATCTATAATACATCTGAAAGAACAAAATAAATAAATTAAAAAAATACAAATTTCTTCGTGGACGGCCTTCTTATTTTAATATATATATATATATATATATATATATATATATATATATATATATATATATATATATATATATATTTGTATATATGTTTTTCTGTTTTAAAGCTTGTTAGGAACTAAACAAGAATACTGCGTGCTGTTTTATAAAAACTCGTAGAAACAAAGCCCTACAAGACAGTTACCGTACAGCCACTTACTTCCCATCTCACAAACTGTTGAAGTATGGGAAACAAGTTGGAGAAGTAAAGAGGAAATAATAGGCAAAGTTTTCTTATGAACTCATATACATGGACATGCCAGATTTGTATGAACACTGGATGCTGTCTAGAGGACCTGCAAGGAGATATAGATGATCTGGACCGATGGCAAGAAAGAGTTATTAGCACGGCTTCTTAGCGTTTCTTGCAAATGCACATGCTCAGGCCGAATCTCTACTTTGTAGCCTGGATCAGGCAACAAGAGACATTAGTCTCTACTCAAAGCCGGCAAAAAACAGTGTTCATGTGGTTTAATCGAGAAAATAGTATTTGAGTATTAATCTTATGGCGGACTTTTGCCCTCATCTTGGTAGTTTTTTGTTGTTTTTCTCACTACGTTTCGGCCAAATTTCACCTCTGGCCGTCTTCAGGTGATTAATCGCGATCTCGGATCGGAATGCTAAGTCTTGTAACCGTATCCCCAGTAATTACTGCCTTCCATATTTGTTATCTATCGCACCACGTTTTTGACCAAGTAGCCCACTGGCTGGCTTGGGTAGGAATTGAAACGCAGCGGATAGCGCTTTGAGACTCTACGGTTCCAGGTGAGCATTGTCAGAAGATAGCGGTTTCATATATATATAAAGAGGATTTGGTATTAAATAATCTACATGATATGCCAAAAACCAAACCAAACCAAACCAAATCATGTATATTTAATATGTATATATATTGATGATTCAGCGTTAATAACCCACAACGTTTGATATGCCATTAAATTCCACTAAATCAAATCCTATATATTTAATATAAATGTATAAATGTTATCTATAAACTATGTGTTTACAAATTATATTTGATATACGTGTAGAAAGAGGATTTGGCATTAAATAACCTACAAGGGTTGAAATGCCATAAAACCCAAATAACAACAACCAACATGCAGTGGTAAAGCGTGGACTGTTGTTGACAGATTAACCACCATATGGAATTCTGATCTCTGACCGAATAAAATACGAATTTTTCTCGGAAGTTATGTCAGTACAACTGTATGGCTGCACGACTTGGACTTCAAAGAATAATTTGAAGAAAAATCTTTATAAGAACAACACATGGATACTATGTACTGTTATAAACAAATCCTGGAAGCAGCACCCTAACAAGTAGCAGCTCTATGGCCACTTACCTCTAATCGTATAAACGATCAAACTAAGACGAACAAAGCATTTTGGGTTGTGCTGGAGAAGTAAGGACAAACACATAAATGACGTCCTTCTATGGAATCCTATACATGGACACACCAGTGTTGACTGACCAGCAAGGTCTGACATTTATCAGCTCTATGCTATGCTCGATAGGGACCGAAGCGTTTTGTTAGAGTCTAAGTGGTGCAGTAGTACTGATACAGGTACAGCTTGGTGGAATCTCGTTCAGCTCATAGGTAGATGAATGAGCAAAGAACAGTATGTTTTCTGATCTTGAGATACTAGAAATATCTAGACAAATAAATAGTGTTCCTGCGACCCGAATTGAAACGCAAAATACTGAAAACCGAAACCCCTCTAGCCCTAAACACCGTAAAATCAATGTTAACATACGAAAATAAATATAGGGTTAATAAAGAAAATCATGACTGAAAAGAAGGCTACATTACCATCTCTCAGGAACCAAGAATGGAAAAAAAGTCAATGTAAACAACAGGCCACATCACTGAACTAATTTGTGCATCGGGGAGAGAAGTTAGCCTGTGATAAAAACAGCGTCTTTCCTAAGGAACCTGAATATGGGAAATTTGAATAGAAGGACTGGTGGAGAATCTGTGACAACAAGCGAAAGTTTTATGGAAGGAAAAACAGGCAAGGATATGTTGTTAAGAAAAGACAAAAAGAAAACAGTAAACAAGCATGAGAATTCAGCTAGAAGAGATAAATCAAAAGATATTCGTGAAAAAGGAGAAACTCAAAAAACTTCGAGACAGGATCAAGTAACAAAACAGGATATTCAAAGAAAATTCATCAAAGAAGTAGGTGGAGAATGCACGAGGACAAGTCAGTAAAACATGCTTATAAAAAAATCGTCAGTGAAAACGATATGGGAGCCGTATTAGAGGAGAGTTTGGGTTTGACTAGGTCTTACGGCACATCAACCATTCTGGGTTATTTAATACCAAAACCTGTTTATGCTTATATATTAAATCTATATGATTTGGTTTCATTGGGATTTAGGGCATATCAACTATTGGAGGTTATTTCATGCCAAATCCTCTTTATACATATATACAAAATATATATGATTTGGTTTGGTTGGGTTTTATGGCATATCAACCATTGTAGGTTATTTAATGCCAAATCCTCTTTATACATACATATTAGATATATATGATTTGATTTGGTCGGGTTTTAGGGCATATCAAATATTGTAGGTTATTTAATGCCAAATCCACTTTATACATATATATTAAACATATATGATTTGGTTTGGTTTGGTTTTATGGCATATCAACCATTGTAGGTTATTTAATGCCAAATCGTCTTCATACATATGTATTGAATATATAGGATTTGGTTTGGTTTGGTTTTATGGTATATCAACCATTGTAGGTTATTTAATGCCAAATCCTCTTTATATATATATATTAAATCTATATGATTTGGTTTGGTTGGGTTTTAGGACATATCAACTATTGTAGGTTATTTAATGTCAAAACCTGTTTATGATTATATATTAAATTTATATGATTTGGTTTGGTTGGGCTTTAGGGCAAATCAACTATAGTAGGTTATTTAAGGTCAAATCCTCTTTGTACATATATATTGAATATTTAATTTGGTTTGGTTTGGTTTTATGGAACAACAACCATTGTAGGTTATTTAATGCCATATCCTGTTTTTATATATATATGATTTGTAAACACATTTTCTAGATACATAGTTAAATGATCAAACAGTTCTATTACTAACAATTCAATTCAGCATAAGTCATTTATTTGCCGTCAGTTTAAATGTCAAACAGTTCTATTTGACCTATAGATTCAATCATTTCAGGTGCTACCACTCTAGGTCAGAGTGGACGTGGGAGCGATGGCAATGAAGAAGTACTCTGCATTCCCCAAAGCTCCAGCATTACTGAAGCCTCGCCATCAGATTGTTTTGTGTCATACCCAGGACACTCTTTGCGGGATAGGGGCGGGGGCAGGGTTCTTACTTCTTGCGGAAATGCAGTCAGTGTATTCTTCAGCTCCCGCTAGCTGACGAGGCTACGTTGTTGATGAGTGTTATAATCTTCCTTCAAAGAGTGTGTTCAAACATTATTTTAATCGTTAGTAAAGTTGGCGACCGTCGTCGAGGGTGACACGAAGGATCCCTTTTCGATAGCTACTACACCAAGGTGCAGGGGAGGGCGGTACTCCTTTCCCAGGATTGACCCAGTTTACCCTAGATCCGTACCTTAAAATGCTGAGTTTTAAGAAAGAGCGGATCAAGAACCATTCTTTGTGTCTTTGGTATCAGTCGACATGGGATTGAACCCAGGTCTTCCGGGCCTTTAGCGAACACTCTAACCATTATGCTAATGTAGTTATTTTAAAATAGGTAGGTCCACATAGAGATTTGTTGTTTTTTTTAATTTATTTATTCCTAAAGATTAAAGTGACCTCTTTGGTAATTTTTCAGAATTTGTTTTTGAAGTTTATAAGTCCCTAATCACGAACATGAAAAAGGAAGTGATGCGTTACTTAATATTCAAAATCAAATTCTGAAATAAGTGAGAAAAAATTACTAGCGTTAGCTGATGGTCTTTCTTTGGAATCTGAAAGACTGCAAGTATTTTTAAGTATCCAGAACTCTCCTCAGTATTCTGGCTGATCTTAATAGAGTACTTTTGATGGTCTCCACTCGTCCTCTTATTTCCAAGTCCTTGTACCAATCCTTTGGTGACTGTACCGAGCACACCAATTGCAATTGGTAACACCGTCACTTTCATGTTCCACATAGGTACTTATCTCTCTTTTGGTTTTCCTTCAGCTTTACCCTATGGTCAGCCGGGGTGGCAATGTTCACAGGTTCTCTTTTTTGATGACTATCAGTAGGTCTTGTCTTCTGGCGGGATTAGGTGATCTGTTTATACGTCAAAATCCCAGAGAATTAAGTACGTCTCATTCTCCAAGACGGATTTTGGGTTGTGCATATATCGTTTGTTCGTTTGCTTGAATTTCAATTTCTTGCACAATTCCTTGTGGATCAACTTCCTACCCACTCGTGTCTAGTCTAATACACATTTGGCACTAATTTGCTGCGTTCACTTATTTTACTTATTTGAAAGTTTTCCACACCAGCGCTAGTTGATGCTTTCTCACTAAAGTCTTCTAAAGTCTTCAGGACTCTTCTCAGTATTCTGGCCGATCTTGATATGTTTGTTTGTTTGTTTGTTTGGTTTTATGGCATATCAACCTTTGTAGGTTATTTAACGCCAAATTCATTTTTATGTAAATAATCTGTTCTATTGAAAACAGTTCAGTTTAGCATAAGTACACAGTTCAATTGTCAAAAACATTTCCATTTAAAACTATCCAAGCAGTTATATGTAATAATTCAGTTAAGTGTAAATACAGTTTTAATGTCGAAAAACAGTTCTATTTGAGATAATTCCGTTAAGCATTAGCGCGCAGTTCAAGTGTAAGTACGGTTTAATTGTCAAAAACGTTTCTCTTTCAAGCTATTCAGTTTACTCAATTCATTTTAGCATAAGTATGCTGTTAGTTCTATTTAACCCATAGATAGGGCCCTATCAGGTGCTACCACTCCGGACCAGAGTGGACCTGGGAGCGATGGCAATGAAGGGGGTACTCCGCATTCCCCAAAGCTCCAGCTCTGCTGGAACCTCACCATCAGACTGTTTAGTGTCATATCAGGACACTTGTTAGGGGGGGTCTTACCCCTCTGCACAGGTGCAGTCAGTGTATTCTACAGCCCCAGCTGACTGGGTAACCGATCTTGATAATATTGTAATTTGGATGGTCTCCACTCGTCCTCTAATTTCCAATTCCTCAAGTTATAGTACCACTCCTTTGGTGACTGTACCGAGTGCACCAATTACAATTGGTATCATCGCCACTTTCATGTTCCATAATTTTGTTCAGTTCTCTTGCAAGGTCCCGGCACTTATCTCTCTTTTCGCTTTCCTTCAGTTTTACCCTGTGGTCAGCTGAAACTGCAAAGTTTGCAGGTCCTCTTTTTTGTTGACTATCACTAGCTGTGGTCGTTTGGACCGGATTAGGTGATCTGTTTGTACATCAAAACCTCTGAGAGTTTTGTACGCCTCACTCTCCTGGACGGGTTCTTGATTGTGCATATACCATGTGCTCGTATGGTCAAATTTCAATTTCTTGTACAATTCCCAGTGGATCACTGTCTTGTTTTATATTATTATTGCACTAATTTACTGTATTCACTTGTTATTATTATTATTATTTTTATGATTATTATTATCATTATCTCATTGAGAGTTTTTCCCATCTGGGTTAGCTGTTGGTCTTTCACTGAAGTTTGTGTGACAGCAAGTCTCCACAAGTCTCCCGGACTCTTCTCAGTATTCTGGCCGATCTCAATAATGCTATAGTTTGGATGGTCTCCACTCGTCCTCTTATTCCCATGTCCTCCTGTCCTTTTAATAATCATTTGGTGATTTTACCAAGGGCACCAATTACAATTAGTATAATCGTCACTTTCATGTTCCGCAGTTTTTTCAATTCCTTAGCAAGGTCCAGGTACTTATCCTTCTTTTCACTTTCTTCCGATTATACTCTGTGGTCAGCTTGGGACTGCAAAGTCCACAATTCGGCAAGTTCTTTTTTTTTTTTTTATTGATTCTGATAAGGTCTAGTCGTCTGGATAAGATTAGATGAACCATTTGTATCTCAAAATCCCAGAGGAGTTTGAGTGTCTCATTCTCCAGGACAGATTCTGGGTTGCGCATCCTTGCGAATTTTTCTCAACATTTTTAACTAGGAGGCTTTCACTGAAGTGTTGAGTGATAGCAAATATTCTAAGGTCAGCAGGACTCTCCTAAGTATCTAAGCATTAGCTGATTATAGTAGTGCTGTGGACCTGATAATCTCGATTCTTTCTTTGATCTCCCGTTACCTCTGTCTCTTTACCAGGTCTTTCGTGATTGTTCCAAGTACACCAAATACAATTGGTATCACCGTCAACTTCGTGATCCGCTATATTCTCCTGATCTCTCAATAAGAAAAGAACTTGTCATCTATAACAGGTTCTTTTCTTTTTGTTTATTCATATACGTGAGTTTTATTTCTCAAAAAATAGAAATATTTTCTCTTACACAAATACCTGCATACTGTAATTATTCGTGAATAAGAAACACTGGTATTTTATTGATTTTTCAGGCAAGATATAGGGATGCGTATTATACACGAGAACTATAAGAACTTTTTTTCGGTCGCATGCATCACCATATTCGGAACAGAATGACTAAGAGTAAGATATATCTGTTGTCTAAATATTTTGGGACTAAAGTGAGGGGTGTATTTTATACAGGAGGTGCCCGTGGTGTAATGGTTACCGTTGTAGAAAATGGACACGGCGACACGAGTTCAAACACTGGACGAGACTGATTGCTTTTCACATAGCACTAATACCCTTAGGAAAGGTATGAATCCAATTATTCTCCCTCCAGCTATGGGTAAATAGTAGGACAGACTAGGTTCTTCAGCGTTGGTGAGGCAACTAGTCTAGGAGAAGGAAAACTCTGAATTCACACCTGTTAAACTCCGCTTAAAAATTGATCTTGTGTTATATCCTGCCCGAGTGGAGGGGTTGGTAAATAGCATAACTATATTGTCCACTTTTTCCGGCATCATGTCTCACCGCATTCAAGACCGGAAGACTGAAAGTAAGTTATAGCTCCTGTCTAAACATTTTTAGCTCTTAAGTAAGGGGTGCGTATTATACACGATAACTATATAGAACCTTTTTCCGGTCTCATGGCCTAGCATATTCGGGACAGGAAAACTGAAAGTAAGTTTTATCTGTTGTCTAAACTTTTTTATCTTTTAAATAAGGCGTGCATATTATAAACGATAATTATATAGTCCAGTTTCCCCAGCCTCATGCATCACCACATTCAGCACAGGAAGACTGAAAGTAAGTTTTATCTTTCATCTAAACCGTTTTAGGTCTAAACTAAGAGGTGAATGTTATACACGATAACTGTATAGTCAACTTTCTCCGGCCTCATGGCCCAGCATATTCAGGACAGGAAGACTGAAAGTAAGTTATATCTGTTGTCTAAACTTTTTATCGCTTAAATAAAGCGTGCACATTATGCACGATAATTATATAGTCCAGTTTTTCCAGCCTCATGTCTCACCACATTCAGGACAAGGAGACTGAAAGTAAGTTATATATTTCGTCTAAACTTTTTTAGCTCTAATGTAAGGGGTGCATATTATACACGATAAATACATAGTTCACTTTCTCCGGCCTCATGCCCCTGCATATTCAGGACGGGAAGACTGAAGTAACGATAACTATATAGTCCACTTTTTCCGCCTTTTTGTCACACATTTTTAAGGACATTAAGACTGAAAATAAGTTATATCTCTTGTCTAAACATTTTTAGCTCTAAAGTGAGGCGTGCGTATAACAAAAAAGTCCACTTTTTCCGGCCTCATGCCTCACCTTTTTAAGGACATTAAAACTGAAAGGACGTTATATCTTCTGTCTAAACATTTTAGCTCTAAAGAGAGGGTGCGTATTATACACGATAACTATAATGGCCACCTTTTCAGGCCTCATGCTTCAACTTTTTAAGGACATTAAGACTGAAAGGACGTTATATCTTCTGTCTAAACATTTTAGCTCGAAAGTGAGGATGCGTATTATACACGATAACTATAATGTCCACCTTTTCTGGCCTCATGCTTCAGCTTTTTAAGGACATTAGGACTGAAAGGACGTTATATCTTCAGTCTAGACATTTTAGCTCTAAAGTGAGGGTGCGTTTTATACACGATAACTATAATGTCCACCTTTTCTGGCCTCATGCTTCACCTTTTTAAGGACATTAAGACTGAAAGGACGTTATATCTTCTGTCTAGACATTTTAGCTCGAAAGTGAGGGTGCGTATTATACACGATAACTATAATGTCCACCTTTTCTGGCCTCATGCTTCACCTTTTTAAGGACATTAAGACTGAAAGGACGTTATATCTTCTGTCTAGACATTTTAACTCTAAAGTGAGGGTGCGTATTATACACGATAACTATAATATCCACATTTTCTGGCCTCATGCTTAACCTTTTTAAGGACATTAGGACTGAAAGGACGTTATATCTTCTGTCTTGACATTTTAGCTCGAAAGTGAGGGTGCGTATTATACACGATAACTATAATGTCCACCTTTTCTGGCCTCATGCTTCACCTTTTTAAGGACATTAGGACTGAAAGAACGTTATATCTTCTGTCTAAACATTTTAGCTCTAAAGTGAGGGTGCGTATTATACACGATAACTATAATGTCCACCTTTTCTGGCCTCATGCTTCAGCTTTTTAAGGACATTAAGACTGAAAGGACGTTATATCTTCTGTCTAAACATTTTAGCTCTAAAGTGAGGGGGTGTATTATACACGATAACTATAATGTCCACCTTTTCTGGCCTCATGCTTCACCTTTTTAAGGACATTAAGACTGAAAGGACGTTATATCTTCTGTCTAAACATTTTAGCTCTAAAGAGAGGGTGCGTATTATACACGATAACTATAATGTCCACCTTTTCTGGCCTCATGCTTCACCTTTTTAAGGACAGTAAGACTGAAAGGACGTTATATCTTCTGTCTAAACATTTTAGCTCTAAAGTCAGGGTGCGTATTATACACGATAACTATAATGTCCACCTTTTCTGGCCTCATGCTTCACCTTTTTAAGAACATTAGGACTGAAAGGACGTTATATCTTCTGTCTAGACTTTTTATCTCTAAAGTGAGGGTGCGTATTATACACGATAACTATAATGTCTACCTTTTCTGGCCTCAGGCTTCACCTTTTTAAGGACATTAAGACTGAAAGGACGTTATATCTTTTGTCTAAACATTTTAGCTCTAAAGTGAGCGTGCGTATTATACACGATAACTATAATGTCCACCTTTTCTGGCCTCATGCTCCACATTTTAAGGATATTAAGACCGAAAGGACGTTATATCTTCTGTCTAAACATTTTAGCTCTAAAGTAAGGGTGCGTATTATACACGCTCACTATAATGTCCACCTTTTCTGGCCTCATGCTTCACCTTTTTAAGGACATTAAGACTGAAAGGACGTTATATCTTTTGTCTAAACATTTTAGCTCTAAAGTGAGCGTGCGTATTATACACGATAACTATAATGTCCACCTTTTCTGGCCTCATGCTCCACATTTTAAGGATATTAAGACCGAAAGGACGTTATATCTTCTGTCTAAACATTTTAGCTCTAAAGTAAGGGTGCGTATTATACACGCTCACTATAATGTCCACCTTTTCTGGCCTCATGCTTCACCTTTTTAAGGACATTAGGACTGAAAGAACGTTATATCTTCTGTCTAAACATTTTATCTCTAAAGTGAGGGTGCGTATTATACACGATAACTATAATGTCCACCTTTTCTGGCCTCATGCTTCACCTTTTTAAGGACATTAGGACTGAAAGGACGTTATATCTTCTGTCTAGACTTTTTATCTCTAAAGTGAGTGTGCGTATTATACACGATAACTATAATGTCCACCTTTTCTGGCCTCATGCTTCACCTTTTTAAGGACATTAAGACTGAAAGGACGTTATATCTTTTGTCTAAACATTTTAGCTCTAAAGTGAGCGTGCGTATTATACACGATAACTATAATGTCCACCTTTTCTGGCCTCGTGCTTCACCTTTTTAAGGACATTAAGACTGAAAGGACGTTATATCTTCTGTCTAAACATTTTAGCTCTAAAGTAAGGGTGCGTATTATACACGATAACTATAATGTCCACCTTTTTTGGCCTCATGCTTCACCTTTTTAAGGACATTAAGACTGAAAGGACGTTATATCTTCTGTCTAAACATTTTACCTCTAAAGTAAGGGTGCGTATTATACACGATAACTATAATGTCCACCTTTTTTGGCCTCATGCTTCACCTTTTTAAGGACATTAAGACTGAAAGGACGTTATATCTTCAGTCTAGACATTTTAGCTTTAAAGTGAGGGTGCGTATTATACACGATAACTATAATGTCCACCTTTTCTGGCCTCATGCTTCACCTTTTTAAGGACATTAGGACTGAAAGGACGTTATATCTTCAGTCTAGACATTTTAGCTTTAAAGTGAGGGTGCGTATTATACACGATAACTATAATGTCCACCTTTTCTGGCCTCATGCTTCACCTTTTTAAGGACATTAGGACTGAAAGAACGTTATATCTTCTGTCTAGACATTTTAGCTCGAAAGTGAAGGTGCGTATTATACATGATAACTATAATGTCCACCTTTTCTGGCCTCATGCTTCACCTTTTTAAGGACATTAAGACTGAAAGGACGTTATATCTTCTGTCTAGACATTTTGTCTCTAAAGTAAGGGTGCGTATTATACACGATAACTATAATGTCCACCTTTTTTGGCCTCATGCTTCACTTTTTTAAGGACATTAAGACTGAAAGGACGTTATATCTTCTGTCTAGACATTTTAGCTCTAAAGTGAGGGTGCGTATTATACACGATAACTATAATGTCCACCTTTTCTGGCCTCATGCTTCACCTTTTTAAGGACATTAAGACTGAAAGGAAGTTATATCTTCTGTCTAAACATTTTAGCTCTAAAGTGAGGGTGCGTATTATACACGATAACTATAATGTCCACCTTTTCTGGCCTCATGCTTCACCTTTTTAAGGACATTAAGACTGAAAGGACGTTATATCTTCTGTCTAAACATTTTAGCTCTAAAGTAAGGGTGCGTATTATACACGATAACTATAATGTCCACCTTTTTTGGCCTCATGCTTCACTTTTTTAAGGACATTAAGACTGAAAGGACGTTATATCTTCTGTCTAGACATTTTAGCTCTAAAGTGAGGGTGCGTATTATACACGATAACTATAATGTCCACCTTTTCTGGCCTCATGCTTCACCTTTTTAAGGACATTAAGACTGAAAGGAAGTTATATCTTCTGTCTAAACATTTTAGCTCTAAAGTGAGGGTGCGTATCATACACGAAAACCATAATATCCACTTTTCCCGGCTTCTGCCAGACCTTTTTATGGACATTTAGAGATAAAAATCTTTAGACAAGAGATATAACTTCCTGTCAATCTTAATGTTCTAATAAGGTGAGGCATGCCGGAAAAGGTGGACAATATTATTATCATGTATAATACGCACCCCTCACTTTAGAAGTAAAAATGTGTATACAAGAGATATAACTTCCTTTCAGTCTGAATGTCCTTCAAAAGGTCTTGGCAGAATGCCGGAAAACGTGGTTGATATAGTTGTTGTGTATAATACGCACCCCTCACTTTAGAGTTGAAATTGTTTAGACAAGAGATATAACTTCCTTTCAGTCGTTAATGTCCTTAAAAAGGTGAGACATGAGGCCATAAAAAGTGGACTATATAGTTATTGTGTATAATACGCATCCCCACCCTTTAGAGATGAAAATGTTTAGTCTAGAGATAATAGTCTAGTGTATAATACGTACACCTAACTTTAGAGCTAGAAATATTGAGACAAAAGATATAAAGTCATTTTAGCCTTAATGTATAATACGCACCTCTCACTTTAGGTCAAGGAATGTTTAGACAAGAGATATAACTTCCTTTAAGTCTTAATTTCCTAAAAAAAGTGAGGCATGAAGTCAGAAAAAGTGGACATTAAGACTGAAAGGACGTTATATTTTCTGTCTAGACATTTTAGCTCTAAAGTGTTGTCTCAACATTTTTATCACTAAAGTGAGGGGTGAGTATTATACATGAAAACAATATAGTCCACTTTTCCAGCCTCATGACATTCAGGACAAGAAAATGCAAGTAAATTATATTTTTTGTCCAAACGTTTTTAGCTCTGTAGCGACGGGTGCGTATTATACACGGTAACTATAATCCACCTTTTCTGGCGCCATACTTCACTACATTCAGGACAAGAAGAATAAAAGTAAGTTTTATCTTTTGTCAAAATTTTTTTAGCTCTAAAGTAAGGACTGCGTATTATAAACGGTAACTTTATATTCCACTTTTTTCGACCTAATGTCTCATAACTTCCAGGACAAGAAAATAAAGTAGGTTATATTTTTTTGTCAAATCATTTTTAGCTCGATAGTGACAGGTGCGTATTATACATGATAACTATGAAGTCCACTTTTTCCGGCCACCATAGGGACAGGAAGACTGAAAATAATTTATAACTGTTGTTTAAACATTTTTAACTCTAAAATGAGTGGTGTGTATTATACACCATGACTATATAGTCCACCTTTTCCGGTCTCATGCCTCATCACATTTAGAACAGGAAGACTAAAAGTAAGTTATATCTGTTTTCCAAACATTTTTGCTGTAAATGCGTATTATACATGATAACTATATAGTTAACTTTTTCCCGCCTCATGCCTCACCCTTTTAAGAATATTAAAGACTGAAAGGACGTTATATCTTTTGTCTAAACATTTTTAGCTTTTAAGTGAGGGATGCGTATTATACACGAAAACTATAATATCCACTTTTTCCGGACTCATGCCTTACCTTTTTATGAACTGAAAGGAAGTTATATCTTTTGTCTAAATATTTTAACTCTAAAGTGAGGGGTGCGTGTTATACACGATAACTATATAGTCCACTTTTTCCGGCCTCATGCCTAACCTTTTTAAGGACATTAAGAATGAAAGGAAGTAATATCTCTTATGTAAACCTTTTCCAGTCTCATGTCTCATCATATTCAGTTCAGGAAGACTGAAAGTAAGTTATATCTGTTTTCCAAACATTTTAGCTGTAAAATAAGTGATGCGTATTATACATGATAACTATATGATCCTCTTTTTCCGGCCTTATGCAACTCCACATTCAGTGTGAAATTTTGTGTTTTAAAACAAAATATAGACTGTATAAATTCTCTTTTTTAGTCAGTCGTAACCGATAAAAAGCTGAACACCTATTTTACGTTGAATTTATCGGCTAGAAATTCGAAAAAGTCAATGTGTGTTGTAGACGAGCGTTTATTTTCCAAAATTTTAAAGTATAATGTTTGGATGTGCGTTACACGTAAGTGCATGTTATACACGAATATTCAATGTACGAATAAAATCTAACGAAAATACTGTTATGTTTTGACCTTTTGACCCGACCAAAAATGCCATTCAAGGTGGTGCACCGGAAGGAAGTGACACATCCCGGTCGCTGGAAATCGGAAGAGGTTGCGCAGGCGTTGAGGCGTGTCTATATTACTGCGTGGGAGTTTGAAGGTAATATAAGGCCGACGAATTGAGGTCAGTGGGAGATAGGCGAGAAGGAGGGCAAGCAGTACAGTGGAAGACGGAGGTAGACGCGGTGTAGTAGGGAAAGCCAGCACACAGAAGAGTTTACTCCAGGGTCCGGTTGAGCAGCCATGAAGAACGAGAAAGACACAACGCTGACGGCCATAACTTTCGGGTCAAAATATTTCAGTAATGTTCGGTCTCCAGCTACCTCTCACACGCAAACTTGGAACAACCCTTTCGAAACTTACAAATAAAGATGAGAGGTAAAAGTCTTCCTGCGTCTTCCTTGCGTGCGTCGTTTATTCTTGCGACTTTATCATTGTGCGTCTGTTTGATTATTTATTGTGTCGTTATGATGCTGCATGAACATGTATATGTGTATATAAGCATATTTATTATGTGAGCATATAAAAATACGACTTGAAAGTCAAAAAGTTTTAAAAGATAATTCATATTAAAATTAAAATGCATCTGGCACGATGGAAACAATTGAAGAAGCAAAGTCAAATATTATTTTGGTTATTTAAAAAATTTTATTTATCAAATATTTTTGGTACGTTATAAAAGATAAACTCAAGTTAAGGTTTTTTTTCAAAAAAAGATTTTCAAAATGTAATTAAATTAAAAAAATTGAAAAAGAAAATTGAAATTCTTGTATTAATACTCTGCACTCGGTTGAGCATTAAAAATCGAAAAATAAAGTCATTTTTCAATAATCAATATCGCTGAAATATTTCAAAGATTTCTCTTAGCAACCATATATGAAGGCCCCTTCATACAATAAAAATTTCATTGGGCATTCAGTTACTTGTTTGTCGGAGTTGGATGCCTTATTCCTATATCTATCTATCTAAACTGCATCTAATGGTGAGGCTCCAGTCCTGTTTGAGGAATCTGGAGAACCCTTTCATAACCATTTCTCCCAGGTCCACTCTGAATCGGAGTTGTAACTGTTATGGCCCCCATTTATGGGTCAAATAGAACTGCTTAACCATTTAACTATGTGCAAATAAATTATCAATATTAAATTGAAATATGACTATTAGATAGAAATACTTGAAACCATTTATTAGCATGCAAATAAAACAATTAGTGTTTAATTGTAACACTTGAAACCATTTAACTGTGATATAAGTTTTCTTTTATTTTTAAGTAGAGGAATTATATTGTGAATTAAATTACCATAACCAGAAAATCCGGTGAATACTTAAGCACGACATACGGAAATACTGGACAGCTCTTTTGACCTTATTAGGTCTCAACAGCAGTGTATACTGTGATCTCCAAAACTGGAGATCGAACCAGCGGCCACAGATTGCAGTGCCGAAACTCTACAACTGAGTCACCAGTGGTGAAGATCACGGTACACATTGCTGATGAGAACTAATAAGGTCGAAACAGCTGCCCAGTGTTTCCGTATGTCGTGTGCAAGTGTTCACCGGATTTTCTGGTCATGGTAAGGACTGAATATAATATAAGGACAATATAATATAAGGACAATATAATTCCTCTACTTAAAAAATAAAATGTAGATCTATATCCTTGCCATTGAGGTCATAATAATTACGCAGGTGCGTATTTCTAATCCTCTTGGGAAGACGTGGCCCTGGAGGTGACCGTGTCCTCTGTAAAGAGTACTGCAATCTGTGGTCGCTGGTTCGATCTCCAGTGGTGGAGATCACGGTATACACTGTTGAGGAGACCTAATACGGTGGAAACAGCTGTCCAGTGTTTCTGTATGTTGTGCGTTGGTGTTCGCCGAATTTTCTGGTCATGGTAATTCAATTCCCATCTGTGTTGCACCAAAAATAGCAATACTTGAAACCATATAACGATGCAACTCTAAAAAAGGAATCGGGCGTGTCCTTGTGGTGTAATGGTTAAAGCGCTGGACTGCGGAATCGTAGTAAGCTAGTTCGAGGTCCAGTTGCGCTATTATGTTCACTTTTGGATAAATACTCCTGGGAAAGGTATGAACTCCCTTATCCTCCCAGCTATGGGTCAAATATTGTATATTGACCTACGACCCGGCCGGGCTGTCATAATAGGAAATGCACCTGTGTAAATAACAGGTGCATCCGGTCGAGGAATATCAGGGTATTATAACCTTGACCATGGACAGGTTGAATGAGTGCGAAATTGTGATGCCCACAATGAACTATTATATAACTCAGTGCACAGGAAATTCAATCAGTTGGGGATCAGACGAGTTGGAGGTAAGATGCGGTAGCGAAAACCAGCACCCAGAGAGGCTGGGCCCCCAGGCCCTCGGTTGAGCAGCCCAGGAGAACGGGGAAAAAAAAAACGCGGTTATGGCCAATAGAGTGGGGGTCAATATGTTGCAGTTCTGTTCAGTCTCCAACTCCCTCTCACACACAACCCTTTCAAATAAAGTGAGAGGTATATTTTTTCTAAAGACTGTGTCGCTCGTCTTTATTGTGTCGTCGTTATGATTCTGCATGCATATGTAGATGTATATGTATTATGTGTTTGTATCGTTCGTCATGGATATACAACATCAAATAGTACCATTACTTTTCTTCTAGAAGGATAGCTTTGACATTAAATAACCAACAAAAGTTGATATGCCATTAAAACAGAGAAACCAAATAAAAAAGGAATCTTTAAGCGACTTTAATCGAATTTGGTAACCCACAAAATATTCTTAACATAACCCTTTATTTGAATCTCACTCATTTCATTTAAATAAATTGACCCTTAGTCCAGTCGGCTGGGACTGTAGAATACACTAACTACACCTCTTGCAGGGGAGTTCTAACCCCACCAACAGGTTTCCTGGATATGACACTAAAATACCTGATAGTGAAGTCCTAGTAATGCTGGAACTTTGGGGAATGCAGAGTATCCGTTCACTGACAGCGCTCCCAGGTCCACTCGAATCTGGAGTGATAGCACCTGATACTTGACATTTAAATTGAGAACAAATGATTTATGTTAAATAGAATTGTTAAAAATAGAACTGTTTGATCATTTAACTGTATGTAAACAAAATACTGACGTTTAATAGAATTGTTAGTGTTACATAGCAATACTTCGAACCATTTAACTTTGTTGACTTATGCTAAATCGAATTGTTTGGAATAGAACTATTTGATCATTTAACTGTGTGTATCTAGAAAATGTGTTTACAAATCATATATATTTAATATATAAGTAAAAACAGGATTGGCTTTAGATAACCACTAATGGTTGATATGCCATAAAAATGAACCCAAACCAAACCAAACCTTATTAAACTCTCAAACTCATTGCAATTTTTTTTATTTTTCGAAAAACAAACAAACAAAAAACAACAAAAAACATTATATTACATTTTATAAAGGGGGTTCACTTTTTGCATTTTAATTCAATGTAGAAGGACCATATATTTTCAGAACAGTTAGCGTTGAAAAAGACAAGTCGTTTTATTATAATTCATTGTTTTTGCTTTCAAGCCGGGGGTCCTTTTTAATACTTGTTGATATTGAAGGAAAAATTTGTAATGTTTTTTTTGCTTTCGTTGAGTAAGGGGCTCCTTTGAAGAGGAAAATGCTTTTTATCAAGAGCGAATGTTTTATTTACACAAATCATTGGAAAAATGCAGTAAATATAAGAAATAATATAGAAAGGAAAATTAGATTACCTCACGTAAAGAAATCACATGTTAGGCATTTTTTTTTACTTACGGATCTTTTTTAAAATTCGTAACGTGTTTTTAGGCGAGATTCAGAGGGGATCAAAACGCCTTTTTTGAGACAAGTGAAACATTTTCGAATTGCATTCTTGTATATTAATGGCAGAAAGCCTACATATTTCCAATTCGAAAGGTTTGAGAGGAACAAACAACCTCCACGTGGTACCGTTGGTAAATTATATCCAATCTAATACTTATTTTTAGGTAAACCTTCTAGAAGAAAAATAAACACGTAGCCAAGTCAATTTTCAATTGCACATATTCAAGTACTTATACACATATATACATATGTAAACCCAAACAAAAGCATAATTGAATTAACACTTAGCTTTGGTGTTGATCTCTTTTTCGAAGAATAGTTGACTTCGAAGTTTTATTCCCTTTTTTTTTTAAACGTTGGTTAATTGAAGCTACGTCATTTAAAAGCGTTGTCTTTCCTTGTTGAAATGTTTTTGTTGACTGTGACTTTCAAAAAACGTCTGCTTATTTATTTATAAAATTAATATATACTCAAAGACAGCTTTTTATTCTCAACCAATAAAAAAACGCCCTTTTAATTATTCATAAAAATTAAGACATGCGAGAAGTTTTATTTATTTATTTATTATTTATTTGTTTAAATTTTATAATTAATTTTGTTTTATATTGCAAAATTATATTGAAGGAATATTTATTTCTAAGAATAGTATTGGTTGGATATTTAACTTGATATCTTAACCCCCTCTTCTATTAGTCCGGGTAGACAATTCGGTAAAGATATTTTTTTTGATAAATAAACTAAATGTCTTTGTTAACTACCTCGAGAATACAGTGACGGAAACGTTTACTGTATCACAATCAAGATGAGTATAACAGTCTACAATGTGTAGAGCATTATAAGACCAGGAAAAAAACCCACTTGTCCACCCACCAAACCTTATTGAGGTTGTACTGTTTCATCTTCTGTGCTGATGATCGACATTTATTTTTCACCTCTGGGGTCGCCCATATGCTGTTGTCTAAGAAATCAGCGACACATGACACTTTTCCAGCGTACCAAATCAGAGACACATGACACTTTTCCAGCGTACCAAATCAGCCTGGGTTCGAAGTTGAATTGACCATTTCATTTTACATACCCACAACCGTTACGACACTTCGAACATCGACACAGTAATAAAATCTAATATAAGTAACAACAACAAAGACAAATATTGCACGAACGATTAATAATAACGCGAAAGATGTTAAACATGTCTTACAAGAACTAATAAGGACAATAAATATGGCGCCTAATTAGGCAATCGAGATCAAATTGAGAGACACGTAGTCTCCAATTTGACGGCACAGTATGGCGGGCTTTGCTTAACTAGTGTTGTGACACAAGAAGAATTTCTGGAAATTACCGACCAGTCCCGGACATTCAGACGTTAGTAGTGGATGGATATGAGTTGAAGAATGGCATCAATGGTTACGCTGCTGGTGTTGATGGAGGTGTGGTAGAATAGATGGGGTGGTGTGTATGTGTGTGTGAAGGGTTGACGGGTTGGGTTGCTATCGATTTTCGATCAGGATTCGTTAATTTATTTTCCGTGAGAACAATTCCGTGAGAACACAATCAAAACTCATAAGGCGATCGCAGAGTGATTGAATTTCCGGGTTGATGAGCATAGGATGAGAGGAGTGTTGAAGAGGCGGAGAGATAGTGAGTGAAGCGTGCGATTAAAAGAAAAGGTAAGAGAGATAGAGAGATATTAGAAGAGATGGACAGAGAATTCGTCTTGGAGAGAGAGAGAGAGAGAGAGAGAGAGAGATGGAGAAGAAGGACCATGAAAAAAATGGGAATAGAATAGGATTGAATATTAAAGAGAAAGAATATATTAGAAAAAGACGTATATATATATATATATATATATATATATATATATATGAATAAATTAGAAAGACACCGAAGAAAACATATGCAATGGGAATACTTAAAACAGAAAAATGTACGTAAACAAGTGATTGTATTACCCCTTACGAGTTTCTCTCACCAGTGTTAGCTGATGGCTTTTCACTGGAGTCTAAGTGACAATAAGTTTTTTCAAGTTTCCAGGACTTGTCTTAGTATTCTATTCGATCTTAACACGGCAGTAGTTTGGATAGTCTCGGCTCATCCACCCATTTCTAACTTTTCCAGGTCCTTTACAAAGCCACGAAGATCGTTCCCAGTGCGCCAATTACAATTGGTATTACCGTTATTCAAATGTTCCACAGATCTTTTAGTTCTCTGGCAAGTCCCAAATACTTTTCTCTCTTATCGTTTTCTTTGATTTTCGCTCTGACCGTGGTCCGCCGGGACGGCAACGTCCACTACTCGGTATGTTCTATTTTTCTTTTGTGATTATCTCTAGATCAGGTCTTCTGCAAAAGCAAACAGCAAAACTACTAGATGTTAAGTTCTTTTACTAATTTTAATTAACTAGGTCAGGCTTTCAGGTTTAGTTTGGCTTTATGGTATATCAACCATCGTAGGTTTTTTAATGCCAAATCCATTTTATACAAAAAATTGTTCTATCTTAAACAATTCAGCTCAGCATAAGTATGCAATCTGAATGTCAAAACAGTTCTATTTCAAACAACTCAGTTTAGCATAAGTACACAGTTTAAATGTCAAAACAGTTCTATTTCAAACAATTCAGTTTAGCGTCAGTACACCGTTTAAATCACAAAACAGTTCTACATTAAACAATTCAGTTTAGCGTAAGTACACAGTTCAAATGTTAAAACAGTTCTATTATAACTAATTCAGTTTAGCATAAGTACACAGTTTAAATGTCAAAACAGTTCTGTTTTAAACAATTCAATTTAGCATAAGTACACAGTTTAATGTCCAAACAGTTCTATTTCAAACAATTCAGTTTAGCATTAGTACACAGTTGAAATGTCAAAACAGTTCTATTTTAAACTATTCAGTTTAGCATAAGTACACAGTTTAAATGACAAAACAGTTTTATTTTAAACAATTCATCTCAGCATAAGTACACAGTTGAAAAGTCAAAACAGTTCTATTTCAAAGAATTCAGTTTAGTATAGGTGCGCAGTTGAAATGTCAAAACAGTTCTATTTCAAACAATTCAGATTAGCATATATACACAGTTTTAATGTCAAAACAGTTCTATTTCAAACAATTCAGTTTAGCATAAGCGCACTGTTGAAATGTAAAAACAGTTCTATTTCAAATAATGCAGTGAAGCATAAGTACATAGTTTAGTTCTATTTGACCCACAGATAGGACCTTATTAGGTGGTACCACTCCGGGTCAGAGTGGAACTGGGAGCGATAGTAATAAAGGAAAATTCCACATTCCCCAAAGCTCCAACATAACTAGAACCTCACCATCAGATTGTTTAGTGCCATATCCAGGACACTCGTTGGGGGGGTCTTACCCCTATGCAGAGAAGCAGTCGGTATATTCTACAGCCCCACCAACCGACTTGACCATCTCACAATGATTGGGTGGCTCATTTGTATTTCAAGGTCCCGGAGAATTTTGTACTTATCATTTTATTAGACAGATTCTGGTTTGTGCATATACCATTTGATATAATCGTCAAATTTTATCTCTTGTACAATTCCCAGTTGATCAACTTTCCCACCCAGTCGTGGGTATAAGTTTTCGATTATGATGCGAATAACTGTTTTATCTCTGTCTCCACATAACCTAAACATGGAATTCTTTTGCGTATGATCAATTTTTGCCTCAATATAATTTTTCCTTATGGCGTTATTTTGAACTGCTATTAAAAGAGATTCCGTATCTCTCTGTAGATTTCTCTTTCTTGCTTTTTCTAGGTTTTTTCTTGTGCAATCTTGCCAGTTTGTAGTTTTAAATATCCTAATATTAAAAGAGATTCCGTATCTCTCTGTAGATTTCTCTTTCTTGCTTTTTCTAGGTTTTTTCTTGTGCAATCTTGCCAGTTTGTAGTTTTAAATATCCTAATAGTTGTTTCTCTTCCCATTTTTCGTTTTTTGCCCCGTCGGTATGGGCTGTAGTATACACTGACTACATTTATGTAGGGGGTAAGAATCCCCAAAGAGTTTCATGAATATGACACTAAACAATCTGATGATGAGGTCCCTGTAATGCTGGAGCTTTGGAGAATGCTGAGTACCCCTTCATTGCCATCGCTCCCAGGTCCACTCTGACCCGGAGAGGAAGAACCTGATAGGGCCCTATCTATAGGTCAAATAAAACTAAACGGCATACTTAGGCTACACTGAATATTTTTAAATAGAACTGATTTTGACATTTAAACTGCGTACTAATGCTAAACTGAATTGTTTAAAATAGAACTGTTTTGACATCTAAACTGCGTACTTATGCTAAACTGAATTGTTTGTAATGGAACTGTTTTGTATGCTAAACTGAAGTGTTTGAAATGGAATTGTTTTTGATATTGAAACTGTACTTATGCTTATCTGAATTATTTGAAATAGAACTGTTTCGACATTTAACTGTGTGTAAACAAAATCTATACTTATACTAAACTGAATTGTTTGAATTAGAACTGTTTGACTAAACTGAATTGCTGGAAATAGAAATGTTTTTTGACAATTAAATTGTGTACTCATGCTAAACTGAATTGTTTGAAATAGAAGATTATTTGTATAAAAATTATTCGATTATTCGTATAAAAAATGGATTTGGCATTAAATAACTTACAAAGGTTGATATGCCATAAAAACCAACCAACCAACCAACCTTCTTTGTTTCCTAGATTTTGTTATTTTACTGTTTATGTTTATGTTGACATAGCTATCACTGGATTATGTAATTAGTCTTTTTCTACTCTTTTGTGTATTCTTCGCGTTGTTGTAGCCACATAATCCTCAATGCTAGAAAGTTCTCTTCCTCTATTTTTTACTGGTACATCGAGTAAGTATATGTCTTTGGTATTAGGCCTTGTGCATCGACATCAATTTCTTTGCACTTTTGACCACTTACCCTAGTTCCTCCCAAAGGAATGCTCGAGAGTGTAGTTTTTATTTGTCAAATATTTTCTTGTAAAAAAAATATTGCAAATTTTTTTTTGTCCAGTTTGCTGCTTCTCTGCAGAGGGGTAAGATCCCATCAATGAATGTCCTGGATATGACACGAAACAATCTGATGGTGAGGGTCCAGTAATGCTGGAGCTTAGGGGAATGCGGTGTATCACTTCATTTTCACGGAGGTGCCCGTGGTGTAATGGTTAGCGTCGCAGGATATGGACACGGCGACACGAGTTCAAATCCTGGACCTGACTGATTGCATTTCACATAGCACTAATACCCTTGGGAAAGGTATGAATCCAAAATATTCTCCCTCCAGCTATGGGTAAATAGTAGGGCAGACTAGGTTCTTCAGCCTTGATGAGGCAACTAGTCTAGGAGAAGGAAAACTCTGAATTCAAACCTGTTAAACTCCGCTTAAAAACTGACCTTGTGTCATATCCTGCCCGAGCGGAGGGGTTGGTAAATATGATCTCTTCATTTTCCTCGCTCCCAGAGTATGTGAACTGCTCGTCCAGGATTTGAAAGTGGGTCGCTGTGTACATCTCCAACGACCATAACCACAAGTGCCTTTTTAATTGTTCGACACGTTGTTTGCAGGAAGATTATAAAACTCCAGTACAACGTATCCCAGTCGTCTGGTGCTGTTGAATGTACTGACTGCATTTCTTCAGGAGGCAAGATCCCACAATGAGTGTCCTGGATATGACACTAAACAATCTGTTGGTGTGGTTCCAGTAATGCCGGAGCTTTGGGGAATGCGGAGTACTCCTTCATCGCCATCGCTACCAGGTCCACTCTGGCCTCGATTGGTTGCACCTATCGTAGTCGACCGACTACTCATAACCCAAACGAAAACAAAACAAACCCCGTTCCTAAAAAGATGATGAGTCACTGATGTCGTCAGACAACAGTATTTAGGAATTTTACATTAAGGGAATAAATTGCTCCGCACAGAACGTTTTCTTTAAATATTAAATTCAGCCAGTTTTTCTAAGGACAGTCTTCAACTAATGGACAAAATAGGTAGTATTTAAAAACACATGGTCGAATTAGAATGAAGTTTCTTACTATAATATAGTAATAATAAGCAAAGTCATCCAACATAGACCATATAGCGTAGTGGCACCGGGTAGCTATACAAGCAGCGGTATAAAACCGGGTGGGTTCGTGAAACTGCTTGCCACATCAGGCTCACATTGCACCAAGTGAGCCGACGAGCAGCATGGACCAGCAGGGTTGGAGTCTCGGCTCGTTCCCGACCTCCCCCTCCCTTTATCCCTACTTTAATCGGCCTTCGGGCTTTTGACCTTGTGTCAAGTCGTGTCTGGTGGGAGGCAGCGACAAATATCTGGGGGACACCCGCGGGTGTGGAGGAAAGCTAGATTTCTCTCTGGTCGTTCTACGACTGAAGCCTAATCAGCAGCAGGACTGCTCAAGGTTTCCACTGAAGCAGACGTCCTGATTCCAGCCGCAGACGTCGCAGGAAGATTGCCAGCCTATCAGCTTAAAAGCCCTTTTCAGGGCTGCTCAGAAAGTCTTTCCAAACACCTCCTGAGACGGCACAATGCAGCGGACACAACTACCAGCCTCTCAATCTAACAGACCTTTTCAGGTCTAATTCAGAAAGTTTAATACTCTTTGAGACAGCACCAGCAGACACCAGCGGCTGCCAGTCCTGGACCAGCGACCGCCTTCCTGCACCAGCGGACACCAGCGTCCACTTTCCTGCACCAGCAGATACCAGCAGTCGCCAGTTCTGCACCAGCAACTACCAGACCTGAACCAGTGAACCAGTGACCACTTTCCTGCACCAGCAGACAACAGCAACCACCAGTCCTGAACCAGCGACCACTTTCCTGCACCAGCAGACACCAACAACTACCAGTTCTGAACCAGTGAACACCTTCCTGCACCAGCAGACACCAGTCCTAAACCAGCGACCTCCTAATCAACGAATACCAGTCTTGTACCAGCTGTCCAGACCTGCTCCAGCGACTAGATTCTGTTCCAACGATCACCATCCGGCCGTGGCGATTGTTCGTCTTACGCTTTTTCGATTTACGATTCGCCATAATAAAATTTGGCCTTTTGAAGAAAACCATTGTTTTGTCATTCTTGCCTAGTTCGTTGTCAATCACTTATATTTCAAAAGTTTGCGGGGACCGATATATCTATCTGGCCTCCGCAGCACACCTGATAGGGTCGTATCTATGGGTCAAATAGAAGAAAACTGCGTACTTATACTGAACTGAATTGCTTGAAATGAAACAGTTTTTTGACATTGAAACTGTGTATTTATGCTAAACTGAATTGTTTGAAATAGAACTGTTTATATGTATGAAAATAGATTTGGTATTAATAACCTACAATATTTGATGTGCCATAAAACCAAACCAAAACCAAACTTAACATTTTCTTTAATGTAAATGCCTACATATTTATAAAATCTAACTGAAATGTTGCTTGAATGTTAAAAAGTTTTAAAAGACAATTCACTGTAAAATTAAATTCGTTTTTAAAAACAAAACATCCACAAAAATAGAAATTGCGCCCTCTATCGGAAAACATTGAAAAAGCAAAGTCAAATATTATTTTATTCATTTTTCAGTTTTATTAATACAATTTTATGTTATAAAAATATATTCACGCTAAGCTTCTTTAAAAATAAAGTCTTTCAAAAACGTAATTGAATTTATAAAAAAATGAAAAAAAAAAACTGTTTTGAAATTCTTGTATTAATATTTCTCCTCTTAGTCGAGTATGAAATCCTGTTATTAAATAATAACAATGTTTTAATCGAAAAATAAAAAAAAATCCCAATAATCAATATTCGTTGAAATGTTTCATAGATTTTCTTAACAACAATGTATGGAGGCCTCTCCATACAATAAAAAAAATGCATGGGACATTAGTTAGTTTGTCAGTTGGATTTTTTTGACGTCTAATTTTTTCGAGGTATTTTTTGGATTATATATATATATATATATATATATATATATATATATATATATATATATATATATATATAAGAATTATTTGGTACAGTTAAACCGTAGTTGGGAGTAATTTCATCAGGACAAGAAAACTGATAGTATTAACTAATTTAGAATTAAAGCTGTAGTTTGAGTTGAAAAATAATTAGAATTTTAAAAATAAAAAAAAAATTTTGAAAATTAATTTTCTATAATTCTAACCGAAAATAGAATAAAAAACGGAAGTGGGCTAAATGAGGAGATAACTCTTCACCCCACTTTTATCTCCTCCCACCCTTCTTTCCTGTGTCTATTCTGATTTATTTTATCCATAAGATCTGAAGAAGTCCTGTTGATGATTTTTTTCGTGTTTTTTAATTTTTCAAAAACACATAACAGGATGGAAATAAATTTATTATCCTAATGTGACCGGTTTGTGTTTTTTCTTAATGATATATATATATATATATATAAAAACTTCTATGTATATCTAATAGTATATAAACTTCCATATATATATATATATATATATATATATATACATATATTTAAAGATCCATATATATTCAATATTATTTAAACCTCTCTCAATCTCAATATATATATATATATATATATATATATATATATATATATATATAATTTTTTGTTTTTGGTCCAAAGAGGGAAAGAAATATTTTAAAATGTGTAGGTCCACGAAGAGATTTGTATTTTTTTAGGATTTAGCTGTTTATTTTGTTCTTATATACATGTATGTTTCCAGCTTATTGCTTTCGTCAGAGAATATATATGACCCAAAGCCTTGTTATTGGGGGTACTCAATGAGACTGGAAATCACACGTGTTTGCAGTTTGAATGGTTTTAAATTGGTTATGGGTTTATGTGGAGGTCACTCCTTTTTCTTAGAGTGTGTTTACCTTAGCGTACTTTACCCCCTCGTTTGCCCTTGATATTTCATACGTTGTGTGTGTGTGTGTGTTGAAGTGGTTTCGGATTTCACTTTCAGTTATTTGTTCACGTGAATGTGTGTCTTGAGATTTTTTGGGGTGTCTGTGTGTGAGTGTGGTTTGAAATATACTGGTAATTATTTTTTTCTAATAACATTTTTGTGCTTATATATATATATATATATATAGTACAATTTGATGGGGACTCAAACTCAGTTAAGTCGTCATAATAAATTTATTTCGGCGGAGAATATTATCATACTCTCCGTCTCGTCAGATGACTATTTACATGCTTCTCTCTCGTCGCAGAGGAGCAAATGTTGTGTTACAGTTCGTATTCAGAAGATAAAATAAAGGAATTAAAAAAACAAAAAATAAAAATTTGAAAATAAAAAAATAGAAAAATAGAAAAATGAAAATAAAAATAAACATAAAAATAAGAATAAATGGGAAAATCAAATTACAAATTATCTCATTCATGGGCAGAGGGGGTCAAAATGTTATGGGTTAGAACGATTAAGAAACAGAAGTGGAATTAATCTACCGGTCAATCCCTTCCCATTTGCGTTCTCGTAGGTGGAATTATATATATATATATATATATATATATATATACATATCTGTGTGAGTGTATGATTCATGTTTTATTGAATTTATCTATAAATTTCTTTTCCTTTACTTGAAGTAGCGTGTAGTCGTTAGTTTGGTATATGGGCATTATTTTAAATTCAACTTGACTATATTCGTGTAGGTGTTTCGATATATTTAATTTTCTGTTTTTTTTTTTTTTTTTGTTATTTCAATATTGCTCCTGTGAAGTAATGTTCTTGTATTAAGGGCTTGTGTTGATCCTCTGTATATTTCTTTGCATTCACAACATTCAATTATGTTGACTAAGTTTTTTGAGTTGCAGCTTAAGTCTTTATTTTCAATTTTGTTTCCGAATTTTAAAGGTATAGAATTTCCCTTCTATAATCATATCACTATTTTACATCGTTTATTATTGCATTTGTGTTGTGTTGTGTTTTCTTCGAATGTAGAAGAGGTGAGTATTCTTTTAAGATTTTTAAATTGTTGATAATGCGTGCATATTTCTCCTGGGTTAATCGAGCCACAGATAGTGAGGAACCCGTTGCCCTAAGATCTTCATAAATGCCACGAGCTTCTAAGTTGTTGACTAACTTGAAAATCTGATTCCAATTTGAAAATTTGAAAGTTTGAAAATTTGAAAGTTTGAAATTTAACTTCTTTTTGTATCTTGAACAATCTTGAAAGAGATATAATTGACAGACTTAGTTTCGTAATATGTCTTCACACAAAAAGATCTGTTTCACCGACGCGGTATTTGGTTAAATATCTGAAAATGTTAAGTATTTCCCAGCTCTAATCTATAAAGAGAAAGAAAGAGTCAACACGAAGTATTTGGTTAGATATCCGAAAATGTATTTCCCAGTTCTAATTGTTGAATATTGACCTACGACTCGGCCGGGCTGTCAAAATAGGAAATGCACCAATGTAAATAACAGGTGCATCCGGTCGAGGAATAGCAGAGTGTAGCCTTGACCGTGGATGGGTTGAATGAGTGCAATTTGTGACGCCCACTAGAAGGTGGGCGTTGAACTATCATATAACTCTGTGAAGACAGGAAGTCAGTTAGTTTGGAAACCAGACCAGTTGCAGACAAGATGCGGTAGAGAAAGCCAGCACCCAGGAGAGGGACCCCTTAGGCCCCCGCCTGAGTAGTTGGGGATCAGACGAGTTAGAGATAAGATGCGGTAGAGAAAACCAGCACCCAGAGAGGCTGGGCCCCAGGCCCCCGGTTGAGCAGCCCAGGAGAACGGTAAAGAAACGCTGATGGCCATAAGAGTGGGGGTCAATATGTTGCAGTTCTGTTCGGTCTCCGACTCCCTCTCACACACAACCCTTTCAATAAAGTGAGACTGTGTCGCTCGTCTTTATTGTGTCGTTGTGTTCCGCATGCAGATGTATATGCATTATGCGTTTGTATAGTTAGTCATGGTTGTGACTATACAACATAATCTATAAAAAGAAAGAGAGAGTCAACACGAAGTATTTGGTTAAATATCGCAAAATGTTAAGTATTTCCCAGCTCTAAATCTCTAAAGAAAAAGAGGGAGTCAACAGGGAAGATCTGAGAAGTCGCATCTTTATTTCAACCATTGCGAAACAACCAGTAGTCACATGACTTTAACTTATCCAATGAAAGCCAAACTTACAACAGATCTTAAACGGTTAATCACATTGATTGGACACCAACTGTTTTCGTTTATGGGACAACTGCTTTAAATCATTTAAAACTATCGATACTACTTCTCACATCTATAATGTAACACCCAACAAATTATGCGTTTTCATCATCATCGTCATGGCGTGCCGCTGACATGGATTTCCCTGACCCTCTCCCGCAACACGTCCCTATTGTCCATCGCTACCTTCTGTATCAATACAGAGCTGTTGCAGATAGGTTCTAGTTAGTCGCCCTACCCTTGCTCGTCTGTGTGAAGGGATCCATTGGAGTACATCGCTTATGATATCGTCCTTACTTCTCCAGCAGTGTCCCACATGTCTTGCTCGTCTAGTTTGGATGGTTTTCAAGATGGGTGGTAGGTGTCCGTACAGTTGTTGCCTTGTGAGATGCTACACCCGGGACTAGTTCAATACAGCTCGCAGCATTCTTGTGCAAGCTTTCTTTCCATACACTTTGTCAGCGACCATGTGGTGCATCCATACTGCAGTATTGACACGACCACTGCTTGGAAAAAGCTGCGCTTTATCTCATCTGATAGGTCTGACTTATATATGACCCATAGTCTATCGATGGCTATCCATGCCTTATGAAGGGAATATTACGGACTCAAACGCTCGCATATCATACAGCTTACTCCGAAAACACGCGAAGTGAAAAATTAGCACAGAAACCTGATTAGAACTTTTGTAATATTTTGGTTTTACTTTTGATTTCCAGTTGTCTGAATTTTTGAGACGTAGCTTGATGATTTTAATCGTTCAGGGTTTTCGGACTATTTTCTTTATCTTTATTGTTATATTCACAACGCTTCGGCCGATATGTCTGCCGGCCTTCTTTTGGTGTTTGTCGAACTCAGGATTGAATCTGCAACATCCAGATGATTGTCTCTTTTTGAATTCCGAGTGCCGGCGAATAACAATACAGGAATACTTAGCACTTATAGCCGGTTATGGTAAAAGGAATCAAAACAAACGCCCCTCGTGGATTAAATAAAGAACATGCTTCGAGCTCAACAAACTCCTAAAGAAGGCCAGAGGACATATCGGCCGAAACGTTGTGAATATAAAAATAAAGATGAAGAAAATTTTCCGAAAACCCTGAACAATAAGTCTTGATTCCCACAATGTAACTTTGGTCACACACAATGCAATATTACCATACCATAACTAGGTATCTATTAGCTCCCCACAAGTTGGTATCTATTAGCGCCCACACAAGTTGGTATCTATTGGCTTCCCACAAGTTGGTATCTATGGGTTCCCCACAAGTTCGTATCTATTAGCTCCCCACAAGCTGGTTGCTATTAGCTCCCGACAAGTAAAGTTTAATGCTGAGGTGCATCACAGGAAGTGAACCCGCGGAGCAGGGACAAAAATTGCTTAGTTTCGTCTGCATTCATCTTCAGGTGGGTCTCAGGCACCAAGACATAAATTCAGACCTTTTTAGACGAGTAGACAGGCGCTGCTTAAAGCGAGGCCCCCCTTTTCTCTAGAACTAAGCTTAGCCTATAATAAAAAAGCTTTAATGGATTTATCCTCATTTCATGATTGCCCAGCAGGCTGGGGCTGTAGAATACACTGACGGCACCTCTACAGAGGGGTAAGAACCCCCACTAACGAATATCCTGGATACGAGACTAAACAAGCTGATGGTGAGGTTCCAGTAATGCTGGAGCATTGGGAAATGCGGGATACCCCTTCATTGCCATAGCTCCCAGGTCCACTCTAGCCCGGAGTGGTAGCACCTGATAGGATCCTATTTATGGATTAAATTAACTAAACTGTATACTTATGATAAACTGAATTGCTTAAAATAGTGTTACATAGCCATATATGAATATGTGAAATGTATATAGAATGTTCATAACTCATATATATAGAACATAGGAATCCCAAAACACAAAAACACTTACGACTTCTCAGTTCAGGTACGAAACTTTTTATTACCTTTGAGTTTAAAGGTTTTTCGACATAAGGAGAGAGATACACCTGACTTTTCCATCTGCCCCAAACCACGAGGGCACCCGACACAAGGCCTCGGCGAGCAAGCGAAAGTCAACCTTCTTCTTCCGACGGCAAAACTCAACTAACTGACTTTTCTTAAATCTCAGCCCACGCTTCCGGTGCGTGACGTCACTCACATCCCTGGTCACATCCTCTATCTGGGATTTTTATTGTGACATCTCTGAATGACACGTCCGCTCCGCACGCGCGTGTGAACACCTGAGCTCATGTCTGCACCTAACTAACCCATACACTGAGCCGAAAGGCTCTCAGCCTAGCTAAACCCAAAGGCAAGATATATAAAACGAAATCTCTCGGCCATTATATTACAATAAAACTGTTTTTGACATTTAAACTGCGTATATATATATTAGACTGAACTGTTTGAAATAGAACTGTTTTAAATAGAACTAAACTGTGTAAAGTAAGTAAAGTAGTCGACCTTTGTCGAGGATGACCCGAACTCTCACTATTCAATAGCTACTACTAGTGTTGTGGAGGGCGCTACTCCATTCCCTTGATTGCTTCATTTTACCCTTGATCTTTATCTTATAATGCTGTGTGTTAAGCAAGGTGACATCAAGTACCATTTTTTGATTCTTTGGTATGACTCAACCTGGGATCGAACGCCTGTCTCCCGGACCTATGGCAGATACTCTACTCATAAGGCCAATTGCCCGGAAATGTTTGAAATAGAACGGTTTTTGAGATTGAAACTATGTACTTATGCTTAACTAAATTGTTTGAAATAGAACTGTTTTGACATTTAACTGTTTGGGAATAAAAACTATACTTATACTAAACTGAATTGTTTGAAATTTAATTCGACGATAAATAATCCGAAAAGGGTTGATGCACTGTAAAACCAACCAACCAACCAACCAACCAACCAACCAACTTCATGATTGTTGTTTGCAGGAATATTCCACCAATATTTTCGAGGAAATTTACTTAAAGAGTTGGTGTTGTAATCTTTTATCGTGGTCTGCCCAGTCTCGCCGAATAGCCTACATTTCTCTCCTGTAAAGTTGGGATTACTTCTGTTGGTCACTGAGATTGTTTGTCACTGTAAGAGCCACGAACCATCTTTATACTTATTGGTTATGGTAGCAGGTGTGAATCTTCACAAAAATGAAGTGAGACGCTGATTCCAAATTAGTGCGATGGTCCAATGTAGCTCGACGGTCTATTAATTCCGCGGTCTGTGGTCCGCTTGCGCACAATAGATGCTTAGGGTAAGCCGACCAGGCCAGTTCGGCCAGGCAACATAATCACCATTGCCCAGAGCTTCAACTCGCGTATTTCCTGATTGTTTACTTGAGTATATGTGATTCGGACTTCCGGAAAATGTAAACCGTTTTCTCACACAAACCATCTAACTAAAATATTACCTTGTCTAATGACCTCTGACCGTACAAGCGGCATAGACTTGACTTTATTATAGGCATTTAAAAAAATAACCTTATCATTTTCAAATAGAAAACATCTTTCTATTTTGTAATCTATCAAAACCTGTCTGACATTCCTAACTTGTTTTAGCCCTCCTTTGGAAAATACAAGGCACACACACACACACACACACACACACACACACACACACACACACACACACACACACACACACACACACATGTATATATTTATATCTATAAACTTTAAAATAAAATAAAAAGGTCCATAAAGGATTGTTTTTATGTTATTTATTTTTCTTCAACACGTATTTCTGACGTTTTACGTCGTCTTCAAGAAGTAAATGGTTTGATATTTTCGCCTTTTTGTTTTTCTCCTTAGTTACTCCTTTCCCACTAAATAATCCATGAGCTTTGTATGGCTATAAATGTAGGCTGACAATTAATCTTTCTCTTTGAGGGATTGTGTGTGTATGTTTGCGCATATGTTTGTGCGAGAGAGTGTGAAAGAACAATATATATATATATATATATATATATATATATACATGAGCAGAATGCGAAGCAAAGCCATTTACATACATATACACTGTCTATTCTTCACCCCCGTACTAATATGCTCACCTCCACCCGCATATAAATGTATATATGCCACACCTACATTTATACATACTGATATAGGCATGCACACACGTTCATGCATATGCAATATTGTACATAACACATCAGTCGGGCCTGACATATAAAGGCGCCACTAATAAAAAACCATATGATTTTTATAAAGTACAAACCTTCAAATGGCACGTGTCAAAATTTAAGCTCAATCGAAAGCTTGGTATACAAGTTATAGTTAATTAAGTGAAGATACCGTTGCAAATTTTCAAAACAATGGAGAAATCTAAATTTCGTGTGTTGATAAAGCATTGCTTTCCGATGGGAAGAATACTATTCAAGCAAAGCAATGGCTTAATAAGTGTTGTTTGGACTCTGCTACGTCGGAAACAATGGTTAAGAGGTGGTCGTACAGACACAAATGATGCAGAATGCTCAGGTCACCCAAATTCGGCAGTTGTTCCAACTGGAACGCACACACACACACACACAAACCCCTCCACACGCTCGTTTTGAGCGATCGTAAAATGAAGTTGCGTAAGATAGCAGAGGAGTTAAAGATATCAGAAGGCAGCGTATTTACTATTTTGCATGAACATTTGTCAATGAGAAAGCTGTTTTCAAAGTGGGTGCAACCTTTGCTCACAGTCGATCAAAAACAACAACACATCGACGATTCAGAGCGTTGTTTGCGACTGTTTTAACGTAACAAAAAGGGGCTTTTGCGTAAATATGTGACAATGGATGAAACATGGATACACCACTTCACTCAGGAGTCAAATTGGCAATCAGCTGAGTGGATAGCAGCAGGGTAAAGCCGTCCAAAGCGACCAAAGACGCAAACATCATGCAATGTTTTGGTCTCCGTATTTTGGGATGCACAAGGTATTCTGTTCATCGATTGATAACCTTGAGAAAGCAAGAACCATCAATAATGAATATTGTTTAGCATTATTGGTGCGTTTGAGGGAAGAAATTGCCAAAAAACGGCCACAAATGAAGAAGAGAAAGTGTTCTTTCACCAAAACAATGCACCGTGTCACAAGTCGATTGCAACGATGGCAAAACTACATGAATTGCACTTCGAATTACTTCCACACCCACCCTATTGTTCAGATCTGGCCCCCAGTGACTACTGGCTGTCTGCAGACCTCAAAAGAATGCTCTAGTGAAAGAGATTTGACTCCAATGAAGAAGTGAAGAAGTGATATCGGAAATTGAGGTGTATTTTAAGGTCAAATACAAATCGTTCTACTAAAAAGGCATCGAATTATTAGAGAAGCGTTTGAATCCGTGTATCAACCTAGAAGGAGAGTATATTGATGAATAAAGTCGAATTTTGCCGAAGGTTGTTTTATTAGTTAGGCCCGGGACTTATTGAGTGATGTGTTAGATATGTATACCAAGGAACAGAATAGGTTACAGTGCATTAGTGCATACTTTTGTGTAAGTCACCTCATAACATCTAATGCTCCCCTAGTCTGGTAATATGGATCCTGTGTGGAAATAGGGCTGTTGCATCTTTATATGTGGATGGCTCAGCTTCAGTTTTCTTGTTTGAGTGATAACATTTGCTGTTACACTCTTCTATTCCGTCGTTGTAAGAGAGATGTACTGTATCATGTTCTTGCATATGCATAGTTGCACATAGATAAGTGCACCTCGGTTATAAAGGACTCGTATTGTCATTGTTGCATAGCCAGATATACGGATGAGTGAAATAGACATAGGGAATCTAAAAACACGAAACTTTACGAAATTGGTTCAGGTACGAAACTTTTTTATTACCTTTGAGTTAAAGGTAATTCGACATGAGGAGAGAGAGAGAGAGAGAGAGAGAGAGAGAGAGAGAGAGAGAGAGAAAGAGAGACAAACACACACACAAACACACACAATCTTTCTATGCTGACTGCTTTTACATCGTCAGCTCTCAACCCAACCAACGCGCGGCGCCCGGAGCGCACAAAGTCGTCTGGCCTCGCCCAGGTCTGAATCTCAACTTTCCCGTTCGGAGGCAGGAATTCAACTAACTGCTTTTGCTCAAATCCCAAAATCCTCAGCCCACGCTTCCGGGCATGACGTCACTCACCTCCCTTGTCTCATTTCCTATCTGGGAATTTTATTTTGACATCTGTGAATGACGCATCATCCCCGCACGCGCGTGAACACCTGCGCTCATGTTTGCACCTAACTAACCCATGCACTGAGCCGAAAGGTTCTCAGCCTAACTAAACCGAAAGACACGATATACAAAACGAAATCCCTCCGCAATTATATTACATCATATCATATCTCACAACAATATATATATATATAAATATATATAATAATAATCATCATCATGTCGTGCCGCCAGCACGGATATCCCTGACCCTCTCTCGCCACTTCTCCCAATCATTCATCGCCTCCGGCAGGTCTTCAGGGTTACATCCCGTATCCTCACATAGCTGCTGTATGTATGTTCGAGTTGGTCGTCCTGCTTTTGCTTGGCCATATGCGAGAGTCCATAGGAGTACATCACTGATGAGTTCTTCCTTGCTTCTCCAGCAGTGTCCTGCGTATCTGGTTCGTCTAACTTGTATAGTTTTCGTGATAATAATAATGATAATAAATAGATATATATTATATATATATTTAATCCATGGAAAATATTGTTCTGTAACCTAAGGTTTCATGAAGTTTATAACAACATTCATCAGGCAGTTAAGAAGATGGAATGAAATTGAAAATCGAAAATGTGACAAAATGCAGACAAAATGCCGTTACGATTTCGTTTATGTGTGGTTGTAAGTGTGTGAGTGTACATAGGCGTGTGTGTGTGTGTGTGTGTGTGTGTGTGTGTGCGTGTGGATGCGTGTTTTTAAGTTAAGTCAGGCCAGGAACGTAAAGCGTTGGTTATTGCGATAATGAGTTACGAATGTGTATACATTTGTTCCAATATATTCATTCGTTGACAGTGGGACAAATTATCATCGCTGCAAGTTGTGGGGAATGAGTGAGAATCTGATTTGTAAACGTGTATGGGGGCAAGAGTTACAATGGGTATAAGTAAGGTTATATTGTGTCGTAAATATGTTGGTATAATATATACGGAGGGGATTGTATAATAATAATAATAATAATAACTAAATGGGATATAGCGCAAGAATTGTATACTATGGATCTTAGAGGTGGTATGTATGCAATAAAATAAAATAAAATAAAATAATAAAGGGGTAAATAATAGTAAGGGTGTTAAATAATAAATATGTGCGTAATAAATTTTTGTAATGCTAATAATAAATAAATGAATGAAATATTGCGTAAATATTATATATTATGTGTCTCATAGGTTGTGTGTGTGTCGTGAAATAAGATAAAATGAAAGGGTTTAAATAATAGATAATGTGTTTGTGTACGAAGATGATTATAACTTAGGGGTCGTCATTGAAAATCAAAGAAATTGGATAGCAGGTTTATAAATATGTGAGTTAAGAGTTTATAGTATCAGATAGGTCATTCTCTTCTATACAATGACTAGAGTTCAACTAACAATTTTTATGGGCTTGTTAACATGGTCCCGGAGACCAGGGTTCAACCCCAGGTCGAGTCATACCAAAAACTCAAAAATGGTATTTGATGCCCCCTTGTTTAACACTCATCGTTATAAGGTAAGGATAAAGGGTAAAGTGGAGCAATCCAGGGAAAGGAGTAGCACCCGCCCTAACACCTCGGTGTAGTAGATATTGAAAAAGGAGCCTTCGGGTCACCCTCGATGCTTTTACTTACTTTTCTTTTATTAATATGGAAAGCTTGCAAACCTTTATTTCAGTCGGCTTTCTGACGAAAGATAATTGAATTAGTACACTTGGATGATTGCCCTGTCGGCTGGGGCTGTAGAATACAACGACCGCTTCTCTGCAGAGGGCTAAGATCTTCACCCACGGATGAGTTTCCTGGATATGACTCTAAACAATTTGATTATGAGGTTCCAATAATGCTGGACCTTTGGGTAATGCAAAGTACCCCTTTATTGCCATCACTCCCAGGTCCTCTCTGACCCCGAGTGGTAGCACCTGATAAGGTCCTATCTAAGGGTCAAATAGAAATAAACCGTGGTTTCCAGTGTTTACACGTTTGACATTTAAACTGAATTGCTCGAAATAGAACTGTTTTGACATCTAAACTGCGTACTTATGCTAAATTGAATTATCTTCAATAAAACTGTTTTTACATTTAACTCTCTGTATTGCCCAATCGGCTAGGGCTTACGCTAAACTGAATTACTTGAATTCCAGTGTTTACACTTTTGACATTTAAACTGAATTATTTGAAATAGAACTGTTTTAATATTCAAACTGCGTACCTATGCTAAACTGAAGTGTTTGAAATTGAACTGTTTTGACTTGTAAATTGTGTACTCACTCTAAACTAAATTATTTGAAATAGAACTGTTTTTGACATTGAAACTGAAGTTACGCTAAAGTGAATTGTCTGAAATAGAACTGTTTTGAAATCTAATTGTGTGTAAACAAAATCTATACTTATACTAAACTGAATTGTTTGAATTAGAACTGTTTGAATAAACTCAATAGCTTGCAATAGAAATGTTTTTGACACTGAAACTGTGAACTTATGTTAAAGTGAATTGTTTGCAATAGAACTGTTTATTTGTATAAAATGGATTTGGCATTAAATAACCTACAAAGGTTGATGCGCCATAATACCCAAACAAATAAGCTCTTAGAAGATGGATACGCTGTTTTTTTTTCTTTTTAAAATTGCAGTAAATAAACAGATAACAGATAAGACGCAAGTCAACTTTTATTTAAACAAGGGAGACGGCAATAATTACCTCAGCAAACAATGCACATATGAACATTGAAGTTCTAGGCAATAGAAAATTGACTTGTTGATGATGGATTTGTTGTATACTACCACTGGATTTTGATAAATAACGAGGTACACATATATGTTAATAAACATAATCTTATATTTTTATACTTCAATGGTGACACTTGTGTGGAAGAGAAGAGCAATCGGTGAAAGTTCTCGCGCACGAAGGAGTTGTTTGGAGTCGGAAGAGCACGTGAGAACTCACTCCGATTGCTCTCCTGCTTCACACAGGCGTCACCGTCGAAGAATAAAGATTGGATTATATTTTTATATGTACGTGTTCCTCTTTGTTTGTCAAGATCCTGCGGTGGTTTACTACCTACGTGATTTGGTTTCGTGACATAGATGTATCGATCAACAACTGCCAGCGGATAATCTCTGGTCAAGGCGATGTATAACAAATTCATTCCTCAGTACGATAATGTATCTTGTCAGAGAGGTAAAGTGATAAAAGATTTTCTTCGGTAAAGGGATGTACGAAGATCATTAAATAAGTTTCCAGACTTTTTTCGTATGGGCACTTTTATTGATAGTACACACATGAAACTCAAGTCCCCTTCGAAGTAATCTCCTCCGGCTGCAATGCACTTGTTGTACCTTTTCAATAACTTCTAGAAGGCTCCATCCAAGTCCTCTTGTGTGAGGGTGTCAATGACCTTCGTCACAGCCTCTTTCATCTCCTCAATTGTCTCATAACGACAGCCTCTGAGCTTAGGGAATAACCATAAGTCACAGGGAGCAAGGTCTGGACTATTGGAAGGGTGAGGAACTGTCTCGATGCTCATCTTGGTCAAATAGTCTGTGACAAGGATAGAGTTGTAGACTGGTGCATTATCCTGGTGGAAATGCCACTGACCCGATTTGAAGTGTGCTGGCCTCTTCCGACGCAATCTCTTCCTGAACTCCCTTAAAACCTCACCATAGTAACCCTAACCCTAACCCTTTGGCCAATCAACTCTGGTGTATTGACTTCCTTACTCCTGTCACGCCTCTCATCATCCCTCACAGACTCCCTGTCTTCCTTGAATCTCTTATGCCACTCAAAAACCGATGCTCAATTCATGCAAGATGGTCAAAAAGCAGTCTGAAGCATTCCATACGTTTCTGTGGCGGCGTTTTTTCCAAGTTTAAAACACAATTTTATTGCATATCGTTTTTCTAAAGTGTCCTCACGTCCAGATTGCATTTTTGAAATTGACTAGCTGTGTCAATCAGGATTTTGTAGGATGTATTCCAATTGATGCTGTAGCTGTTCATTTGAAGCTGAATTCATAAAAAATTAGTCAGTCATCTCATAAGATGTATAGCAATAGCATATTGAATTTTCAAGAGTCTACGTCAATTTTATATGCCTGTACAAAAAAGTCTGGAAACCTATTGAATTCACCACGTAAAATGCCCGACATAATCACTGAACAGTTTTTTTTTTCCTCCCTCTTCAATAAATATCACCCATGTGTATATATTTTGCAGAGATTTTACAAGTTTTTTGTTACTTTGCAGTGAAAGAATCCTGTTACAAAAATAATTTTCAACTTTTTCTTTTTGCAAGTTCTCCTTTTTTCTGTGTTTTTTTTTAATCACTTTTTTTTATTTTGATTTTTTTTCAGTATCACTAGGTGAAGACCATAAAAAATTTATATTCAAAAGAATAGTTACTTTATTAATAAGTTTTGTAGCAGTTTCTTCCAGGCAGCGGTCACATCGATACTGCTATATGGATGCACTACATGGACGCTAACAAAACGGCTGGAGAAGAAACTAGATGGCAATTACACAAGAATGCTGCGTGCAATCCTGAACAAGTCCTGGCAGCAACACCCCACAAGACACCAACTGTACGGCCACCTGCCCCCTATCACGAAAACTATTCAAGTTAGACGAACCAGACATGCAGGACATTGCTGGAGAAGCAGAGATGAACTCATAAGAGATGTACTCTTATGGATCCCCACACATGGCCGCGCAAAAGCAGGACGACCAGCACGAACGTACATTCAGCAGCTATGTGAGGATACAGGTTGTTGTCCTGAAGACCTGCCTAGGGCGATGAACGATAGGGAGGAGTGGCGAGAGAGGGTCAGGGATATCCGTGCTACCAGCGCGATATGATGATGATGATGATGATAGTCTTACTTTAATACTTTAAAAGAACGTAGCTTTGATGATTTATCAGTTACTCACCTGAGGATCGTCTATACTTGAAACTCAGGGTTGTGTGATAAATTTCAAAATATCGAAGTATCTAATATTGTTATATTTTCCTTTTTTGGTATTCAGCGGGTGTCCTCGTGGTGTAATGGTTGAAGTGCAGTACTACGGAATCGTAGTAAGGGAGTTCGAACTCCAGTCGTGCAATTATGTTCAATTTCGGGCAAATACCCTTGGGAAAGTATGAACCCCCGTATCCTCCCAGCTGTGGGTTAAATAGTACCACTACTGTTCATCTAAGAGAATGGCTTGACATTTAATAACTTTCGAAGTTTACTATGCGCATTAAAAAAAGAAACCAATTCTAAATTTTTATTTTCAATTTTAGTTTATAATTCAAATTTTAATTTTTAATTCTAATCTTAATATTTAATTCTTATCTTAATTTTTTAATTTTTAATTCTAATTTTTAATTCTAATTTTGATTCTAATTCTAATTTTTTAATTCGTATCCTTATTTTTAATTTTAATTTTAATTTTTAATTCTAATTCTAATTTTAATTTTTCCTTTTCAATTTTAGTTTATAATTCAAATTTTAATTTTTAATTCTAATCTTAATATTTAATTCTTATCTTAATTTCTTATTTTTAATTCTAATTCTAATTATTTTAAAAATTCTAATTTTTAATTCTAATTTTAATCTTTAATTCTAATTCTAGTTTTTTGCCCATGAATTCCGTAAATTCTTAAAATCAATATTGAATCATTTTCTAATTTTGTAAAACTATTTTTCCTGTACACGACTCGAAAAAAAATTATGTCAATTTAAATAATCTTTTCTAGATTATTCATATCTTTATTTTGATTTCTGTTTTACATTTATTTCTATTTGTCTTTATTTTATTATGAGGCCAGAATGTTCAGTTATTAAATAAACAAATATTTTACGTCTTATTTGCTAGTAGTTTATTTACTGCTAGATATAAAATCTAAGTAAAGGTCCTCTTAGAGTACTAATTCCATATTTTTTGTCAGTTGTTGTATATATTTATCCTTGCGAAAGGTGTAAACCTCCTTATCCTCCCAGCTATGGGTTAAATTGAATTACTAGAAGAATGACTTTGGCATTAAATAACCTACGAAGGTTTCTATGCCATTAAACAAAGAAATCAAACCAAGTCCTTGGTATTGAGCATTTTCGTTTATTCTACCGTTTATTTTTTGAATTATTGGGGTTACACAATTTTATAAATGTCTTTTTTTTAATATCCATGTTCAATACAGATATAATCGATATATTGATCTTTACACATAAAATAAAGAAAAATATAGGGGGGGATTTTTTTTCTGATTCTTCCAGTTTGGCCAATCATTAGGAAAAAGTACAATTTTGAATCTAAAATTTAGCAACAGAGAGAGTTTTTATATACAGTAAATTCTGCAATTATTTTTCAGAGTCTAAAACTTTGATAAAATGTAAGGGAATTGAAGATGATAAAACTTCATTCGATTTTATTTTTCATGTTTGAAAATTATTTTTTAAAGTTTGTATTGACCAAAACAATTTCCCTCTTTTATTATAATAAATTGTTGACAAAAAATCTTTCTTAGAAATTTAGAATCTAATAGAAAATTTATCGGGGAAATTTAAAAAATGATAGATGAAAAGGCTCCATCCACCAAAGAAGATTTATTAACTGCCATCCAGAAAAGTTGGAACCACCACAAAACTGAATTAAAACCAATAATATTCCACTTAACAATTGACCTTCTCTTGAATGTAGGATTCAAGAGAAGGTCAATTGTTAAGTGGAATATTATTGGTTTTAATTCAGTTTTACTTCTCCTAGACTGGTTACCCTACCAAGGCTAAGAGCTTATTTTATCCTTGTATTTAACCATAGTTGGTGGGAGAACAGATGGATTCATACCTTTCTCAAGGGCATTAACGCAATGTGAAATTTAAGCAGTTTCATCCAGGATTTGAACTCTGTTCGCAGCATTCATTTTCTACGCTAATAACGGTTACATCTTGTCAGGTGTAGTATGTTGGTAAAAGAATCTGTTCTTCAAATCCAGAGAACAGAGGTAGAAATGCCTCTGCTTTTACCTGGGATATGCCGAAAGTCTACGAAATAGAAAAAAATAAAAGCGAATGAATTGATACGAGGGTCAGTTGACCAAAATTTCTCCCATAGAAGGCAATCAAAGGAGGTTGATTTTTCAACAGATCCCCCCCCCTATATATATATATATATATATATATATATATATATATATATATATATATACTTCTTTCATCGGTATTGCCGTGTTTGGATCGCACCTGTCAAAAGTCATCAACAGCAGTCATGACGTCATTATATAAACTTTTCCGTCAATGAAATTTTAAACCCGCCCTCGTTAATGAAAACCTGTTAATTAAATGATTTTTTTTTATATCCCTACGTATTTTCTGTTTTTTAAGGAAATTGATTAGGCAGGCACACACACACACACACACACACACACACACACACACACACACACACACACACACAGAGGAAAACATTTAAAATCACATATATCTCATGAAACACCCGAAAAAGCTAAGTAAAAATACACAGATAGAAACAGAATATACAAACTATTTCTTACTCTTTATTTAAGAAAAACATATGATTCAATGTTTTTCTCATGGTCAACTCTATGTTGCATGTTTTCGTTTTAGGGTAAGCAGACATCTTTTCATCTGAACGCCAGACAACAAAACAAAAAAAAAAAATGTATTATCTACCCTAGAGCTTTTCTTGACTGGAAAAAAACATTTCTGTTAGAATTGTTTGTTTCACGAGTTGCATATGAAATTTGGAATTACAAACAAATAAATAAATAAATGAATAAAAATGATATTATTAAAGAGATAGTATTTTTCTCTGTTACAGATTTAAGATTACCATTGAGTACATTCCCAAAAGCTACGTACATAGTAGCAGACCGAAAAATATTCCGACTGGAGTGATGTATTTGTACAGAAAAAAAATGTAAAAATAATTCACCATAAAAATACATAAAAATGCCTCGAAGTTTTACAAAAATATAATAAAAATAATTTTTTTTTGTATATTTAAGATTCGGGCAGCGCCGAGTACCTTTACTAATATATATATATATATATATATATATATATATATATATATATATATATATATACTTGCTAAGTTATTCGGCGATATATACATATATAGGCAAGTACCTTAGCAAGTATATATATATACTTGCTATGGTACTTGGTGATATATATATATATATGTATATATACACACACACACACACATATATATATATATATATATATATATATATATATATATATATACTTGTTAAGGTATTCGGCGATATATATATATATATATATATATATAGGCAAGTACCTCAGCAAGTATATATATACATATACATATATACTTGCTATAGTACTTGGTGATATATATATATATATGTGTGTGTGTGTGTGTAAGAAAATATTGAAGAATACGATAAAGAAATTGATGAATGAAGGAAAGAAATATAACAAGAAAAATAATCAAAAGGAAGAACGAAACTGAAGGAGAATTAAAATGAACTAAGAAATGTGTGTAAAGGATGAATGAAAAAGAAGAATGAAAGAAAGAAAAAAAATTAGTTAAAGGGTGAAATTAAAGTACAGAAAGGCAATAAAAAGAAAGGAAAAAGTGAAAGTGAAAGTGAATTGAAGGTTACAAAAAATACGAAAGAATGAAAAACCATTAAAAATATCTAAGTAAAAAACTTAAAAGTTTTTATTGAAAGAAGGAATTCTGGGTAAAGAGAAAAAAAAACGCGAAAGAGAAAGACAAAAAAGATGAATGAAACCCTGGTAAACATAAAGAAAAAAAAGAAGAAAGAAAGATGAAATTATGACGGAATAAAAGTTGATAAAATGAAAAAGAAAAAATGAAAGAAAATCGTTGAATAGAATGTAAGAGGAATATGAATGAATGAACGAATGAATGAATAAAGAAAAAAAGGAACGATGGGTAAATGAAGAAGAGAAAATTATGCAAGAATGAAAGTTGATAAAATGAAAGAAAATAAATAGAAAGAAAAAAACATTGAAGAAAATTTAAAAGAAATATGAATGAATTAATGAATGAATAAAAAAAAAGAATGTTGTATGTTATTTGTTTGGCTTTTATGGCATATCAAACTTTGTAGGTTGTTTAATACAAAACCCATTTTTATACAAAAACAGTTCTATTTCAAACAATTCAGTTTAACATATGTACACAGTTTAATTGTCAAAAACATTTCTGTTTCCAGCAATTCAGTTTAGTCAAACAGTTCTAATTCAAACAATTCAGTTTTGTATAAGTATAGTTTTGGTTTATATTGCCAAATGTCAAAACAGTTCTATTTCAAACAGTTCAGTTAAGCATAAGTACGCAGTTTCGTTTTATTTGACCCATAGATAGGACGTAATAAGGTGCTACAACTTCGGGTCAGAGTGGAGATAGGAGCGATGGCAATGAAGGGGTACTTTGCATTCCCCAAAGCTCCTGCATTACCAGAATCTCACCATCAATTTGTTTAGTGTCATATCCAGGACACTCTGTTGGGGGTGGGGGCTCTTACCCCTCTGCAGAGATGCAATCGGTGTATTCTACGGCTAAATGGGCAAAGAAAGGAATCATTAATAAATAAATGAACGAATAAAAGTTAATAAAAAGAAAGAGAAAAACATTAGCAGGAAAGAAAGAAAAATATGAATGAATGAATTAATTAATGAACGAATAAAGAATGACTAGTAAATGAATGAGTCGAGATTATGAAGAAATAAAAGTTTATAAAAAGAAAGAAAAATAAATAGAATGAAAAAGTACCGAGAAGAAAACGTGAAATGGAGTGTTGAAAAAGATGTTAAAAGAAATGAAAACTAGGAAAAAAAAAATGAATGAAGAATTAAAGAATCTATTAAACACATGAAAAAAAAGAAAGAAAAAGAAATGAAAAGAAAGAAAAACAGAAAGGTAAAATTACGCAGGAATGAAAGTTGATAAAAATTAGAGATAACTATTAAGAGACTATGGAAAGAAAGGAGATAGATAGATAGATAGATAGATAGATAGATAGATAGATAGATAGCGTAAGATAGATATATATATATATATATATATATATATATATATATGTATATATATATATATATATATATATATATATATATATATAGAGAGAGAGAGGGAATTAGATAGATAGATAGATAGAGAGCGTGAGATAGATAGATAGATAGATAGAACGCGTTAGATATATACATATATATATATATATATATATATATATATATATAGAGAGAGAGAGAGAGAGAGAGAGAGAGAGAGGGAGAGAGATGGATTGACAATGTGAGAAAGAGACTGGAGATAGATAGATAGATAGATAGATAGCGTGATATATACTGATATAGACTGATATATATATATATATATATATATATAGAGAGAGAGAGAGAGAGAGAGGGGGGAAATAGATAGAGAGCGTGTGATAGATAGATAGAGTGAGAGAGAGACAGAGAGAAAGAGAGAGGGGAGAGAGAGAAAGACCGAGACAGATAGAGCTAGATAAATAGATAGATAGATAGATAGAGAGAGAGAGAGAGAGAGAGAGAGAGAGAAAGTGAGTGAGTGAGTGTGTGTGTGTGTGTGTGTGTGTGTGTGTGTGTGTGTGTGTAAGAGAGAGAGAGAGAGAGAGAGAGAGAGAGAGAGAGAGTTGACTGAACGAAGAAAGGGAGAAATCTAAAGAAAACCTCCCCCACGGCGAAAAATACCGCTTGATTTCCTGCTGTTATATCTGGATAACTTCACGCTTTATTATGTTCTCGTAAAACCTTGAGGGGAAATTTTTCCTCTCGGTATGAAAACCAGTTTAGAGCTCATCCTCTACTCGCCCCAACCACAGCTCTGCCATCTTCAACCAGCTTCGCCATTACACGCTATTTATTCTGATCGAATGTCGTCTGCACTCAGCGAAATCTGAAACGTTTCGTATTGATTTGAAATCGTCTGGTAGATCGCTTCTTCTTCTTTTCCTCCACCCTTAACCCCTCCTCCAACGCCTCAGCCCCACCGAAAACAATGCTAAAGTTTTATTCTGGATTAAATTCATCCAACATTATCACGTATATCACGTCGCTGACGGTGCCACTTTGCTTCGTTCCTTTCCACTTTACATTTATAGTTTTCAAGCGACCACAAAATTGCGAGATAACATGAGATCTCGCGACCGTGAGATTACGTGAGACAAAATTACCACGTCGTGTAACTGTGCATGAATAGGTATACGCAAGATCTAAAAAAGAAAAAAAACAGAAAGAAAGAAAGAAAGAAAGAAGAAGAAGAAGATTTTTGTGGGAAAAGGGAGGTAGAATAAAAATAAGAAATTGGAAAGAAAAAATGAAACGAACTCTTGAAAGACCAAGGGAAGAAATTATTTTTTTTGTCGAGGAAGAAGATAAAAGAGATTGATTGTTAGATAGATAGATAGATAGATAGATAGAGAGAGAGAGAGAGAGAGAGAGAGAGAGAGAGAGAGAGAGAGAGAGAGAGAGAAGGGCATAGATTGCAAAACATTCATGCGTGCACACACACACACACACTCACGAACTATCTATCTATCTATCTATTCAAATATATATAAATATATGCATATGGATCAATATCTCTTTCTCTCTCTATATATACATATGATCTTCTTGCTTACTTTTTCGGAGCACACACACACACACACACACACACACACACATATATATATATATACATATATATATATATATATATATATATATATATATATAATAACGCGAAAAAGAGAGTTAAAATTGTGCATAAGCTGAAAGAAAGAGTAAAAAAATGAAAAGATCAAAATAAAGATTAATAAATAAAGAGAAAAAAAGAAAAAGAAAAAAAGAAAAGGAAGGAAAACATCTTTAAATATTTACCATCCAGGTAATAAAAAAAAAGAAATGAAAATCTTATATAGTTCTTTGAAGCGTCCCCTCTCCCTTGGCATATATATATATATATATATATATATATATATATATATATATATATATATATATATATATATATATACAGAGAGAGGGAGAGAGAGGGAAATAAATGAGATAGATTGAACAACAGAATGGATGGCAAAACTAATGTAAGGGACGAGCCCTCGACAAAAACAACTGAAATAAAAAGAAAGGAAATAAAGAAGGATGAGAGAGAGAGAGAGAGAGAGAGAGAGACGGACAGACAGAGGCTTATGACGAGACAAATAAAAAGATTGACTTATAGGTTTTAATAGAGTGTCGTCCTGCCAAGGATTAATTTAAGCCTAAAGGTTAGGGAATCGCGTTCACTGTACATTTATATTTACATTTTTTTGAGCAGTTCTTTCTTTCGAGTTCTTCTTGCACACAGTCCCATCAAAATAATTTTCGAACAAATCTATTTGATCCATAGGTGGGATACAAATAAGAACTATCACTTTAAGTCAGTGTGAACCTGGGAGTAATAGCATTGAAGAGGTACTCCTTACTTTTCCAGGCACTCCGACTGGATGCTCATTACTAAATTCAATTTAGTGTCATACACAGGACGCTCAATTTTTTGATCGAAAGAAAGAGAGAAAGAAAAAAAAGGATAGTGATAAAAAACAGAATGAAAGATGATGTTGATAGGATATGATAGACGATGAAAAAGGATAGAAAAATGGCGAAGAAGAAGAAGAAGAAGAAGAAGAAGAAGAAGAAGAAGAAGAAGAAGAAGAAGAAGAAGCGTGAAACAAAATGGTTGGCCATTGTGTGATGTAGATTTGAAATATGGATAGAAATTTTTTTAATGAAAAGCAAAAAGAAGGGAAATAAAAGAAAGGAAAGTTTTAAATATATCAAATTTCACCGAAGGGTAAAAACAGAAATATTGACGAATGGTTCCGAAAAGCTCCAGTGCGCGTGCGCGCAAACACACTCACACAAACACACACACAAATTACACGCACACATACGCACGCACACATACATACACACTTATAAACGCACATTCACAGAAATACACACAGAAACGCACACACATATTACATACACACATACTCAATTATAAACACATATTCAGACACATACAAACACATGCACACATATTATACACATACACACTTATAGACATACATTCACACACATATTTCACACACACACATACACACACATACAAATACAAACTTGCAAACACACATTCACACATACACATACACACGCACATACACACCGAAACGTACACATACGTACACATACGCACACACACACACATATACACATACGTACAAATACACCCCCCACAACATCATGCAAAGGTTTCAAAACGATATAGTTGCAATTAAACTATTTGACACTTCCCCGCTACAACAAAATTGCAGGAGTCCCTGTAACGTTGTGGTTAACGTTCTAGTCTTGGGCATCATAGCGAGTTCGAGCTCCAGTCGTGTCATTTCATATTTTTTCAAACTAATACCCTTGAGAAAAGTAATAAAACCCTTATCTCCCTAGCTATGGGTTAAATAGTACCACTACTGTTTGTCTACAAAGATAGATTTGGCATTAAATAACCCATGAATGTTTTGTTTTGTTTTATGGCATAACAACCTTTATGGGTTATTTAAAGCCTATCCTTGTAGAAGAACAGTAGTGCTACGATCTAACCCATACCTGGGGATATAAGTGGGTTCATATCTTTCCCAAGGGTAATAGAGTTTGAACCCGCTTTCTATGAGGTCACCGTTCAACATTTTAAGCACCAAAGGGATTCACCCATTGGAACAAAGAAATCAGTCCGAAATAAAAATAAATAAATAAATAAAAACCAATTATGAACAAAAAAAAATAAATAAAAATACAGCAGGATTTCTCTATTGAAAATTATTTCTGCTGGGAATACTTAAAACCATTGATTTATATAAAAATAGCTGGTTCTTCGAATACACTGATTTCATCCCCTGTTGAGGGGGAAATACCCTCCTCAGAAGAGGTATCCAGGCCATGACACTAATACGCACTGAGTGATGACGTTCCAGTTCTGGAGATCTGTGGAGCGTGGAGTGTCCCTTCATTGCCATTACTCCCTGGTCCACTCTGATCTGGAATGGTAGTTCCTGTTTGGGATCCATCGATAGATCAAATCGAATTGTTTGAAAATCAATCTATTAGGTTGCTTTGTTGGTTGATATTTAATAAAAATCAACCTTTGTGGGTTATTTAATAGCGAATCCTGTTTATATTGTGGGGTTTAGGCTTATGTTACGTTGGTTTTACGTTGGTTGTGTTAGTATTTCGTTGGTAGCGTTGGTATTTCGTTGGTAGCGTTGGTATTACATTGGTTATGTTGGCGTTAGATATCTGACTCCATATTTTGGTTATATTATATTTTACCCCCACGTTGTTTAGTCGTCGGAATGCCTTGCTCAAGAAAGTCCCAAAAAGACTTATACAAAAATAAAAGACAGAATAGATAAGAGACGAAGACGTTTCTTTTATACTTTCCTTTATTTACAGGGTGCAACAATCATTCCGTGGATGAGGGAGTTTTTCCTGAATACATTGAAATGGTTGAATCCCCCAGTTTAAGGTGTCAAAAATACGTTAATTCGTTTCATGTATGTAGGTGTCCGCATTTGGTATTTCGTCAAAGTCCGGTAAGAGTTAGTTTATAGTTCATTTGTGGGTTCTGTATATTTCAGCATAATGCTGACCGAGAGAGAGCTGCTACTGGGTGAAAGGGACTAATCGACGCTACATCCAAAGACGTATGCGTGGTGCCCAGACACGCCAACACGAGGTTATCAATCCGCTGGTCACTGCCTGAAAGAGAAAGAATGCTTGGTTTCCTTTGTCAATAGGAAATACCTTTTTCTTTTTACGCATGCGTCATCCCTTCTTCCTGTTAGGGACTTCTGGGAGTTTCTGCAAATTTGATAGTTTTCTTTATTTATCTTTAAAAAAATTTAATTTTAAATTATTTATCTATTTATTCGTTACCTACAATATTCATAGATATATAAAGATGGGACCGTAGTCAAGGTTGACCCGAAGGCTCCTTTTTCAATAGCTACTATATCAAGGTGTAGGGGAGGGGGCAACTCCTTTCCCTGGATTGCTCCATTTTACTCTTGATCCGTACTTTATAAGGATGAGTTTTAACCAAAGCGGCATCAAGTACCATTTTTTGAGTTTTTGGTATGACGCGACCATGGATTGAATCTCGGTCTCCGGGCTATTGGCGAACATGCATAAATACCGTATTTTCCGTTATACAAAGCGCACCATAACTTGTTGGGTGCCTTTTTAAAAAATATCAAAAACAAATATCTCAAAATTTTTATTTTTTTTGTTGTTAGTTTTTTTGTTTGTTTTTGTTTTTGGACTTCGTAGTAAGTGAGTTCGAGCTTCAGTCGTGTTATTTCGTATTTTTTCAGATTAATACCCTTGAGAAAAGGTGGGGTCTAGAGGACCTACCACGAACGATGGCTTATTGCAAGGGACAGAGAGAGAGAGAGAGAGAGAGAGAGATGGTTAGTTTAATGGCTTATGAAACCACAAGGTTTTATAAATTGTATTTTTAGTATTCTTGTAGGGAAAAGATTTCTAAGATTATTTCTGGTTTTGATTGTTTCAAATTTTTCAGGGCAAATCAAATATTGTCGTCAGCGAAGTATCTCAAAGAAACGTTAGTCATCATCATCATCATCATGTCGTGCCGCCAGCACGGATATCCCTGGCCCTCTCTCGCCACTTTTCCCTATCGTTCATCGCCTCTGGCAGGTCTTCTGGGCTACATCCCGTATCCTCACACATATGCTGTATATATGTTCTTGCTGGTCGTCCTGCTTTAGCTCGTCCATATGTGGGGGTCCATAGGAGTACATCACTTATGAGCTAATCCCTGCTCCTCCAGCAGTGTCCCACGTGCCTGGCTCGTCTAACTTGAATAATTTTCGTGATGGGATGCTGGTGGCCGTATAGTTGGTGCTTTGTGGGGTGTTGCCGCCAGGACTTTTTTTTAATGTTGCTGCCAGGACTTGTGGATATATTTGAGGATAAACTTGTTTTGGTTTGGTTTCTTTGTTTTAATGCCAAAGCTATTCTCCTAGAAGAACAGTAGTGGTACTATTTAACCCATAGCTGGGAGGATAAGGGGGTTCATCAACCTTTGTAGGTTATTTAATGCCAAAGCTATTCTCCTAGAAGAACTGTAGTTGTACTATTTAACCCATAGCTTGGAGGATAAGGGGGTTCATACCTTTTCCAAGGGTATTTGCCCGAAAATGAACGTAATAGCGCGACTGGAGTGCGAACTCGCGTACTACGATTCCGCAGTCCATCGCCTTAACCATTACACCACGAGGACACCCCGGATAAACTTGTGAAAAACCTGTGGATTAGTAGATAAGTGTAAAAATATGGATACAAAAATTACAAGTCATCAATCAATTTTTTTTTGCACAAAAATTAAAAAATTTTTAAAATATGGAAATCAGTTGTGTTCCAATATAATATAACGCACCATTTACACCAAAACACACACACACACTAAAAAAAAACAAAAAACAAAAAAAAAAAACCCCAAGAAAACCAAAAACAAAACAAAAAAAAACAATCCCTAAAGAAAAACAAAAACAAAACACGCCCCCCACAAAAAAAAAAACAACAACAAAAAAAACAAACAAAAACAAACAAAAACAAAAACAAACAAAAAACTAACAAAAACAAACTAAAAACTTTGAGATATTTGTTTTTGATTTTTTCGAAAAAGTCACCCAACAAGTAATGGCGCGCTTTATATAACGGAAAATACGGTATTTATGAATGTAAAAACTTTTAAAATATGGATATCAGTTGAGTTCCAATATAATATAACGCACCATTTACACCAAAACACACACACACTAAAAAAAAACAAAAAACAAAAAAAAACAACAAACAATCCCTAAAGAAAAACAAAAACAAAATACGCCAAAAAAAAAAAAAAAAAAGTAACAAAAAAACACAAAAACAAAAACAAACAAAAAACTGACAAAAACAAACTAAAAACTTTGAGATATTTGTTTTTGATTTTTTTAAAAGTCACCAAACAAGTTATGGCGCGCTTTATAATAACGGAATATACGGTATTTATGAATGTAAAAACTTTTAAAATATGGAAATCAGTTGAGTTCCAATATAATATAACGCACCATTTACACCAAAACACACACACACTAAAAAAAAACAAAAAACAAAAAAAAACAACAAACAATCCCTAAAGAAAAACAAAAACAAAATACGCCAAAAAAAAAAAAAAAAGTAACAAAAAAACACAAAAACAAAAACAAACAAAAAACTGACAAAAACAAACTAAAAACTTTGAGATATTTGTTTTTGATTTTTTTTAAAAGTCACCAAACAAGTGATGGCGCGCTTTATAATAACGGAATATACGGTATTTATGAATGTAAAAACTTTTAAAATATGGAAATCAGTTGTGTTCCAATATAATATAACGCACCATTTACACCAAAACACACACACACTAAAAAAAAAAAAAAAAAAAAAATCCCTAAAGAAAAACAAAAACAAAACACGCCCCCCCCAAAAAAAAAACAAAAACAAAAAAAAAACAAACAAAAAACTGACAAAAAACAAACTAAAAACTTTGAGATATTTGTTTTTGATTTTTTTTAAAAAAGTCACCCAACAAGTAATGGCGCGCTTTATATAACGGAAAATACGGTATTCATGAATGTTTATTTTACGCATAGGAAATGCATGGACTGCTATTGAAAGGTCACCGAATATGTGATAAAATAGAATTGGAATTTTTACAAATTGTAGCTGTGTAAGGACTACTGTATGGTTGTACCACTTGAACTTTAATGAAACACGTGGAGAAAATGCTAGATGGGAAGTACACAATAATACTGCTTGCTGTTTTGAAAACATCCTGGTAGCAGCACCACATATAAACTGTACAGACACTTACCCCCCATCTCACAAACCATCCACGTAAGACGATTAAGACATGCTAGAGAAGCAGGGACGAACCCATAAGCAACTTTATCCAGTGGACTCCTATTTATGGACACACCAGTACTAGCCAACCAGGAAAGACATAAATAAACTCTGAGTGGACACCAGATGGGGTCAGGAAGACCTACCACGAGTGATGGCTTATTGGAATGGGCAGAGAGAGAGAGAGAGAGAGAGAGAGAGAGAGATGGTTAGTTTAATGGCTTATGAACTCTTGAGGGTTATTTAATGTTAAATCCTGTTTAAACATACCAGAGGTGGTGTCAGTACTACTATATAGATGCACCACATGGACGCTGACTAAGCGTATGACAAAAAAGCTTGACGGCAATTGCACATGAATGCTTCGAGCTGTATTGAACAAATCCTGGAGGCAACATCTCACAAAACGGCAGCTGTATGGAAACCTACTTCCCATCTCGAAAACTATCCAAATTAGACGAGCAAGACATGCAGGACACTGCTGGAGAAGTTATGACGAACTCATAAGTGATTTACGACTGTGGACCCCTTCACACGGACGAGGAAAGGTTGGGCGACCAGTAAGAACTTATCTACAAAAGCTCTGTATTGATACAGGATTGAGCATGGAAGACCTACCGGGAGCGATGGACGATAGACGGGAGGTGAGAGAAGGTCATTGAAATCTGTGATAGTGACACAACATGATGATATACATATATATATATGTATGATTTTTGAACAAATAGTTTGAAGGTAACATTACTTTTAAACAGGTCAGAAGTCATTGGTTGCAGAGAATAATAATTCTACCTAATATTAATTTTTTGCATAATGACACTTGACCAAAGCGTCAATCAGAGGTTTCTCTGCACAGGACGCACGTGTGTAAAAAAAAGCAGTTGGAATTCGTGGTGCTATGAAATGATATTGGCATATACCACGTGCGGGTCCGGGACAGTTGAAGTTAGTTTCAGTCAATGCTAGCTTGCAGTCATGGCGAGCGCCCCTTGGGGGCAGCGGTTCATAGCGACCTCCGGTTGAGTACCCCCGGTCGAGAAGCAGAAGAAGTGTTTAGAGAAGTCTTGAAGATAACACAGCATGGTATAGTCAAGAGAAGAAGACGTTAGGGGTCGATATTGAAATCCATCTTTGTTTCACCCGTCTGTCTCGCAAACGCACAACAGAAGCTTTTGAATAATAAAGAGAGTTATATTTTTTATAAAGAAGTCATGTGGTTCTTCCTTCATTACACTGTATAACATAATTAATTGTTTTCACATGGTTAAATGGCTTCAAGTATTCCCATTAAACACTAATAATTCTTTTTGATATTAATAATTTGTTTGCATACAGTTAAATGGTTTCAAGTATTGTTAACGACAATAATTCTATTTAATATTCATCATTTGTTTGCACACAGTTAAATGGTTTTAAGTATTGTTAACGACAATAATTCTATTTAATATAATAATTTGTTTGCACACAGTTAAATGGTTTTAAGTATTGTTAACGACAATAATACTATTTAATATTAATGATTTGTTTGCACACAGTTAAATGGTTTCAAGTATTGTTAACGACAATAATTCTATTTAATATTCATCATTTGTTTGCACACAGTTAAATGGTTTTAGGTATTGTTAACGACAATAATTCTATTTAATATTCATCATTTGTTTGTACACAGTTAAATGGTTTTAGGTATTGTTAACGACAATAATTCTATTTAATATTAATATTTTTTTTTTGCACACAGTTAAATGGTTTTCAGTATTGTTAACCACAATAATTCTATTTAATATTCATCATCTGTTTGCACACAGTTAAATGGTTTTATGTATAGTAATTCTATATTCTATTTAATGTTAATTGTTGCATAATGACCCTTGACAGAATTGTCAGTCAGAAGTTTCTCTGCACAGGATGCACCTGTGTAAAAAAACAGTTAGAATTCGCGGTATTATGAAATGATATTGGCATATATCACGTGAAGTTAGTTTCAGTCAGTAAAGGCTTGAGTCAGTGCTGGCTTGAGGTCATGGAGAGCTCACCGTTCTGTTTGATTGATTTAAATGATTTCTCGTATTGTTATCCAACTCTGATAATTCTATTTAATATCAACGATAGCATAACGGTTATAGACGTTTAATATCAACGATAGCGTAACGGTTATAGACGTTTAATATCAAACATAGGGTAACGGTTATAGGCGTTTAATAGCAACCATAGAGTAACGTTTATAGACGTTTAATATCAACCATAGCGTAACGGTTATAGACGTTTAATATCAACTATAGCGTAACGGTTATCGGCGTTTAATATCAACTATAGCGTAACGGTTATCGGCGTTTAATATCAACCATAGTGTAACGGTCATTGGCGTTGGTTCCCTAAGCTTCTAAGGAGACAATCATCAGGAGGTTTCAGGTTCAATCCTGACTGCAGGCGAGTAACAATGCAGCAATTCTTAACTCTTGTACCCCGTTATGGTTAACGGAATCAGAACAAGTGACTCCCTGTGGATTCAATAAAGGACGTAGTTCGAAGTTCCGTGGAGGTTCCCGAGTTCGACAAACACCCAAAGAAGGCCGGTGGACATATCAGCCGAAACATTGTGGAAATAACAATAAAGATGAAGACTATAGTCCGAAAACCGTTAATGATAAAAATCAACCATTCATTTGTTCACAGTTGAATAGTTTCAAGTATTTCTATTAAATACTTGTATTTCAGTTTATTATTAACCATTTGTTTGCACATAATACCATGGTTTTAAAAATACGTACTTAGAACATCGATTGACAAAATCAAAGAGAATGGCTTCGAACTGACGAAGAAAAGAAGCAGAAGGTACCCCGCAACAACAATTACCGACGCCGACTACGCCGATGACATAGCGATACTGGCAAATACACCTGACCAAGCCGAAACACTACTGCATAGTTTGGAACGAGCAGCAGCAAGCATAGGCCTCTATGTTAATGCACACAAAACGGAATATATGTGCTATAATCAAACGGGGGACATCTCCACTCTAGAAGGAACCCCTCTTAAACTAGTAGACAAATTCACTTACCTAGGAAGCAGCGTCGAATCAACCGAAAAGGACATCGAAACGAGGTTAGCGAAAGCATGGACAGCTATCAATAGGCTATCGACTATATGGAAATCAGACCTAACCGATAAAATGAAACGCAGTTTCTTCCAGGCAGCGGTCAAATCGATACTGCTATATGGCTGCACTACATGGACGCTAACAAAACGGCTGGAGAGGAAGCTAGACGGCAATTACACAAGAATGCTACGTGCAATCTTAAACAAGTCCTGGCGGCAACACCCCACAAGACACCAACTGTACGGCCACCTGCCCCCTATCACGAAAACTATTCAAGTTAGACGAACCAGACATGCAGGACACTGCTGGAGAAGCAGGGACGAACTCATAAGAGATGTACTCTTATGGACCCCCACACATGGCCGTGCAAAAGCAGGACGACCAGCATGAACATACATTCAGCAGCTATGTGAGGATACGGGATGTTGTCCTGAAGACCTACCTAGGGCGATGAACGATAGGGAGGAGTGGCGAGAGAGGGTCAGGGATATCCGTGCTACCAGCGCGATATGAAGATGATGATTTACCCCATAGATGTTATTCAAACAGGTAGAATCTCGACAGAGCAGGGTTAATCTTGTTGCAATAGAAAGGAAGGGGCACTTCACATTCCCTATACCTCCAAGACTAAAGTCTCACAATAAAATGCAGTTTATTGTCATACCCAGAACATTCGACACTCCCAGCATACAGTGGTTGTGTGTGTGTGTGTGTGTGTGTGTATGTGTGTGTGTGTGTGTGTGTGTGTGAGAGAGAGAGAGAGAGAGAGCAATCATAAGTAAGGCCAGTTTTGTTTGGTTTGGTTTTATGGCATGTCAAACATTGTAGGTTATTTTATACCAAATCTTTTTTATACATAGAAACAGTTCTATTTCAAACAATTCAGGTGACATGAGTTCAAATCCTCGACGAGATCTGTTTACATTTCACATTGCACTAATACACTTGACAAAGGTATGAATCCAATTATTCTCCCTTCAGCTATTGCTAAATAATACTTAGACTAGGTTTTTTAGTCTTGTTTAGGCGATTACTTTAGCAGAAGGAAAACTCTGAATTCAAACCTGTTAAAATTCCACTTTAGAGATTTCCACTGAGTCACATCCTGTCCGTATGGAGTGGTTGATTTTGATTTGGTTTTATGGCAAATCAACCATTGTAGGCTATTTAATGCTAAATCCATTTTTATACATTTAAACAGTTCTATTTCAAAGAATTCAGTTTAGCATAAGTATAGTTTTTTTGTTTACACACCGTTAAATAATTCTATTTCAAACAATTAGGTACACAGTGTAAATGTCAAAAACAGTTCTACTTAAAATAATTCAGTTTAGCATAAGTGCATTTTAAATGTCAAACACTTCTAGTTGACCCATAGATAGGATATTATCAGGTGCTTGCATCCCGGGCCAGAGTGGACTTGGGAATGATGGCAATGAAGGGGTACTCCGCATTCCCCAATAACCAGGGCACTCGTTTAGGGAATCTTACCCTTCTGCAGAGAAACGGTCGGTGTATTCTGCAGCCCCAGCCGATTGGGCCACAATGAATAGGGACAGTGTGTTTCAAGGGCATACACGCTACTGTATAAAGTTGTTTTGGTTTCCGGGTTTTTGTTTAATGGTATCTCAACCTACATTTTCTTCTGTTATAAATATCGACTCAACTATATACGTGATCATTTTCCATTTTATATGGGTTGGTTTGGTTTGGTTGGATGTGATGGCATATCAACCCTTGAAGGTTATTCAATGCCAAATCCTCTTCATAGATATATATTAAATATATATGATTTGGTTTGGTTGGGTTTTATGGCATATCAACCATTGTAGGTTATTTAATGGCAAATCCTCTTTATACATATATATTCGATATATTTGATTTGGTTTGGTTGGTTTTTATGGCATATCAACCATTGTAGGTTATTTAATTCCAAATCCTCTTTATACATATATATTCGATATATCTGATTTGGTTTGGTTGGGTTTTATGGCATATCAACCATTGTAGGTTATTTAATTCCAAATCCTCTTTATACATATTAAATATATATGATTTGGTTTGGTTGGGTTTTATGGCATATCAACCATTGTAGGTTATTTAATACCAAATCCTCTTTATACATATATACTAAATATATATTATTTGGTTTGGTTGAGATGCCATAAAACTCAACCAAACCAAACTAATTTGTTGGTATAGAAGCGATCATCACCTTATTTGCATTTGCGGAGATGTTTGTGATTTAATCTAAGGGCAACTGTCCATAATATAAAGCTGACCTTTGACCTTATAAACGCAATGAAAATTTCTGGGACATTTTTGGTAAAAAAGTGTGTCTCAATATATATTATCATATCTTGATTGTACGGATTCTATTCACTCTCTCGTGCCCTCCGTCTCTATGGGCCGTTGCTCTGGGTAGATTCTCTACCCGGTATCAAGTGTCTGCACAGAGCTGATGTATGTAAATGTTTTGCTGCTGTGCTTACCGTGGTGTATCTAAAATTACTGTGTTATCAGAAGTATGCCAGAATACTGAGAAGAGTCCTGGAGACTTGAAGAGACTTGCTGTCTCTCAAACTCCAGTGAAAGACTATCAGCTAACGATGATGTGAAAAACGCTCAAGGGGTGACTAAAAAAATAATAATAGAGAACTGACCAAGTGTTGATTAACAAGATTAAAAAAAAATTGTCGTCTATTAGATTTTGCCGTTTCGACAGACCTCACCGTGAAATAGAATAGATAGACGAATGAATGGACTGTGAAATATGAGGGTGGCGTTGATATTAAATGTAGTTGGTGCACTTTGAACGGTTTCTCAAAGGCTTGGAAAAAGACTGGAAGAAGAGGAAATCAGAGACTATCCAGACTATAGCATTTTTAGAATACTGAGAAGAGTCCTGGAGACCCGAGGAGACTTGCTCTCACTCAGACTCATGTGAAAGACCACCAGTTTATGAGAAAAATCATCTAATTTTTTCCACAGAGAGAGAGAGAGAGAGAGAGAGAGAGAGAGAGAGAGAGATAGGCATGGACTAACAGAGCTAACTAGTGAGCTAGCTTGATAGATTGAGAGAGAAAGAGAGAGAGAGAGAGAGAGGTACAGAGCTGACTAGAGAGAGAGAGGCATAGACTAACAAGAGCTAACTAGTTAGCTAGCTTGATAGATTGAGAGAGAGAAAGAGGGCGAGAGAGAGAGAGAGAGAGAGAAAGAGAGAGAGAGAGAGACACACACACACACACACACAGACTAACAGAGCTGACTAGAGAGAGAGAGAGAGGGGGGGCGGGGGAGAGAGAGAGAGAGAGAGAGAGGCACAGACTAACAGAGCTGACTAGAGAGTGATTGAGAGAGAGAGAGAGAGTGAGTGAGAGAGAGAGAGAGAGAGAGGGAGAGAGAGAGAGAGAGAGAGAGACTAATATTTTTTTCTTAACAAGATGCAACTTCATGCTTTTCGTTGACGCAGAATAGAAGGAGGGTACTCGTTTGCGTCTTCTGTCTCCGTGAAAATCTAAATATGAATAAATAAAAGATGAGAATGAAACAAATAAATAAATAAATAAATAAATAAATAAAAATACGTAAAATATGAATGAAAAGAAAAAACGCTTGAAATAAAGAAATATCTTGGAAAGCCGAATTCATCATTTTCATTTTTTTTCTTTTGCTATCGTTTCGGCTTCTGCAAACCAATAAAGTAATTTCGAAGATAAGAAATAAATCTCTGTTAGAGCGAAAGATTCCTATCTGCGAAAAAAATTCGAATTATCGCTGCTAAAAATGGCGTCCAACAGATATCGCGTGATCTCGACTAAATCGGGCGAGATCACAGTCGAATTATAACCAAATCAAAATACTCAGTGTGACGGCAATAATTAGAGACATAACCACTTTCAACATCTCATCATTGTTAATTGACGCTTGCATTTAAGATTGTTTTCTCTCTTTTCTTTTCTCTTAAAAAAAAGAAGAGAAATACCAAAAAAGAAAAAAATATTTAGAAAAAGAAAAAAATAATTTTACTCATACTATATAAATCTTTCCTTTTCATTTGCAGCGGCAGATACAAACTATCTTACCAGTGAGACGTTGTTAGAAAAATGTTATTGGCGTTGTCCATCTTTTAATGCCCCTATTTGGCAGAGAATTTCTATAAAGGTTGGAGGGTAAGATTTTATGGCATATAAACCCTTGCGGGATATCTAACGTCAAATCTATTATATACATATATATTATACGAGGTGCATAGGATAAGTTTCCAGATTTTTTTCGTACGGGCATTTAAAATTGTCGTAGACTCTTGAAAATTCCCTATGTTATTGCTATACATCTTATGAGATGACTGATCAGTTTTTATGATTCAGGTTCAAATGAACAGCTACAGCATCAATTGGAATACACCCTACTAAAGCCTGATTGTCACAGCTGGTGAATTTCAAAAATGCAATCTGACACTTTAGAAGAACGATATGCAATAAAATTCTGTTTTAAACTTGAAAAATATGCCACAGAAACGTATGGAATGCTTAAGATTGCTTTTGGAGCACATTGTAGGAATCGAGCATCGGTTTTTGAGTGGCATAAGAGATTCAAGGAAGGCAAGGAGTCTGTGAGGGATGATGAGAAGTGGGGGAGGAGTAAGGAAGTCAATACACATGAGTTGATTGGCCAAAGGGTTAGGGTTAGGGTTAGGGTTACTATGTTGAGGTTTCAAGGGAGTTCACCAAGAGATTCGGTCGGAAGAGGCCAGCACTCTTCAAATCGGGTCGGTTGCATTTCCACCAGGACAATGTACCAGTCCACAACTCCATCCTTGTCACAGACTATTTGACCAAGATGGTCATTAAGACAATTACTCACCCTCCCTATAGTCAGGACCTTGCTCTCTGTGACTTTTGCTTATTCTCTAAGCTCAGAGGCTGTCGTTATGAGACAATTGAGGAGACGAAAGAGGTTGTGACGAAGGTGATTGACACGCTCACACAAGAGGAATTCCATGGGGCCTTACAGAAGTTGTTGGAACGGTACAACAAGTGCATTGCAGCCGGAGGAGATTACTTCGAAGGGGACTCGAGTTTCATGTGTGTACTATCAATAAAAGTGCCCATACGAAAAAAGTCTGGAAACTTATCGTATGCTCCTCTTAAGTATAATTTGTTCAGTTGTGTTGGGCTATTTTGTTTACCGGACATTGGCATAGCGGTTAGAGTGTTCGCCAATGGCCGGGAGACGTCGAATCATACCAAAGACTCAAAAAATGGTACTTGATGCCTCCTTGCTTAACACTCAGCATGGTAAGGTACGGATCAAGGGTAAAGTGGAGCAATCCAGGGGAAGGAGTAGCGCCCTCCCCTACACCTCGGTGTAGTAGCTATCGAAAAGGGAGCCTTCGGGTCACCCTCGACTATGGTCACCAACTTTACTTACTTATTTGGTTTAATAATATATCAACCCTAGAGGTTATTTAATTTAAAACCATTTTAATACATATACTATATATGACTTTTAAGTGAATAGTTTGTCGGTAACGTTATTTTTAAAAATAAATCAGAGCTCATTTATTTGTAATATAATGGCCGAGGGATTTTGTTTAATGCCTTTGGGTTTAGTTAGGCTGAGAACCTTTCGGCTCAGCACATGAGTTAGCTAGGTGCAAACTTGAGCACAGGTGAGGTTGTGTCGTTCACTGATGCCAAAATAAAAATCCGATATAAAGGTTGACCAGTGGTTGTGAATGACGTTATACACCGGAAGCGCGCGCGTGGAGGATTTTGGGGATTTGGAAAAAGTCAGTTAGTTGAGTTGAGACTAGACACCGGACGAGAAGGGTCGACTTTCGGGTCACGCAGAGGCCAGACGAATTTGCGCGCTACGGACGCCGCACGAGATGGGGAGGGGGTAG
>OY757943.1:51917138-51933109 GCA_963585895.1 Sepioteuthis lessoniana | reverse complement strand
TACCCTATCAAAATATTACCATCCTCTACCAGTGAGGCATGTATCCTACGTCGGAAAATACTTTCCTAGAAGTAAAAATTGAATGTTTTACTTCGATGTACCTCCCTAAAACGAATATATTTCGGAAGAAAATCTCGCATATCTCTTGAATGATAAATCTAAGTTATTTCAATTCAACAGAAGAGATTCTCATAAAATTATCATTAAATTATCCTAGAAAAATCTAAATACTTATATATATATATATATATATATATATATATATATATATATATATATATATATATATATATAAGTATTTGGATTTGTTTAGGATAATTTAACGATAATTTTATGAGAAGCACTTTTGTTGAATTGAAAATAGATTTTCTTCCAAAATATATTCGCTTGAGGGAGGTATATCGCGAAGTAAAACATTCAATTTTTATTTCTAGAAAAGTGTGTGTGTGTGTGTGAGAGAGAGAGAGAGAGAGAGAGAGAATACAGGAATACTTCAATTTTTACTTCTAGAAAAGCATATATATATATATATATATATATATATATATGTGTGTGTGTGTGTGTGTGTGTGTGTGTGTGTGTGTGTACGTAGGACGCTTGAAACTGGGATCGAAATCCGCCCAACTTTACGTTGGACTTAGTATCAGACAGTTCGACCAACAAGCGTACCACGTCATCTAGGGAATTAATTATAAGGTATCAATGTGGCAACAGCAGCATAGTAGTGATATTTCATTTTTTTATTCCAAGAACTTCTTCAGACTAAACATCTTTTAAAGTTTTTCCACTTTTAAATAAATGATGAGATACGAGGTGCTTTCAATATATATATATATATATATATATATATATATATATATATATATATATACGAGGTGTATTCAATAAGTTCCCAGATTTTTTTTGTACAGGCATTTAAAATTGTCATACACTCTTAAAAACTCACTATGTTATCGCTATACATCTTATGAGATGACTGACCAATTCTTACGATTCAGGTTCAAAAGAACAGCTACAGTAGCAATTGGAATACACCCTACTAAAGTCTGATTGTCACAGTTGGTGAGTTTCAAAAATGCAATCTGGACGTGAAGACACTTTAGAAGAACGATATACAATAAAATTGTGTTTTAAACTTGGAAAAAACCCCACAGAAACGTATGGAATGCTTCAGATTGCTTTTCGACCATCTTGCATGAATCGAGCATCAGTTTTTGAGTGGCATAAGAGATTCAAGGAAGGCAGGGAGTCTGTGAGGAATAATTAGAGGTGTGGGAGGAGTAAGAAAGTCAGAACAAAAGAGCTGATTGGCCAAATAAAGAAATTAATAGATAAGGACCATCGTGTGTCTATAGAGACAATAAGTGCACAGTTTGATGTCAGTGTGGGAACTGTACACACAATTATTCGCGAGGAACTGATCCCACAGTTCTTGATGCTCTGGTGACCAGCGATGAAAGCTGGATCTACTGCTATGACCCAGAGAACAAGAGTTCCCTGTGGAAGCATGCTGGCTCTCCCAGACCTAAGAAGGCCACACAGAGCAAATCCATCCAGAAACTTTTGATGATCCCTTTTTTGACAGCACTGCGTTCCCACTGGATAGACAGTCAACAATGAATACTATGTTGAGGTTTTAAGGGAGTTCAGGAAGAGATTCCGTCGGGAGAGGCTTCAAACCGAGTCAGTGGTATTTCCACCAGGACAATGCACCAGTCCACTACTCCATCCTTGTCATAGACTATTTGACCAAGATGGGCATCAAGACAGATCCTCAGCTTCCCTATAGTCTGTCCTTGCTCCATGTGACTTTTGGTAATTCCCTAAGCTCAGAGGCTGTCGTTATGAGACAATTGAGGAGATGAAAGAGGCTGTGACGAAGGTCATTGACACAATCACCCAAGAGCACTTCCATGGGGTATTGAAGAAGTTGTTAGAACGGTACAACAAGTGCATTGCGACCGGCGGAGATTACTTCGAAGGGAACTAGAGTTTCATGTGTGTACTATCAATAAAAGTGCCCATACGAAAAATGTCTGGAAACTTATTTAATGATCCTCGTATTTCCTCTCTTTTTATGCACATGTGGGTATTATTAGATAAATATATGTTTTGTAAATGAATAATTTGTTGACAACAATTTTAAACATACCAGAGCTTTTGTTTGGTTTGGTTTGGTTTCTTTGTTTAATGGCATATCAACCGTTGTAGGTTATTTAATGCCAAAGCCAGCCTTGCATAAGGACAGTAATGGTACTATTTAACCCATAGCTTAGAGGATAAGGGGGATCAGACCGTTCCCAAGGCTATTTATCCGAAAGTGAACATGATATCGTGACTGGAGTTCCAACTCGCAAACTGCGATTCTGCAGTCCAGAACTTTAAGCATTACAACACGAGGACATCCCCTCATTTTTTTTGTACACAGTTAATTGGCTTCAAGGTTTGCCACCAAATATTAACAGTTTTGTTGGCACACAGTTAAATGATTCGAAGTATTGCTGTCTAATACGAATGATTCAATCTAACATTACTAATTTGTTTGCACACAGTTAAATGTTTTTCAAGTATAGTAAATGATTGCCCAGTCGGCTGGTGCTGTAGAATACATTGACTACTTCTCTGCAGAGGGTAAAGACTCCAGCAATTAGTATCCTGGATATGACACCAAACAATCTGATGGTGAGGTTTCAGTAATACTGAAGCTTTGGGGAATGCTGAGGACCCCTTCATTGCCAGCGCTCCCGGATCCACTCTGGTCCGGAGTGATAGCAATGATAGGGTCCTATATATGGGTCAAATAAAACTAAAGTGTGTACTTATGCTAAACTGAATTGTTCAAAATAGAACTGTTTTTGACATTGAAACTGTGTACTTATGCTAAACTGAATTGTTTGAAATAGAACTGTTTTTGTATGCTAAACTAATTTGTTTGAAATAGAACTGTTTTTTTTACATTGAAACTGTGAACTTATATTAAACTGAGCTGTTTATATGTATAAAATATAATTTGGCATTAAATAACCTACAACGGTTGACGTGTCATAAAACCAAACCAAACCAAACTATAGTAAAGGCTTAAACTGTTCTATTTGACCCATAGGTAAGACCTGAACGGGTCGTACTTATCTGGGTCAGAGTGGACCTGAGAGTAATGGCAATGACGATGTACTCAACATTACCCAGGGCTCTAGGGCTGGAGCTTGACAATCAGATAGGTTAGTATTATATCCGGGACACTCGTTGAGGGCTGGAGCGGTATCTTACCCTTCTACAGAAATGCAATTGGCGTATTCTACGGATACCATTTACCAACAAGGGCTATGTTCCACGTTTGTGAAAAGGGTGTAAAATTTTTCAACCTATTAATGACGCCAGTATAAAGTATTATTCTTGGATTGTTTGGTGGGGAGGGGTCCAATGAGTACTAGCCGTCTTCAAATTGCTAGCTAATATTTATAGATTTGCCCGTTAGTAGCAGTAGGAGATCGGCCAATCAGAGATGACTAAAGCAAGCTACCGCCTCGTTTCAAAACGTTTTCCAGCCTTGTTACTGAGAAGACGTACCTTTCTGTATCGTACAATTGAAAACAAGGTGGTTACCCGAATTTCAACAATTCAGATTGAAATAGGTTTCCACACAATCTAAGCAGCAATTTAATCGATTGTTTAAAAGACCCGTCGTCGTAAAAACCTGGAAAGTTTATAATTCTTTCAGAATAATTTCCGGTTAGTTGTCAAAATTGGCCAGAAATATCGAATAAGGATGAGACACCACTAAACACATCTATCTATCTATCTATCTATCTATCTATGCCCTGTCACCTGGGGCTGTAGAATACACAAAATGCATTTCTAGAGTGAGGGGAAAGACCCCCTAACATGTGTCCTGAATATGACACAAAACAGTCTGATAGTGAGACTTCACTCATTGAGCATTGGTGGATATGGAGTACCCCTCAATTGACATAACTCTTAAATCCACTCTGACCGGGAGTGATACCACCAGATAAGGTCCTATTTATGGGTCAAACAGAAATGCTTAACTAAGAACTGTTTAATCAGTTAACTGTGTGCAAGCAAATGACTGATCTTGAATTGTTAGTGTTAGATATCTGTACTGGAAATCATTCAACTGCGTGCAAATAAAACTAATTGTGTTTGATAGATATACTTGAAACTATTTCTTTCTTTCTTTCTTTCTTTCTTTCTTTCTTTCTTTACAACGCATCTTTTTTAATCTCTCTTTTATATTTTCCTTCTCTTTTTGCTCCATGTTTTTCTCTTTTGCTGACTCTTTCTTTCTTTCTTTCTTTCTTTCTTTCTTTCTTTCTTTCTTTCTTATCATTTCGTTTCTTCTCTCGGTATCTTCTTCATCTCTCTTTTATGTTTTTCCTTTTCTTTCCCCTATAATTCATCTCTATTTTTTCTGTTCTGCTACCTCTCTCCTCCTCTTTCTTTTCATTGTCTCTTTCCCCTGTGTCTCTAAGTCTTTCCCTATTCTTTTCGGTCAATATTTCTCTGCTTTCTCCTTCCACTTCATCGTTCCTTCTGACTTTTTCTTTTTTTTTTATTGTGTCTTTCCCTGATCACTCGTTTATTATTATTTTTTAATTTTTCCTCTAATTCTTTTTCAAAAATCCTTCTCCCGCTACTTTTTTCCTTCTCCCGCTACCTTTTTCCTTTTCCCGCTACTTTTTTCCTTTTCTCTTCTCCCGCTACTATTTTCGTTCTCTCTTTTTCCGCTACTTTTTCCCTTCTCTCTTCTCTTTCTTTCTTTGTCCTTCTCTCTTCTCCCGCTACTTTTTTCCTTCTCTCTTCTCCCGCTACTTTTTTCCCTTCTCTCTTTTTCCGCTACTTTTTGCCTTCTCTTTTCTCTTTCTTCCTTTGTCCTTCTCTCTTCTCCCGTTACTTTTTTCCTTCTCCCTTCTCCAGCTGCTTTTTTTCCTTCTCTCTTCTCTTTCTTCCTTTGTCCTTCTCTCGTCTCCCGCTACTTTTTTCGTTCTCTCTTCTCTTTCTTCCTTTGTCCTTCTCTCTTCTCCCGCTACCTTTTCTCTTTTCTCTTCTCCAGGTACTTTTTTCCTTCTCTCTTCTCTTTCTTCTTTTGTCCTTCTCTCTTCTCCCGCTACTTTTTTCCCTTCTCTCTTCTCTTTCTTCTTTTGTCCTTCTCTCTTCTCCCGCTACTTTTTCCCCTTTTCTTTTCTCCTGCTACTTTTTTCCTTCTCTCTTCTCTTTCTTCTGTTGTCCTTCTCTCTTCTCCCGCTACTTTTTTCCCTTCTCTCTTCTCTTTCTTCCTTTGTTCTTCTCTCTTCTCCCGCTACTTTTTCCTCTTTTCTCTTCTCCTGCTACTTTTTTCCTTCTCTCTTCTCTTTCTTCTTTTGTCCTTCTCTCTTCTCCCGCTACTTTTTTCCCTTCTCTCTTCTCTTTCTTCTTTTGTCCTTCTCTCTTCTCCCGCTACTTTTTTCCTTCTCTCTTCTCTTTCTTCTTTTGTCCTTCTCTCTTCTCCCGCTACTTTTTTCCTTCTCTCTTCTCTTTCTTCTTTTGTCCTTCTCTCTTCTTCCGCTACTTTTTTCTTTCTCTCTTCTCCTGCTACTTTTTTCGTTCTCTCTTCTCTTTCTTCCTTTGTCCTTCTCTCTTCTCCCGCTACCTTTTCTCTTTTCTCTTCTCCAGGTACTTTTTTCCTCCTCTTTTCTCTTTCTTCCTTTGTCCTTCTCCCGCTACTTTTTCCCCTTTTCTCTTCTCCTGCTACTTTTTTCCTTCTCTCTTCTCTTTCTTCCTTTGTCCTTCTCTCCTCTCCCGCTACTCTTTCCCTTCTCTTTTCTCCTGCTACTTTTTTCCTCCTCTTTTCTCTTTCTTCCTTTGTCCTTCTCCCGCTACTTTTTCCCCTTTTCTCTTCTCCTGCAACTTTTTTCCTTCTCTCTTCTCCCGCTACTTTTTTCCTTTCTCTCTTTTTCCGCTACTTTTTTCCTTCTCTTTTCTCTTTCTTCCTTTGTCCTTCTCTCTTCTCCCGCTACTGTTTTCCTTCTCTCTTTCTTTCTTCCTTTGTCCTCTTTCTTTCTTTCTTTCTTTCTTTCTTTTTCCAATCTTTTTCCTTTCGTTCTTTATTTTTTCCGTCTTCCTTTTTTTTCTTATTTCTTTTATCATCGCTTTTTGTTTGACCACAATCTGCCCCTCTTTCTCACTTTCTTTTTTCTTTTACTTCTTTCCCCTTTCTCATAACTTCTTTTGTTTCTTTCTTCTTAGCTTCTTTTCTTTCTTTCGTCGATGGTTTGTATTTCTTCTTTATGATTCGTCATTCGATTTTGTTTTTTCCTTTCTTCTGAATGAATGACTAAATAAATAGATAAATGAATGAATGAATGAATAAACAAAACAAAACAAAAAAGAAAGACATGAAAATGAAATTGTATCTGTGATGATTCTGATGAGGCCTTGACAAAATCATTCAAGCGTTCTGGTGTTGCCCGGGCAATATTCAAATGTGCAACGAAGCGGAAAAGTGTCAAAAATGCAGAAAAGGGTGAAAAATGTGAGGACGATTTGATCGCGAGGAAAGGCGACGGGAAAAAAGGGAAAACGCGCACGTGCGTGCAAAAGTGTCGGTGGATGGGAAGCAGGTTGGTGGGTGCGTGATGACGTCACTACCGTTATACCCGACAACTCCCCAATACAAACAGGCATTAGACGAAGTAATCTGCATCGAGCTATATATATATATATATATATATATATATATATATATATATTCAAATATCATCTTATTATATATCATAATAACGTTCTTCTTATCTATCTATCTATCTATCTATCTATCTATCCTTTTGTCTGTCTGTCTGTCAGTGTGTCTCTCCAATATCACGCTGTTCATTTTTGCACCTATTTGTGCGTGAGTGTATGCTGAAACGATTATATATGGCAGTTTTGAATATATATATATATATATATATATATGTTCGCGAAAAAGATGAGTGATTGGAAGAGAGAGAGAGAGAGAGAGAGAGAGAGATTAAAACATAGATACATAAATTTGTTGATAGATTAGGAAGGAGGAAGAAAATTATGATGATATAAAATAACATTAATCTATTTATCTCTATCTATCTATCTATCTTGCTTGCTTAAATCTATCTATCTATCTATCTTGTTTGATTCTATTTCTATATATCTGTTTGTTGCAATCTATCTATCTATCTATCTATCTATCTACGTATACGCGCGTGCACATTTTGTGTGTGTGTGTATGTTGTGAACGAAAGAATTGAGATATCGAGTTAATCAGAAAAAAAGATTAGATTCATAAGAATTTATTTAATCCTAATATAAACGTGAATTAGATAAACATTTCTGTAGACGCACAAAAACACACACACAGACACACAGAGGCTGACATACAGATGCACACACATACACACATGCGTACACACACGAATGTCTTTAATTGGAATCATTTTGAGATGAGGCTTCTTAATCTGAGAATTAATTTTTATTTATTGCGGACTTTTTGTCCTCATCTTGGTAGTTGTTTTGTGTTGTTTCTTCCTTCACAACGTTTCGGCCAAATTTCACCTCTGGCCTTCTTCAGGTGATTTACCGTGACCTCGGATAGGAATGCTGAGTCTTGTAACCGTATCCCCAGTAATTACTGCCTTCCATAATTGTTGTCTATCGCATCACGCTTCCAGGTGAGCATTGTCAGAAGATAGCGGTTTCAAATCCTACCCAAGCCGGCCAGAGGTTTACTTGGTCAAAAAACGTACTACTACCCCGGGTCAGAGTGGACCTGGGAGTAATGGCAATAAAGCTCCAGGACTGGAACCTCACCATCAGATGCTTCAGTGTTATATCCTGGAAACTTAATGGGGATGGGTTTATTTCTCTGTAGAGTACAATCGGTACATTGTACAGCCCTTGTGGACTGGGCTAAAAACCTTTTCACATACTTAACATACATATATAGAGACATCATTGCTTAGAATACCTCTCAATCATTCTCATTCTCTCTCTCTCTCTCTCTCTCTCTCTCTCCCAATTTATATATATATATATATATATGGAAAATATGTGACTATTAATAAAATGAATTAGGTCTACAAATTCAATAAAGAATTTGTTAAATAAATAAGTTAGGAAGCTTCATTTCTTGATAAGAAAAGCTTGTATTTGTTAATGAGTAAATATTTCCACTGAATAGAAAATCAGCCCAGTCGGCGGGGTGCGGGCTGTAGAATACGCCGATTGACCCTCTGTAGAGAGGTAAGACCCCAACCTCACAAACGGGTGTCCTGTTTTTGACATTAAACCATCTGTTTGTGAGGCTCCAGTCTATGAGCTTTGGGTGACTGTAGACTAATCCTTCAATTCAATTACTCCCAGATCCACTATGATCAGGTGTGGTAATACCTGTTAGAGTCCCATCATAGGTAAAATAGAACTAACATATCATTTACTATGTATATATATATATATATATATATTTTTATTTTTGGCATTTGCCGGACGCGTGTGGGCTTGCGTCCGGATCAACCTTAATAAAGGTCTTGTGCCGTACTTGTCCGGTGGTGGGACGGAGAACAAATAAAACTATACTTGAAATCATTCAAATACAACAAATAGATCAATTAGTATTAGGTAACAATACTAGAAGCCATGGGCATCTTTGATGGTGTAATGGTTAGCAAGCTGGACCTACACGAGTGAGTTCGAGTCTAATTCGGTACACCTTTCGTACGGCCTTGTGCCACATCTGAGGAAAAAACTTAGTAAATTACTTGACTAGCAAACCTTCACAAATGAGCCCAAGTTTCATTGGTTACCCCATTTATACGGCCTTGTGCCATATCTCTGTAAAAAGCCTAGCAAATTACAACAATGCTTAAACCCATAGCAGCGTCGAATCAACCGAAAAGGACATCGAAACGAGGTTAACGAAGGCGTGGACAGCTATCAATAGGCTATCGATTATATGGAAATCAGACCTAACCGATAAAATGAAACGCAGTTTCTTCCAGGCAGCGGTCACATCGATACTGCTATATGGATGCACTACATGGACGCTAACGAAACGGCTGGAGAAGAAGCTAGACGGCAATTACACAAGAATGCTGCGTGCAATCTTGAATAGGTCCTGGCGGCAACACCCCACAAGACACCAACTGTACGGCCACCTGCCCCCTATCACGAAAACTATTCAAGTTAGACGAACCAGACATGCAGGAAACTGCTGGAGAAGCGGGGACGAGCTCATAAGAGATGTATTCTTATGGACCCCCACACATGGCCGTGCAAAAGCAGGACGACCAGCACGAACATACATTCAGCACCTATGTGAGGATACGGGATGTTGTCCTGAAGACCTACCTAGGGCGATGAACGATAGGGAGGAGTGGCGAGAGAGGGTCAGGGATATCAGTGCTACCAGCGAGATATGATGATGATGATGAACTGTATGCAAAAATAAAGAACCCTGGCTCGTTAAAAAAATAATGCTACCTACAAACTATTCACTAGAAAATCATATTTGTATTAACAGGATTTGGCATTATATAACCATCAAGGGTTGATCTGTCATTAAACCAAATAACACCCTTGGGAAAGGTATGAACCCCCTTATCCTCCCAGCTATGGGTTAAATAGCACCACTACTGTTCTTCTAGGAGAATTGCTTTGGCATTAAATAACCTATAAAGGTTGATATGCCATTAAAACAAAGAAACCAAACCAAACCTTGATATGTCACAATCACTTTCAGACTAATACCCATGGGAAAGGTATGAACCCCCTTATCTTCCCAGCTATGGGTTAAATAGCACCACCACTGTTCTTCTAGGAGAATTGTTGGCATTAAATAATATATAAAGGTTGATATGCCATTAAAACAAAGAAACCAAACCAAACCTTGATATGTCACAATCACTTTCAGACTAATACCCCTGGGAAAGGTATGAACCCCCATTATCCTCCCAGCTATGGGTTAAAAAGTACTACTTCTGTTCTTCTAGGAGAATGGCTTTGGCATTAAATAACCCACGAAGGTTGATATGCCATTAAACAAAACAAAACCAAACCAAATAACCAAACTTACCCTTAAATAGGAAATAGTCCAAACATTCAAATAGCATTTAAAAAAAAAATTGACAATAAATGTTGTGGGTGAAACAGGTATTTTACTATATCGATGTTTATGACGCTAACTTGAATGTGTATACAGTGTAATGATTATCATCTATTGGGGATGTTATATTAGTACAAATATCTCAACCGCAGACTTCATCAAAAGGGAAGCGATAGCGTTATGTTTGTCAAATTAGTTAAGCGATGTTGCGATAATCTAAATACATTCGGCAAAATTGAATTCTTGAAAGTAATTGAAATTCTTACCAAGAAATAAAGACGAAAGTTAGCAATCAATGGGGACATAATTCTTAGGATGATGCAACTTCCGTTATGCCGGACCACCCAAATACAAACAGGAATTAGATGAAGAAATGTGCATCCCTTATATATATATATATATATATATATATATATATATATATATATATATATATATTATCTAAGGCTAAAAAACTACGTACCTATGCTAAACTGGATTGTTTGAAATAGAATTGCTCTGACATTTAAGTGTGTGTTTAAACTACGTACCTATGCTAAACTGAACTGTTTGAAATAGAACTGCTTTGACATTTAAGTGTGTGTTTTAAGTGCGTACTGGTGCTAAACTGAATTGTTTGAAACAGAAATGCTTTGACATTTAACAGTCGAGTGGGGTTTGTAGTATACACCGACTGCATCTCTATAGGGGAGTAAGATCCCCACCAACGTGTGTCCCGGATATGACATTAAACAAATCTGATAGTGAGGCTCAAGCCTTAGAGATTTGGGGAATGTGGAGTACCCCTTCATGTGCACTGCTGCTAAGACCCCGAGTGATAGCTCCGGATAGGGTCCTATTTACGGATCAAAAAGAACAAACCGTGTGCAAACAAATTGTTATATATTGACCCTCGACCGAGCCGTCAATCAAGAGATGCACCTGTGTAAATAAGCGAAAGAAAAGCAGAAGCAGGTGGGCATTAGAAAATAATATAACCGGGTGCCCGGGCGGTTCGAGTCAGTTGGAGACAGGATGCCAAAGTGAGAACTAGCTGCAGACAGAGGGCTCTGTGACCCCCGGTTGAGCAACCCTAGCCAAGATGCGAAAGAAGTGCTGCTATGGTCGAGAGAAGAACTTGGGTCAATACAGCAGTCCGTCCTTGTCTCCACTCATTTCTCACACACAACAAACATCACCTTTTCGAAAATAAAGGGTGAGAGATTTATATAAAGAAGAGTATTCGTTCGTTATTGAAGTCGCCATTATCAGTTGATTATGTTCCCGTGTATATTTGTATACGCGTTGTATACTATACAACAAAATGACTGATGATAAATTGTGACTGTTATATAGCAATACTTGAAACAATTTAACTGTGTGCAAAAAGAGCTCGGAATCGTTTAAGAAAGTTATCTACAAAATGTGTTTACAAATCATATCTGGTATTTCAGATGCATATATATAAAGAGGTTTTGGCATTAAATAACCTACAATGGTTGATATGCCATAAAACCCAACCAAACCAAATCATATATATCTAATACATATATATAAAGAGGATTTGGTATTAAATAACCGACAATGGTTGATATACTATTAAACTCAACCAAACGAACGAAACAGGACTCAAGTATATTTATCTAGGATTCTAATAAATTTTTATAATTATCAACATGAGAAACTGGACATTGGCACAATGGTTAGAGTGTTTGCCAATCGCCCGGGAGGCCTGGGTTCAATCTCAGGTCGAGTCATACCAAAGACTTTAAAAATGGTACTTGATGCCTCCTTGCTTAACACTCAGCATTATAAGGTACGGATCAAGGGTAAAGTGGAGAAATCCTGCCAAAGGAGTAGCGCCCTTCCCTACCCCTTGGTGTAGTAGCTATCGAAAAGGGAGACTTCGGGTCACCCTCGACTATGGTCGCCAACTTTACTTTTACTTACATGAGAAAAGATTCTTGAATTATTTATACTTTTATATTTTTGAAATTTTGTTAGGCAAAATATTTTTATCGTCTGCAAATCGAAGAAAATCGGTGTTTGTTGGAAGACGTTGAAAGTCAAAAAATATAAATTGTAATTTCATAATTTCGGACATTCTTTTCTTCTTTTTTCTTAAGTCCATATAAAACTTCAGTGCCAAAGGCATCCATGTTGAATAACAGTGGAGGTACTATTGAAAGTTGCTTCGTTTAATGCCATATCAACTTTTGTGGATTATTCAATTCTTGGTAAAAGAGTAGAGGTGCTATTATACCTGATCATCACGCTGTACGAATATTGTCCCTTCATTTTTATGGAATTTTCCCCCAGATATCATTTAGTGTAATATATTTTATATGCAAATTGTATCATCTGTTTTTTTCACACCGTCAGAATTATTGGTACGAGGTGCATACGATAAGTTTCCAGACTTTTTTCGTATGGGCACTTTTATTGATAGTGCACACATGATACTCTGGTCCGCTTCGAAGTAATCTTCTCCGGCTGAAATGCACTTGTTGTATCGTTCCAACAACTTCTGGAAGGCCTCATGTAAGTTTTCTTGTGTCAATGACATTCCTCACAGTTTCTTTCATCTCCTCAATTGTCTCATAACGACAGCCTCTGAGCGAAGGGAATAAGCAAAAGTCACAGGGAGCAAGGTCTAGACTATTGGGAGGGTGAGGAACTGTCTTGGTTAAATAGTCTGTGACAAGGATTGAGTTGTGGACTGAGGCATTGTCCTGGTGGAAATGCCACTGACTCGTTTTGAAGAGTGCTGGCCTCTTCCGACGGAATCTCTTCCTGACTCCTTTAAAACCTCAGCATAGTAACCCTAACCTTAACCCTTTGGCCAATCAACCCCGGTGTATTGACTTCCTTACTCCTCCTACACCTCTCATCATGCCTCACAGACTCCCTGCCTTCCTTGAATCTCTTATGCTACTCAAAAACTGATGCTCGATTCATGCAAGATACTCCAAAAGCAGTCTGAAGCTTTCCATACGTTTCTGTGGCATTTTTCCAAGTTTAAAACACAATTTTATTGCATATCGTTCTTCTAAAGTGTTCTCCCGTCCAGATTGCATTTTTGAAATTCACCAGCTGTGACAATTAGGCTTTAGTAGGGTGTATTCCGATTCCTGCTGTAGGTGTTGATTTGAACTTGAAATCATAAAAAATTAGTCTGTCATCTCATAAGATGTATAGCAATAACATACTGAATTTTTAAGAGTGTACGACAATTTTAGATGCCTGTAGAAAAAACTTATCGTATGCCCCTCGTATATATATATATATATATATATATATATAAGTATTTTATAATTTGCTTGAAGTGTTGTACAAATTATTTTATTTTAATTTATTGTATTTGTTTAAAAGAGTATTGCAATGCAAAATAATATACCGGGTCAAATTAATTTCGAAGTGAAAACTTTATCATCAGAGTCGTTTTAAAAAATTAACTTGTTGTTGTACGATAAAAAAAATGAACATACAACATCTTTGATGTTTAAGTTTTTTATTCAAAATTAATTAGACTCGGATTAATCTTTTGCATTGCAATAAAAAACAATACAATATATGTATATATATATATATATATATATATATATATATATGTGTGTGTGTGTGTGTGTGTGTGTTATGGACGACAGAGTACACATGCACTTTGGTTTGGTTTGGTTTGGTTTGTTGGGTTTTATGGCATATCAACCTTTGTAGGTTATTTAACGCCAAATCCATTTTTATGTAAATAATCTGTTCTATTGAAAACAGTTCAGTTTAGCATAAGTACACAGTTTAATTGTCAAAAACATTTCCATTTCAAACTATTTAAGCAGTTATATGTAATAATTCAGTTAAGTGTAAATACACTTTTAATGTCGAAAAACAGTTCTATTTGAAATAATTCAGTTAAGCAAAGGCACGCAGTTTAAGTGTAAGTACGGTTTAATTGTCAAAAACGTTTCTATTTCAAGCTATTCAGTTTACTCAATTCATTTTAGCATAAGTATGCTGTTAGTTCTATTTAACCCATAGATAGGGCCCTATCAGGTGCTACCACACCGGGCCAGAGTGGACCTGGGAGCGATGGCAATGAAGGGGTACTCTGCATTCCCCAAAGCTCCAGCACTGCTGGAACCTCACCATCAGATTGTTTAGTGTCATATCCAGGACACTCGTTAGGTGGGGTCTTACCCCTCTGCAGAGAAGCAGTCGGTGTATTCTACAGCCCCAGCTGACTGGGCAATACACAGATTTAAATGTCAGACAGTTTTATTTCAGATAATTCAGTTCAGCATAAGTACACAGTTTAGATGTCAAAACTGTTCTATTTTAAACAATTCAGTTTAGCATAAATACGCAGTTTAAATGCAAAAATCAGTATAGTGAAAGAAGCACGGTTTTGTTCTATTTAACCCATAGATAGGACCCTTATCAGGTGCTATCACTCCGGGCCAGAGTGGACCTGGGAGCGATGGTAATGAAGAGGTACTCCGCATTCCCCAAAGCTCCAGCATTGCTGGAACCTCACCATCAGATTGTTTAGTGTCATATCCAGGACACTCGTTGGGGGGTCTTAGCCCTCTGCAGAGAAGCAGTCGGTGTATTCTACAGCCCCAGCTGACTGGGCAACATGCACTTTGGGTGAAAAAAATTAAAATTTGTAATATATATATATATATATATAATATTGTCATTTGGTCCGTTAAAGCAAAAAAAGTTTTCGTTATTGAATTAACAGTCCCTTTTGAAGAAAATTTCGACTGGGCACATCAGCATAAGTTAGAAAAATATGAAGATCTGCGAGAACAATGAGTCAGAAAATGCTGGATAACAAATGTATTTCCTATCGAAGTCGGGTGCAAATAAAAGCAATACAATATATATATATATATATATATATATATATATATATATATAAATATATATGTGTGTGTGTGAGTGTGTGTCTTACGGACGAAAGAGTAAACATGCACATTGGGTAAAAAAAAAAAAAAAAAAAATTGTAATATATATACATATATATATATATATTATTGTCATTTGGTCCGTTAAAGCAAAAAAAGTTTTTGCTATTGAGTTAACGGTCGCTTTTGAAAAATTTTCGACTGGGCACATCAGCGTAAGTTGGAAAAATATGAAGATCTGCGAGAACAATGAGTCAGAAAATGCTGGATAACAAATGTATTTCCTATTGAAGTCGGATGCAAAGGTTTTATTGCCAACTCAACCTCCGTTTTCTTGACTAATCTTGGACTTCCTCCATCATACAAGAAGAAATACATTGAAAAGATCCAAGATAAGGCTCTAACTGCATCAGCGTGGATCTGGCAATCCTATAGAGCGACAACAATCTGACAAAGTCTCGTGGTGTCGTGAGATACTGCTGGGGTGTTCTGGGTTAGTGGTAATGATGCTTCGGCCCCGAAACCATGCCTGAACCCAGAGTCATCATCTGATAAAGGCTTTGTTAGAAGCAATGCTGTTGTATAAACATCAGTTATTGTATGAAACCTACTATATATATATATATATATATATATATATATATATATATGGGGTGGATGCAGTCTTTTTTTCATTTCCCTTCTCGTGTTGCATATTGCACCGCTGGACAAACAACGAAGGACATGTAGGTATATAAAAATATCATTTATATTTTTATTCTTCGACGGCGACGATTGTGTGTAATAGTAATACAGTCAGAGGGAGTTCGCACATATCTTGAGTTTATATTTTTAGTAAAAAAAAGTGCCTCTAATATGCCATAAAATACGGTAGTTCTTTCCTGAGTTTTCTAGAATTCCTGCATATTAGTGTTCTTTCTTGGGGGCATCCTTTTATCATATAGAAGAGGTTTTTTCTGTTATCTATTTTTTCTCAA
>OY757943.1:51764638-51912138 GCA_963585895.1 Sepioteuthis lessoniana | reverse complement strand
AATTTGAGGTGCCTTCCTGTTTGGTTTGGTTTTATTTAATGCCAAATCGTCTTTATACATATATATTAAATATATATGATTTGGTTTGGTTAGATTTTATGGCTTATCAACCATTGTAGGTTATTTTTTGCCAAATCCTCTTTATACATATATATTGTATATATTTGATTTGGTTTGGTTTGCTTTTCTGGCATATCAACCATTGTAGGTTATTTTATGCCAAATCCTCTTTATACATATATATATTAAATATTTATAATTTGGTTTGGTTGGGGTTTTATGGCATATAAACCATTGTTGGTTATTTTATGCTAAATCCTCTTTATACATATACATTGTATATATATGACTTGGTTTAGTTGGATTTTATGGCATATCAACCATTGTAGGTTATTTTATGCCAAATCCTCTTTATACATATATATTAAATATTTATAATTTGGTTTGGTTGGGGTTTTATGGCATATAAACCATTGTTGGTTATTTTATGCCAAATCCTCTTTATACATATATATATTAAATATTTATAATTTGGTTTGCCTTGGGTTTTATGGCATATAAACCATTGTAGGTTATATTGTGCCAAATCCTCTTTATACATATACATTGTATATATATGACTTGGTTTAGTTGGATTTTATGGCATATCAACCATTGTAGGTTATTTTATGCCAAATCCTCTTTATACATATATATTAAATATTTATAATTTGGTTTGGTTGGGTTTTATGGCATATCAACCATTGTAGGTTATTTTATGCCAAATCCTCTTTATACATATATATTAAATATTTATAATTTGGTTTGGTTGGGTTTTATGGCATATCAACCATTGTAGGTTATTTAATGCCAAATACTCGTTATACATATATATACTAAGTATATTATTTCTAATCACATATTGATACCAATTTTGAACTAGCCTGGATTCACTTAATCATTTGTTTGCACACAGTTCAATGTTATCAAATATTGCCATTAACACTAATAATTTTATCAAACATCAGTCATCTGTTTACACACAATTAAATGTTCTAACAGTTCTATTTCAAGCAATTTCGTTTTGCATAATTACACAGTTTAAGTGATCAAACAGTTCTATTTGACCCATAGATAGTTTCCCATCTCGTGGTACCACGGCAGACCAGAGCGTACCTGGGAGTTGTGGCAATGAATAGATACTCCGTGTTACCCAAAGGTCCAGCATTACTGGAGCTTCACTATTATATTGTTTAGCGTCATATCAAGGACACTCTTTGATGAGGATCTTACCCCTCTGCAGAGATGCAGTTGGTGTATTCATCATCTCCAGCCGACTGGGCTAGGTGTCTTCCGATTGATGCGTTTGCAAAAGAAAAATTACGAGTAATCAAAATAAGTGATGGTGATCAATTCTTCAAATGTGTGAAGAAAAATTGGGGTGGTGGGGGAGATCTTCTTACAGTTAAATTAATAAGCCCCTCATTAATTCGACAAGTATGCACAGAGCGTCCGACTCTATTCAACGATGTTCTTCTTGAGCATCTTTTACGAAGACGATTATAAATTTTAGTTACCCAGACGGCTGGGGCTTTAGAATAAGACCCCCCCCCCACAATGAGTGTCCTGGATATGTCACTAAACTGTCTGATAGTGAGGTCCCAGTAATACAAGAGCTTTGGGAAATACGGAGCACCCCTTTATTGCCATTGCTCCCAGGTCCACTCTTGCCCAGTGTGGTAGCACCTGATAGGGCCCTATCTATGGGTTAAATAGAACTTTGAATTGTTTGATTAAACTGAATAGCTTGAAATGAAAATGTTTTTGACAATTAAACCGTATTTACATTTAAACTACGTGCTTAAGCTAAACCGAATTATTTGAAATAGAACTATTTTTTGATATTGAAACTGTATTTACACTAAACTGAATTGTTATATATAACTGGTTGAATAGTTTGAAATAGAAATGTTTTTGACAATTAACTGTGTACTCATGCTAAACTGAATTGTTTACATAAAAATGGATTTGGCGTTAAATAACCTACAAAGGTTGATATGCCATAAAACCCAACAAACAAAACCAAACCAAACCAAACTAAACAAATTTTAGATATTTAGATCCTTAATAAATTCCGTACGCTTGGAATCTTGTACTGTTTTTGTAATAGAAAGGTAATTTTTTATTACCTTTCTACAATTACTCAAACTTAAATCCTCTATCTATCTTAGTCACTGTCCTTATGTTCCATTTGTAGCCGTGGGTGGCTTCTATCATCAGCCGCCATCTTTGTCGCTGTTATCATGTCACATCTCTTCGACTTCTCTCGTGGTCGTAATCGATGCAGAAACCTCAACTCTATCAGGCCTTTGCTTGGGTAACAGTAACGCAGACACTGTTCTTATGTGTGTTGCATATTGACACTTGACTGAGCAGTCAATCAGAGTTCTCTGAATAGGACGCACCTGTGTAAATAACCGGATGCTGACACGTGGTTAATCGGAATTCGTGGGCGTTATGAAATGATATGTGCAGATGCCTGCGTGTGGGTCGGAGACATTTGGAGTCAGTTTGAGTCTTGAATCAGACCCAGCTTCCAGTCACTAGGAGCACCCGCTGGGGCAGCAGCCTAGAGTGTCCTCTGGTTGAGTAACCCAGGCTGAGAAACAGAAGAAGTGCTTAGTTGGGTCTTGAAGATAACACCTCATGATACGGTCAAGAGAAGAAGGAGTTATGGGTCAATATAGCAGTCTGTCCTTGTCTCCCTCTGTCCGTCAGTCTCTCACACACCACAGAAGCTTTGACTCCAAGTAGAATAAAGAGATATAAATTTTTATAAAGAAGTGTTGCGGTTATTCCCTCATTATGATCATATAACATGTGCACGTATTTTATTTTTTACGAATCATTCATTTTACCCGCAGGACCTATCCACGAAGTGACGAGCATGGTGAAAATAAGGTCCTCTCTTTGTATTGTATATTGACCTACGACCCGGCCGTGCTGTCAAAATAGGAAATGCACCTGTATAAATAACAGGTGTATCCGGTCGAGGAATAGCAGAGTGTAGCCTTGACTGTGGATGGTTTGAATGAGTGCAATTTCTGACGCCCTCAAGAAGAAGGTGGACGTTGAACTATTATATAACTCAGTGCAGTTTGGAGACCAGACCAGTTGGAGTCAAGTTGCGGTAGAGAAAGCCAACCCCCAGCAGAGGGAGCCCTCAGGCCTACGATTGAACACTTTTGGAGACCAGATCAGTTGGAGTCAAGATGCGGTAGAGAAAGCCAGCACCCAGCAGAGGGGGCCCTCAAGCCCCCGATTGAGAGTTGGGGATCAGACGAGTTGGAGAAAAGATGCTGGATTGTGAAACATGTCCCAGAGAGGTTGGGCCCCAGTCCTCCGGTTGAGCTGTCCAGGAGAACGGGAAAGAAACGCGGTTATGGCCAATAGAGTGGGGGTCAGTATGTTGCAGTTCTCTTCGGTCTCCAACTCCCTCTCACACACAACCCTTTCAAATAAAGTGAGAGGTATGTTTTTCTAAAAGACTGTGTCGCTCGTCGTCTTTATTGTGTCGTCGTTATGATTCTGCAAGCATGCATCTGCATATGAGTGTGCAACGTTTGAACTGTGCTCGGCAATTAACAAATTATCAAAACTAAGTTATCAAGTTCAAGAACCCTTCGGTCTCCTGACTGAGATTATTCAATCATTTGTGAGGGTGGTCATTGTCAGTCAATAAAACTGATTTGACTCACAGTATCTTTCCAATGAGCGTTTATTATTCACGAAGCGCTCCACATCAGAAAGAAACTACCTAAACCCAACAGAATTAATTTCGAATTCAGTACTAATATACTTATATGTCTTTAGCGACTGTCGCTATTTATAGAACCAAATTTAAAAATAAATGCCACAACAACACACCAGTATGAAATTGCTTTTGCAATGTACATCCTATCCCGGATGATGTCCCAGAATCAGGCCAAAATGAGTAGGGAACCAATTAAAAATAGGAGATTTAAAGAAAACGGTTTCGATCTGACAAAGAAAAGAAGCAATAGGTACCCTGCAAAAACAATTACCGACGCCGACTACGCTTGGGCGCTTCTGGCAAATGCACCTGCCCAAGCCGAAACCCTACTGCATAGTCTGAAACGAGCCGCCGTAGGCATTGGTCTCTATGTCAATGCACACAAAACAGAGCATATGTGCTTTAATCAAACAGGCGACATTTCCACACTAAACGGTAGCTCTCTGAAACTAGTCAAGTTTACCTAACTAGGAAGTAGTCTCATCAACCGAGACTGAGGTCGACACTTGACTAACAAAGACATGGACGCCCATCGATTAGCTATCGGTCACATAGAAGTCAAACCAGACCGATAAAATGAAACGCAGTTTCTTCCCAGCAGCTGTCATGTCGATACTACTGTATGGATGCACTACGCTGACTAAACGGATGGAGAAAAAGCTTGACGTCAACTACACAAGAATGCTGCGAGCAATATTGAACAAGTCCTGGAGGCAACAGCCCTCAAAGCAGCAGCTCTACGGCCACCTACCATCCATCACGAAAACTATCAAAGTTAGACGACCCAGACATGCAGGGCACTGCTGGAGAAGTAGGGACGAGCTCATAAGAGTTGTGCTCCTCTGGACCCCTTCACATGGCCGAGCAAAAGCAGGGCGACCAGCTCGAACCTATACACAGCAGCTCTGTGACGATACGGGGTGTAGCCATGAGGATCTGCCTTAAGCGATGAACGATAGGGAGGAGTGGCAAGAGAGGGTCAGGGATATCCGTACTGGTGGCATGACAAGATGATGATGATGATTAATCAATTCCCACTAGATATCATGAAATCGATTCGGTGACTCGAAAGGATAAATTCAAAATGTGTTGACAAATATATATATATATATATATACTTTTAAATGAATATGTCCTCAAGGAGATTTATTTTCTGAGTAATTTATTTTTCTTTAACTCATATTTCGAGTGTATTTCACTTTCTTCAGGAAGTTGATATTGCTTGATTGTAGCGTTGTCTTTGATTAATATAGTGGCGACTGTTTTCATAAGGTGTTTGTTCTTTTTTTACGTCGGTGGATATGTGATTGAAATTGTTGGTCATTATTAGCTTCTGTGACCTAGGTAAGCAGTCAGTCTCGGAGAAGGTTTGGTGGATCCGTTGGAGAATGCAGTTTCCTTATCTTGTTATCAGCTCATCTCAAAAGTATGGCTTCACCTAAATAATGCCTCCTATTTATTTCGTCTCTTTTACCGAAAACAAAATTGTATGAATATAAATAAATTGTGGATATATTTTTGCATTGCTAAATATCACATTGATGCTGAGTCTGGTAATAAATAATTCTTAATTATATCCATTTTTTTTATTCGATATTGTTTTCGTAGAATTGATAAAATTCTGGTTTAGAAGAAAGATTGCCTTTTATTAAAAAATGTCGTTGGGATGTACTTATTTATGGGTAATAATCTATCTATCTATCTATCTATCTATCTATCTATCTATCTATCTCAATCTCTTAATATCTATCTATCCGCTAAAATAGAATTTATAAGTTCTATTTCCTCCTGATTTTTTTCTTTTACGCCAGTTAATAATAAATAAATCTGTTCAATTTCCTTTCGTTTCTTTTCTTGACAGTCTTCGATTAAATAGTTTTTTTTTTTAACACGACTCATTCATAAATCCACCTTGGCTGTTTTTTCCCATAATACTTATGCAACTGCTTGTCCATTTATTCTTTTGTTTTTGTCACTTGGCCTCAACTTTTCTCCGCTTTTTATTCTTTTACAAAGCCAACTTTTACTTTCACTTTCGCTTTCGCAGAAGTTTCATTTTTATCTGAAGAAAATTTATGTCCAGGAAAGAGATAGAAGAGATGGAAGAAAAAAAAAATGAAAAGAAAACAAATCAAAACAACACACACACACACACACACACACACACACACACACACACACACACAAAACAAAAAAAAGCAAAACAAAAAAAAAACACACACACACACACACACACACACACACACACACACACACACACACACACACACACACACACACACACACACACGTTACGAATATTCTATTTTAGTTTCTCTTTCGTCTTTCTGGTTTTAATTTCTTTATTTATCAAACGTATCCCTTTTTAACAGTATCTTGCAATTTCACATTTCCTCCCAATTGCTAAGACGCACCACTATTGCGAGAACAGCCATCATTATGCAACAAACTCTTGTAATGAAATTTTAGAACGATGGTTACGCTTACCATTTGTAATTTTCACGCTTAGTTGTTCAGGACAGACACCATTTAATTTTGGGAAGTGTGTACGCTTCCAGAGCAACCTGAAAGACAAAGAAGAACAATGGTGAGAGATTAAGAACAAAATTACGTGTTGTTGGTGATTCTTTTTGCTGCTAAATCTTTTTTGAGTTACATCAGACCTTTTCTTATGGTTCTTAACATGTTTTAGAAAATCTACTTCTTAGACGCTGGTGAATTTATTAATAAAAAAAGTTTCTTGTTACTTTCGAGTGTTCACAGGAAAGGACAAAAGAATATCTTGAAAAAATATACTCAAACGCTGTTGAAAAAAAAAAAGAAAGAATGAAATAAATAAAGAAATGCAAGAAAAGTGATATAAAATAAATAAAGAACAAAATGGGATAAAAAAATTATATGAAATAAAGAAGGTACGAAGATCAAGAGAGAAAAATATTTAAAGAGATATAGAAAAAAGAAAAAAATGATGATGAAGAAAAAGTACGAAAAGAAGACATGATAATTGTAAAAGGAAGGAAGAAAAAAAAGGAAGAGAAAAAGGAATAAAAGAAAAAAAAAGAAAGAAAAAATGTGGTTTAGTGTCATATAGAAAAAAAGAATAAAACAAGAAGATGATAAAAAGTGCTTGGGAAATAAAAGAGATAATATTAGTGAATGGAAAGAAAGAAAGAAAGAAAGAAAGAACGCAATGCAAAAAAGTCATTTAAGATGAAGAAGGAAGGAAACACAAAAAAAAATGTGAGAAAAAAATCAAGAGAGAATAGATAAAAAATCTAACGAGAAAAACATTGGAAAAGAAAAGAAACAAGCATAATGGGAAAGAACAAAAGAAAAAGAAGAAGAAAGAAAGAAAGAAAGAAAGAACCCAATGCAAGAAAAAAGTCATTTAAGATGAAGAAAGAAGGAAACACAGAAGGAAAAAAATGTGAGAAAAAAATCAAGAGAGAATAGATAAAAAATCTCACGAGAAAAACTTTGGAAAAGAAAAGAAAGAAGCATAATGGGAAAAAAACAAAAGAAAAAAGAAAGAAAGAAAGAAAGAAAGAAAGAGTGAAAATTCATGACTACTAACTGAATCTGATGTTATCCTCCAGATTAATTAGCTTATGCAAATAAGATTAAACAATATTCAGTTTCATATATACGAAAGTAAGTGGTTGCCCGATAAAAGATGATGAAGAAGGATTAGGAAAAAAAAGAAGAGATAATGATAGCAAATGGAAGGGAGGTCAAAAGAAAGAAAGAAAGAAAGAAAGAAGAGAGTGTGATAAACAGTCTTTTATGCAAGAAAGAAAGAAACAAAAAAGAAAGAAAAGAAGGAAGACAGAATGATAATGGTAAAAAAAATTTTAAGAAGAAGATGAAAAAGAAAGAAAGAAAGTGTTGGGTATCACCTACCTTTTCAGCATAATGAGCTGTTCTATCTGCCATATATGGCAGTAGCGGAGATCAGTCTGAGAATAAGCCTACGTGTCAGACCAGAAGAGCCGTTCCTATTGTTGAAGTATATCATTACACCATCAACTCTATCACCTGCAGAAAGCATGTTTGCTAGAAGAATCAAATCTGTATTTGATAAACTTATTCCTAGCAAGAAAAGCCACATCGCTGCCATCCTTGTTCCTAGAAGGAAATTTAATAAAAATGATAAAGTATTTTACAAAAATTACAAAAATAATATGACTACCTGGGAACCTGGAATTATTAAGGAGCGTATCGGAAACATGATTTACACCGTACAAGGGGAAAAGTTCATCCACAGAAGACACGTAAATCAACTACAAAAACGTATCACAGATGAACCAACAGAAACCCCACAAATTGAAGAGGAAGATCTTTACGATACCTTCGACCTACAAATGCCTCAAGCTGAACAAGAAGCTAGAGGGAAAAGAAAGGGGAAAGCCCCTCCACAATTCATAATTGACCCAAAAAGAAAAAAGATTACTAAAAATTCACAAAGGAAAGCTGGTCAAGAATATTAATATTGATATTGGGTGGTAGGTGTTCGGTATCACCTACCTTTTCAGCTTAATGAGCTGTTCCATCTGCCATATATGGCAGTAGCAGAGATCAGTCTGGGAAGAATACGCCAACAAGTTTTGTATTTTCGGCATCAGCTGAGGGTCAAAATCAGATGTGATAGAAAACGCTTGGATCGCATAACATTCAGCAAAAGGTGGGTGACTGCAGCGAGCCTGGTCGTACGAAAGGGGGCAATGTTGGAGTCATCCTTCCCTCCTCTGCCGGTCCATGGCGTCTATGGTACGGGTCCTTAGGGACCCCACTCTTGGTAAGTAGGATTTTTTTCCCTTGTAACCTAGTTAGCAGTATGTTGTGAGTCATTGTCCCCGTCATTTAGTCGCAAGCACTCAAGATCTTCCCCACCCCCATTATTTTTGTACCCCAACCTGTATCCCAGTCCGCTTTTTTGAAGATCTTGAACATTCATATGTAAAAAATCATAATACCCGCTTCTATCGACCCATGCCGAGCCCGACCCTTTGTTTCTTTTATCCCTGTAGAGTAAGATTCCCGCCCCACCTAGGGTAGGTCCGGCTTGTTTCCGGTATTTTCGACCCGGAAAACAGTCGGCCTCCAATTTTATAGACGGGGGGATGGGAGGGAAACCAAACGGGGGATTTTTTCCTTGTTTTTCGTGTATATATGTTTTTCGGGGTTTTTTCTCCCATTCCCATCATATCCATTGTAAAAAATCATACATTGTTAATAAAATCATGCATCACTTTCGGGTTTTAAGTAGGACTTTTTCATAGAGCAAATGTGGTATTTTGGTGGTTGCTGCGTGCATGGAGATGGACGAGTGATTATATATTGTATTGTTGAATGGGTCGGCGAATGTGGCTAGCTAGGTTCCCCATAGAAAATATAGTTAAAGCATGACCGCTCCCTTCCTCTCCCCCAAAACCACAAGGCCTCGTGCCTTCTTGTATTCATTACAAGAAATAAAAGAATACGCCTACAAGTCAGACCAGAAGAGCCGTTCCTATTGTTGAAGTATATCCTTACTCTATCACTAATCCTATGTTCTTATTACTCTCTCTTGTAAATACTCTTTCCTGTAATTATAACTATTTTCCTCACATATGGTGGTTTGTCTTATTATTATTACTACTTGTGTTCACTAACCAGAACACAACAGAAAGAAAGAAAGTATGAAAGGAGAGAGTATGATAAAATATTGTTCAATTTGCCTCCTATCACGAAAACTATCAAAGTTAGACGAACCAGACATGCAGGACACTGCTTGAGAAGAAGGAATGAGCTCATAAGTGATGTACTCCTATGGACCCCCCACATATGGCCGAGCAAAAGCAGTACGACCAGCTCCAACACACATACAGCAGCCCTGTGAGGATACGGGATGTATCCCTGAGGACCTGCCAGAGGCGATGAACGATTGGGAGAAGTGGCGAAAGAGGGTCCGGGATATTCGTGCTTGTGGTATGACAAGATGATGATGATGATAAAAAATTTCATATGTAAAGAAGAAAGAAAAGTTTTATATGTAAAAAAAAAAGAAAGGCAGAAAGAAAAGCAGGAAGAAAGAAAGATAATGGAAAAAGACTAAAGAAGAAGAAAAAGAAGGAGATATTGGAAGAAAAAACGAAATAAGTAAAGAAAGAAAGAAAGAAAGAAATACAGAAAGAACGAAAGGCAATCAGGCATACACAAAGATAGAAAGAAAAATGAAAGGTTGGGTTGAAGATGACAAGAGAAAAAATAACAGAAGAAGAAGAAGAAGAATGTGATCATATTTACCAACCTCTCCGCTCGGTAGGATATGACACAAGGTCAATTTTTAAGCGGAGTTTAACAGGTTTCAATTCAGAGTTTTCCGTCTCCTAGACTAGCTGCCTCACCAAGGCTGAAGAACCCAGTCTGTCCTCCATAGCTGGAGGGAGAATAATTGGATTCATACCTTTCCCAAGGGTATTAGTGCGATGTGAAATGCAATCAGTCTCGTCCAGGATTTGAACACGCGTCGCTGTGTCCCTTTTCTGCAACGATAACCATGACACCACGGGCACCTCCACATGACACCACGGGCAGAAGAATGTGATAAAACCCCTTTACTGAGGGGTAAGACCCCCTGATATCTGTCCTGGGTAGGACACTAAACTGCATCTGATGGTGAGGCTCCCGTCCTGGAGAATGTGGATTGCTCCTTCATTATCATCTCTCCCATGTCCATCCTGATCTGCAGTCGTAGTACCTGTTAGGGTCCTATCACTGAGTAAAAAAAACTGTTTAACCATTTAACTGTGTGTAAACAAATGACCGACGTTAAATAGAATTATTAGTGTTAAATAGGAATACTTGAAACTATTTGACGATGTGCAAACAAATGAACTCTGGCTGGTTTAAAATGTTACCAACAAACCATTCGTTTATACATCATATATATATATATATATATATATATATATATATATATATATATATATATATATATATGAGAGAGGTTTATGGTTCTTACTAGCCCACTTGGTGAGTTAATGGAGGGCCAGATGTTGCAGTAATGTTAAATCGTGCTCAATATCAATGATAGAGAATTTACATAACACTCCGGCGAAGGAATTAACGGCCGCCACTAACGTAATGCAAATCTCTTCTAATGAATTAGACTCTCTGGTATCCGGTGAGGCAAAATGTGAAAAAAAAAAAAAAACGAAATTTACTACATAATGCCTTATAATTCCGAAGCTGATGGAGGTTACCTGCTGGCTGAGCGGTATGGTACTAAGTCTAGCGTAAAGTTGAGCGGGTTTCGATCCCAGCTTCAAGCGTCCTACATGTCTAGCCACACTGAAGAGTTGTGATACAACGAAACAGTCTGTTGGTGGATTATGATATATATATATATATATATATATATAAATGCTTTATCATTGATATTGAGTCTTATACAACAATATTTGGTCCTCTATTAACTAGCAATTTGACCTAGTAAGAACCATAAAACTCTTATATATATATATATACACACACACACACACACACACATATATATGTATATTAGTGGCCAATTGGCATATTGTTTAATGTTCTCCAGGGTTCCGGCAGACCAACCGGGGTTCAATTCCAGGTCAGGTTATATCAAAGACTCAAAAATGGTACTTGATTCGGCCTTGGTTAACACTTGGTTATAAGGTGTGGATTAAGGGTAAGTGGAGTATCCAGGGAAAGGCGTTGCTTCCTCCCTTGCACTTTGATGTAGTAGCTATTGAAAAGGGAGACTTCCGACATGGGTTGTTATGCCATAAACCCCAATCATCCAACCAACCAACCGACCAAAGCAATGGCAAATGAACCTTTGTGGTTTAGTTAATGCCAAAGCCGTCTCTGTAGAAGAAAACAAGTGTTACTATTTAACTCATAGTAAATTGGTGGGGTTCATGCCTTTTCCAAGTTTATTTGGAACTGAACGTAATATCACGCTTGGAGTTCGAACTCGATGACTACGATGTCATAGTCCAACATGACACCCTCTAAGTCAAGAGGACTCTCCCTACCCTAAGGGGATTGCCCCTATGTATAAAGGGAAACGTAATCCACCTTTAAAATCAGTTTTCTTTTAGATTGTGAGTGTAGTTATTGAGAATATGGTTACAAGCCTGGCCAAGTTCCACTGGAGTAATTTGGGAAAAGAGAATCGAACAGACAGAATTTTTATCGATTAATTCGCCATAGTTCAATATTTCTAATGGATATTGATTGAAGCTCCATTTTCCTTGTCGATTCTGGTTCGATTCTAACATTTCAAGCGAAGATTTGACGCAACTTAAGCGTTTCTCCATTAGCAACCATTCAAGCAGAACTAATAAATTTTGATAGCTGAAGTGATATCTCCATTTCATGCCTCTTCAGACCGTGTTTCCCAAATTGGCAAGAGGGGACTGCTTATGAGATTCTCACATATATCTGCATATGAGATTCGCACTCTATTTCACATACAACCTCGCAGGTTCTCTCTCTCTCTCTCTCTCTCTCTCTCTCTCTCTCTCTCTCTCTCTCTCTCTCTATCTCCTGTGTCACGTGTCCTAAACAGTATCCGTTGCTGAGGTTGCAGTTCAGGATCTCTGGGGATCTCTGGGGAGTGTTGAGTCAGCCAGTCATTGCTATTACTCCTAGGCCTACAAGGACCCAGACTATTTGGATTTTCCTGGTCCCAAAATCTGCCATTAACAGGACAGACAGGTGTTGAATAGTCACCACCACGACCAATTATACAAACACATAATACATATACGGGGGTGTCCTCTTGGTGTAATGGTTTAAGCGATGAACTGCGGAATCGTAGTAAGCGACCCCGTACTCCAGTCGCGCTATTACGTTCACTTTCGGGCAAATACCCTAGGGAAAGGTATGAACCCCCTTATCCTCCCAGCTATGGGTTAAATAGTACCATTACTGTTCTTCTACAAATATGGTTTTGGTATTAAATAACCCATGAAGGCTGAGGGGGTGTCCTCCTGGTATAATGGGTGCCCCTTTCATATGGCCATGTGCCACATCTAAGCAAAAAGCTTAGTAAATTACCTCATGGTATAATGGTTTAAGCGAGAGACTGCGGAATCGTAGTAAGCGACTCCGTACTCCAGTCGCGCTATTACGTTCACTTTCAGGTAAAGGAAAGGTATGAACCCCCCTTATCCTCCCAGCCATGGGTTAAATAGTAACAGTACTCTTCTTCTTCTGGCTTTGGCATTAAATAACATTTAAAGGTTGATATGCCATTAAAAACAAATAAACCAAACCAAACCAATACATATACATCTACATATACAAGCAAAATCATAACGACGACACAATAAAGACGTGCGACACAGTTCTTAGAAAAGACATTGGCCCAGCGGTTAGAGTGTTCGCCAATGGCCCGGGAGACCTGGGTTCAATCCCAGGTCGAGTCATACCAAAGACTTTAAAAATGGTACTTGATACCACCTTGCTTAACACTCAGCATTATAAGGTACGGTTCAAGGGTAAAGTGGAGCAATCCTGGGAATGGAGTAGCGCCCTCCCCTACACCTTGGTATAGTAGCTATCGAAAAGGGAGCCTTCGGGTCACCCTCGACTATGGTCGCTAACTTTACTTTACTTTATTTGAAAGGGTTGTGTGTGAGAGGGAGTTGGAGACTAAACAGAACTGCAACATATTGACCCCCACTCTATTGGCCATAACTGCGTTTCTTTCCCTTTTTCCTGGGCTGCTCAATCGGAGGCCTGAGAACCCAGCCTCTCTGGGACATGTTCCTCAATCCAGTTGCTTCTCACCAACTGGTCTGATCTTCAAACTGCTCAATCGGGGGCCTGAGGGCTCCATCTTCTGGGTGCTGGCTTTCTCTACCGCATCTTGTCTCCCAACGATTGAATTTCCTTTCCACTGAGATATATAATAGTTCAACCTTCTTCTTGTGGGCGTCACAAATGGCACTCATTCAACCCATACACGGTCAAGGTTATACTCTGCTATTCCTCGACAAGATGCACCAGTTATTTATACAGGTGCATTTCCCATTTTGACAGCCTGGCCGGGTCGGAGGTCAATATACAAGACAGGGTTCTTTAGCCTTGGTTAGGCATCCAGTTTATTAGAAAAAAAACTGAATCCAAATCAAATTTAATCCGTTTAAAACTAACCCATCATCATCTACTGCCTGTAGCAGAGGGGTTCGTTAGATATATACAATACCGTCTATAATAAAATAATTTTCAATGATTTTCTATTAAAAAATAATTTTCTCTGCCTTTCTATGATAAACTAATTTTCAATGCCTTTCTGTTATAAAAAAATTTCAATGCCTTTCTCTTATAAAAAAATCCAATGCCTTCAATAATAAATAATTTTATTGCCTTTCTATTGTAAAATAATTTTCAATGCCTTTCTACAATAAAATAATTCGTTTTAAAATTGTTACCTACTGTTGTGACGTGGCTCGTATCACCTGACATCCGGTAGCCTGCATGTTTAAAAGACGTTTCGGCAGGTGTTGAATATCGACTGTTGGACGTTCACTCAAGTTGCTTTAGAGTGTAGTTTAATTGTAGTTTACTTTTTGAACCTGCACTGATTTCTCCTCACAGCTCTATAAAAATCAACCTTTGTTTTATACTCATCTCAATTCTGACTGTGAAGAAGGCGGTTACAAGGTACGGGCAGATAGCAGGCGCCAAGATAAACTTTGATAAGAGCGGAGGTTTGTTGTTAGGTGCCTGGAGGGGTGGCTTTCTTCTACCTTGGCCTTTCCGCTGGAGGGACGGACCCGTCCACATCATCGGGGTGTGGTTCGGGCCCAGCCTCCAACTAGAGCGAAATTGGTCAGAGGTATAGGCCAAGGTCGATGCCCAGGTGGCTACTTGGCTTCGAAGCCGGTTGTCCTTAAAGGACAGAGTGGAGGTGTCTGCCGTGTACATCTTCCCCTTGTTCCTTTATCGTTTCTCTGTACTTCCTCGGCCTATGAATCATTGGCTGGCCCTACAACAATCCCTTGCCAAATTACCTTGGGTAGGTCGAAGGCCGATGGTGCGTAGATAGGTCTGTTGTCAACGTCTGCGTGATGGGGGTCTAGGTATGCGTGATCTGGAGAACCACTGGTTCGCTGAAAGACTGGCTTACTTGGGCCGATCCTTGTCGAAGGACACAGTGTGGAGACGAAAGGCGAGCGAAACCTTTCCTCGCCTTAAGTCAGACCTTAATTCAGACACCTGAAGGTCGACGTAAGCTGAGGGGCCAAGCACCGTTCGTCCTTGAATGCCGTGAGGCCCTTCGCAACCTTCCTGGGTCCAGTAACCCTTCTCAGTCCCGAAAGTAACTGTATCGTGATCTAGTGGTCGGCTCCGCTTCCGATCCTCACGTGAATTGGCTCGACTGGTCGATCGAGGAGATTTGCTTGCATTTGAATTAGGCACCAGGTTCGGGCTTCTTGAACAACTCCGAGTTCTCACTGACCTGGTGGATTGCACGAAACACGTTGCCCCCTTTTCGGTTTTAATTACAAGGCGGGCCAGGCAGACATGCCTAATTATACGCGCTGTGGCTCTGATTTGGAAGAAACAGCTGAGGTCCTTCTACTACTGCGAGTGAGTTCGTCCGTTTTGGAATCACGTCGGAGAGTGGACGGCCCGCATCGAACCCAAGCAGCTCGAGCTGCTCGACGTTGAATATATCGTAGACAACATTTCGCTTCTGTTTCATGGTGAGAAGCGTGTAGTGTTTCTCGCGATCCTTGCTGTAGCTAGAATGGTGATTTGGACGACGCGAAAGAATGGGTTGTATGATGGGGCAAACTTTTCTCATCGTGGTCTGATTTTGTTCTTTTGGCATCAGTTTAGAGTCAAAAGCAGATGCGATAGAAAACGCTTGGATCACATAACATTCGACAAAAGGTGGGTAGCAAGCCTGTTCGTACGAAAGGGGGCAATGTTGGAGTCATCCTTCCCTCCTCTTTCTGTGCATAGCGAAAACGGACTCGGTCCTTCGGGACCCCACCCGCGGTCAGTAGGAATTACTTGTCCCCTTTCTTCATAGTTAGCTGTATATTGCGAGTCATTGTCCCCGTCATCTAGTAAGTATACGACAAGATCTTCCCGTTCCTCAACCATTCATCCAGCCCCACATTTTCTGAAGATCTTGGAATTTCATTAATTTATTCTCCCCTCTGCAACCCACACTAGTTTCCCACATCGCTCCCTACCCTGCGCTTTTTCCTCATTAGCTAAGTTTCCCTCACCCGTTAAAGACGGTCCAGCTTGTTTTCGGTCCTCATGGATGCTGGAAAAAAGTCAGCCTCCATATTATAGACGGGTGTGTGTGTGTGTGTGTGTGTGAGAGAACCCAAGCATGTTTTTCTTTTGATCTATTTTACTTTTTCTTTTGATTTTTTTCTACCATCCTCATCAACTTCATCAATAGTAAATGTATCACCCTCTGTAAATAAAATTTCTTTCATGTTCATTCGGGCTTTTTAAGTAGGGTTTTTCTCAAAGAGCAAATGCGGTATTTTGGTGACTGCAGCGTTTCTGGTGAAGGATGAATTGCTTAGTGTATTGTATGAATGGGTCAGTGAATATGGCTAGCTAGAACCCCTTAGATTCATTGTTAACGTAAGACCGCTCCCCCAAATTATGATTTAAAAAAATATATTATTTTGGAAATTAAGGCAGTTGATGAATATAGAAACCTAGCGTAACACTCTTACGGTGAGAGACTCTGAATATAGTATATACTCTGGATTGTACTGTTCAATCAATGATAGGATTTCGTTGTATTTTTCTGTGTATCTCTTCCTTCACGTTACGACACCTACAAACCTTCTGTTTATAAATCCAATATATTTAATATATGTGAAAAAACAGAATTTTTCATTAAAAGAACTACAGGATTCGTATGCTGAAAAACACAAACAACGAACAGACTAACAGTCATACATACATACATACATTTATTCATATATACTGACGTACATACAGTTGTTTCTTCTATTTTTATAATGTGTACATTTTGCATACATATACCTGTTTTTTCTATATGTATATAGTGGCTCAACTGTTTCTCCACAGTTTGGCTTGGTTTGGTTGGGTTTTATGGCATATCAACCATTGTAGGTTATTTAATGTCAAATACTCTTTATACATATATATTACATATATATGATTTGGTTTGGTTGGGTTTTATAGCATATCAACCAATGTACGTTATTTAATGCCAAATCCTCAGTATACATATATATTAAATATATAGGATTTAGTTTGATGGGGTTTTATGGCATATCAACCATTGAAGGTTATTTAATACTAAATCCTCTTTTTACATATATATTAAATATATTTGTTTTGGTTTGGTTTGGTTTTATGGCATATCAACCACTGTGGGTTATTTAATGCCAAATCTTCTTTATACATATATAAGTAAAGTAAAAAAAGTAAAGATGGCGACCATAGTCGAGGGTGACCCGAAGGCTCCCTTTTCGATAGCTTACTACACCAAGGTGTAGGGGAGGGCGCTACTCCTTTCCTTGGATTGCTCCACTTTACCCTTGATCCGTACCTTATAATGCTGAGTGTTAAGCAAGGAGGCATCAAGTACCATTTTTTGAGTCTTTGGTATGACTCGAGCTGGGATTGAACCCAGGTCTCCCGGGCCATTGGCGAACACTCTAACCGCTAGGCCAATGTCCGGTATATTTGTTTTGGTTTGGTTTGGTTTTATGGCATATCAACCATTGTGGGTTATTTAATGCCAAATCCTCTTTATACATATATATTAGGTATATATGATTTGGTTGGGTTTGGTTTTATGGCATATCAACCATTGTAGGTTATTTAATGCCAAATCCTCTTTATACATATACATTAAATATATATGATATGGTTGGGTTTGGTTTTATGGCATATCAACCATTGTAGGTTATTTAATGCCAAATCCTCTTTATACATATACATTAAATATATATGTTTTGGTTTGGTTTGGTTTTATGGCCTATCAACCATTGTAGGTTATTTAATGCCAAATCCTCTTTATACATATACATTAAATATATATGATTTGGTTGGGTTTGGGTTTTTGGCATATCAACCATTGTAGGTTATTTAATGCCAAATCCTCTTTATACATATACATTAAATATATATGATTTGGTTGGGTTTGGTTTTATGGCATATCAACCATTGTAGGTTATTTAATGCTAAATCCTCTTTATACATATATATTTTTATACGATCCTCAGCACGTATACAGTTATATGCGTTCAAGCTTTTCAATCCAGTACGAATATTTCTATTTGCTAATAATCATTTCTTTTGCACACTGTGAAATGGATTCAAGTCTTTCTATGTAACAGTAACAATTTAACATAAGTCCTTTGTTTGCACATATTTAAATGGATATACGTGGCGCCTTCAATAAGTTTCCTGACGTTTTTGTACAGGCATTTAAAATTGTCGTAGTCTCTTGAAAGTTCACTATGTTATTGCTATACATCTTATGGGATGACTGACCAATTTCTATGATTTCTGGTTCAAATGAACAGCGACAGCAGCAATTGGAATACACCCTACTAAAGCCTTATTGTCACAGTTGGTGAATTTCAGAAATGCAATCTGGACGTGAGGAGACTTTAGAAGAACAATATGCTATAAAATTCTGCTTTAAACTTGGAAAAATGCCACAGAAATAACGTATGGAATACTTCAGACTGCTTTTCGACCATCTTGCATGAATCAAGCATCAGTTTCTGAGTGGCATATGAGATTCAAGGAAGGCAGGGAGTCTGTGAGGGATGATCAGAGGTGTGGGAGGAGTAAGGAAGTCAATACACCAGAATTGATTAGGCAAAGGCTTAGGGTTATGGTTAGGGCTACTATGTTGAGGTTTTAATGGAGTTCAGGAAGAGATTCCGTCGGAAGAAGCCAGCACTCTTCAAATCAGGTCAATGGCATTTCCACGAGGACAATACACCAGTCCACAACTCCATCCTTGTCACAGACTATTTGACCAAGATGGGCATCAAGACAGTTCCGCAGCCTCTCTATAGTCCTTGCTGTCTGTGACTTTTACTTATTTCCTAAGCTCAGAGGCTGTCGTTATTAGACAAATGAGGAGATGAAAGAGGCTGTGACGAAGGTCATTGACATGCTCACACAAGATGACTTCGATGGGGCCTTGAAGAAGTTGTTGGAACAGTACAAGTGCATTGCAGCCGGAGGAGATTACTTCGAAGGGGACTAGAGTTTCATGTGTGTACTATCAATAAAAGTGCCCATACGAAAAAGCCTGGGAACGTATTTAATGATTTTCGTACATAAATGATTTTTATGGGAACAGTTTGTTAGTAGTTTAATTTTTAAATGAGTTTGAACGAATTTTTTCCCTCTCCTATTGCTGTTGTTTCACTTATTGCTATCTAACACTTATTATTCTGTTTGAATTTTTTAGATAAATCTTTTCTATGGGATATTTTGAGTGTAATTTTTCGGACTGTTGGCATCATGTTTATTGTTGAAACACAACGTTTCCGCCGTTATATTCTCTGGCCTTCCTCAAGTGTCCCTTGTTTATTTGGGCATAGAAATGATTCAACCAGAGAAATCATTTTTAAAGTTTGACTGTTGATCAAACAAGGCGTTTAGGAAATATGGAGATCTTATTCAAATAACGACGTCATTGTTTTTCACGTCTATCAATCTGAGAAGCATCACGAGAAATATTCTATTGAATATTTCTCATTCGCTAGCATAAATGGTTCTAAGTATTGTTATGCGTCGCTAACAATTCAATTACACATAAATCATTTGTCTACATACAGTTAAATGATCAAACAGTTCTATTTCAAGTAATTCAGTTTACAATAAGTACACAATTTGAATTTCAAACATTTCTATTTAACCCATAGTTAGGACACTATCAGGTGCGACCACATCAGACCAGAGTATACCTTGGAGCGATGGTAATGAAGGGGTACTCAGCATTTCCCAAATTTCCAGCATTACTAGAGCCTCGACATCATATTGTTTAGTGTCATATCAGGACACTCGTTGGAAGAGGGTTTTACTCCTGTGCAGAGATATAGTCGGTGTATTCGACCGGGCTAACCTCCTGCCACGAGAAATATTCGAAAAGGTTAATTTCTCATGCAGAGTAGAGCTGGTTTGAATACAGAATATTTCTTTTCATTGATTGGTTGTCCAACCAAGGCTAAAACATCCAGTCTATCCTGAAGTAGAAGAGGTGGATTTATGCCTTTCCATAGGACACTGGTGCAAAGTGAAATGCAAAAAAGCCTGGTCTAGGATTTGAACTAGGATGGCTAATTCCATCTTCTACAATGAGAAGTGTTATACTAAGCGTATGACATAACGTTCAAATCAGTCAATCCATCTAATAACATTTTTATAGCAATTAATTATCAATATAAACCAATGACAACAAGATTTTAAATTTTTTTGTGGATTATTGTACATTCAAAACCGATGTTCATTATTACAGTTTATTCTGAAATTTTACAGCGCAAAAATACCCCAGGGAGCATATATATATATATATATATATATATATATATATATATATATATAAGTAAGTAAATTTAGCGACTTTAGTCGAGGGTAGACTTTCAGAACCTTTCTTCGTGTATGCTAACACATGGGGCCAGTAGTCAGGTCACATTTCCACACAAGACGGAACCTCTCTGAAACTGGTTGACAAATTCATATACCGAGGAAGCAGTGTCTCATCAACCGAAAAAGACATCGACACGCGGCTAGCGAAGGCATGGACAGCTATCGATAAACTATCGGTCATATGGAAATCAGACCTGACCGCAGCGGTCGTATCGATACTGCTGTATGGATGCACTACTTGGACGCTAACTAAACGGATGGAGAAGAAGCTAGACGGCAATTACACAAGAATGTTGCGAGCAATATTGAACAAGTCCTGGCGGCAACACCCCACAAGACATCAACTATACGGCCACCTGCCTCCCATCACGAAAACTATCCAAGTTAGACGAACAAGACATACAGGGCACTGCTGGAGAAGAACGGACGAGCTCATAAGTGATGTACTCCTATGGACCCCCACATATAGCCGGGCAAAAGCAGGGCGACCAGCTCGAACATACATCCAGCAGCTATGTGGGGATGCAGGATGTGACCCTGAAGACCTGCCAGAGGTGATGAACGATAGGGAGAAGTGGCGAGAGAGGGTCAGGAATATCCGTGCTAGCGGCACAACATGATGATGATGATAATGATGATACTAATCGTACCTGTAGGGTACCATCTCCGGGTTAAATACAGTCCAGTCGGATGAGACTAGAATATACGGCTGCATCTTCTCAATCGAGTCAGATCCCATCACAACGAGTTTTCTGGATATATACATTAAACAATCTGATGGTAAGGCTCCAGTAATGCTGGAGCTTTGGGGAATGCAGAGTACCATTTCAATACTATTACTCTCAGGTCCACTCCTACTCGGAGTGGTAATACCTGATGGGGTCCTCCGTGGGTCATATAGAACTGTGTGACATTTACACTGTGTGTAAACAAATGACTTATGTAAATTGAATTGTTAGAAATAGAACTGTTTGACCATTTAACTGTTTGTAAACAAATGACTGATGTATAATTGAATAGTTTGTGATAAATGGCAATACTTAGAACCATTTCACTGTGTGAAGACAAATAATTAATAGTTAATAAAATTATTCCTAATCGCGAGAAATGCTTGAATCTATTTAACTGTGTGCCAAAAAATAAGCCCAAGCTTGTTTAAAAATGTTGCCAACAAAATTTGTTTACAAATCATAGATATTTCGTATATTTGTATAAAGAGTATGTGGCATTAAATAATCTGCAAAGGTTGATATGCCATAAAAGCAACTAATCAAAACCAATCTGGGTCAATTAGATCAGTTTAGAAAAATTCTAAATATTGTTTCGACTTTTATAAATATCATCATCATCATGTCGTACCGCCAGCACGGATATCCCTGACCCTCTCTCGCCACTTCACCCTATTATTCATCGCCTCCGGCAGGTCTTCAGGGTTACATCCTGTGTCCTCACATAGTTGCTGTATGTAAGTTCGTGATGGTCGTCCTGCATTTGCACATCCACATGTGGGGGTCCATAGGAGTACCTCCTAAAACATTCCTATTGAATCTTAAGTAATTTACCTATTTAAAATGATTAAGAAATTTATAAATAGATTGGCTCCTAAAACACTGATGTTGCGACTAAATACAAAGAGATTTCTTTTTTTGAAATGAGTGTGAATTTTAAAAACTCATTGGCTCATAATACATTGACATAGTAACTAAATTTGAAGTGATTTACCAATTTAAAATGAGTTTTAACTCATTAAATATATCGGCCCTTAACATCTTCGTATTGCAAATGGGTATGAAGGGTTTACCTGTTTAAAATATTAAGTTTTATTCTACAATATTTTCTTTTTTATTCTTTCTTTTCTTTCCACTTTCATCTTTGTATATTTCATTAATTTCTTATGCTAATACATTCTTTCTTTCTTTCTTTCTTTCTTTCTTTCTTTTCGGAATTTCAAATAGAAAATATCACCAAAATGTTTGTAGAACGGAATTTCCTCAGAAGGATTTTTTAATTAATTTTTTCTACTTTGAAATATTTAAACTTTCTTTCTTTCTTTCTTTCTTTTTTTTTCGGAATTTCAAATAGAAAATATCACCAAAATATTTGTAGAACGGAATTTCCTCATAAGGATTTTTTAAATTAATTTTTTCTACTTTGAAATATTTAAACTTTCTTTCTTTCTTCCTTTCTTTCTTTCTTTCTTTTCGGAATTTCAAATAGAAAATATCACCAAAATGTTTGTAGAACGGAATTTCCTCAGAAGGATTTTTTAATTAATTTTTTCTACTTTGAAATATTTAAACTTTCTTTCTTTCTTTCTTTCTTTTTTTTTCGGAATTTCAAATAGAAAATATCACCAAAATATTTGTAGAACGGAATTTCCTCATAAGGATTTTTTAATTAATTTTTTCTACTTTGAAATATTTAAACTTTCTTTCTTTCTTTCTTTCTTTCTTTCTTTCTTTAACTTTTTCAAACGACCAACATTCAGTATGTTGGTGAGCTTGTCTAAATGAAATTATCAGTCCTTCTACTAAATTTAGTTCAGTACTTTACTTTTCAGCAACACTTATTACATTAGCTCCCAACACTTACCTATCTATCTCAATCAGTCCATATCTATCGATCTTTCAAACTATCTTTGCACTAATCACTAGTCATGAGCCCACTGCGCATGCGCACACGCCCGTATGAGCGTATAACGTTGTCGATGGAAGCCTAATACAAGCAAATATATGTGTGGGTAATTTCTTGTTTCTACCTCTGCCTTATTACCTATATCAGACTGACATTTAGTTACGCCCATTTTCAAATTGGCCCTCATTATAATTATGTTTATTCTTTACTATGCAGCATTTTTTTATTTCTTTTTCGTATCTTCGTCGCCACGAAGAATAACGTTGTAGCGGCAAAGTTCCACGCTGTTGTTAATATCTCTTAACTAGAAAATGAATTCAATTCCTTTGATAGAATTTATTTTTTGAAAAAAAAATAGTTACACAATAAATAAAATATATAACGAATTATAATTAGAGAAGAGTTGTAAGCGTATGTAATTTGCAAATTATATATATTCCAAAGGCACATACCCCCCCTATATATATATATATATATATATATATATATATATATATATATATATATAATGTAATTTTGTTTGTAATAATTAACTACATTTTAAAGGAACCCAATGTCCAAAGGACAGCACTAATTTATTATTAATAATATAGAATTAAAAACTTTATTTAAAAAAAAATTGCATTACAAAAAGAGGATCCTATTTGCTAAGTTTTACACAACGGTAGTCACAATCACCAGACACGTCAGCGAGTATTCTATGATATCCTGGACTCTCCTAAATATTATCGTGGATTTAAACAGTCGTCTGGGAGGTATCGATTCTTTATCTAATCTGCTGTTGCAACAGGCTCGTATTTAGGCCGATGGTTGCCCAGTCAGCTGGGATGGTAGAATACACCGATTGTATCTCTGCTGTAGAGTAAGACCTGGATATGCTTAGACTCGTTTAAAAATGTTAGCAACAAAATATGTTCTCAAATCCTATATATCTAATATATATATGTATAAACATGATTTAGGGTTAAACAACCTACAGTGGTTGAAAAGCCATCAAACCAAAAACAAACCAAAGCAATCAAATAGAAATATTGCCCAGTCGGCTGGGGCTGTAGAATACACCGACTGCTCCTCTGCAGAGGGGTAAGACCCCCCTCCAACGAGTGTCCTGGATATGATACTAAACAATCTGATGCTGAGGTTACAGTAATGCTGGAGCTTTGGGGAATGTTGTTTGCCATCGCTTCCAGGTCTACTCTGGCGGGAGTGGCAGCACCTGATAGCGTCCTATAGTATGTGGGTCAAATAGAACTAAACTGTCTACTTATGCTAAATTGAGTTGTTTGAAACAGAACTGTTTTTGTATGCTAAACTGAATTGTTTGATATAGAATTATTTTTACATTTAACTGAGTGTAAAAAACTATACTTATACTAAACTGAATCGTTTGAAATAGAACTGTTTATATGTATAAAAATGGATTTGGCATTAAATAACCTATAATGGTTAATGTCCCATAAAACCAAACCAAACCAAACCAGGCCGTTGGTGACCATTTTATGGTTGGTTGTTTGGATTTTATGACATGCCAGCCTTTGAAGGTTATTTAATGCCAAATCCATTTTTATACAAATAAACAGTTCTATTTCAAACAATTCAGTTTAGCATAAGTACACAATTTGATTGTCAAAAACATTTGTATTTCAAGATTTTCGCTTAGTCAAACAGTCTAATTCCACCAATTCAGTTTAGTATAAGTATAGATTTTGTTTACCCGCAGTTAAATGTCAAAACAGTTCTATTTTAAACAATTCAGTTTAGCATAAACATAGTTTCAATATTAGAAACAATTCCATTTCAAACAATTCAGTTTAGTATGCAAAAACAGTTACATTCTAAACAATTCAGTTTCGCATTAGTACGCAGTTTAAATGCAAGTTCATAGTTTAATTATCAAAACATTTCTATTTCAAGCTATTCAGTTTAGTCAAATAGTTTTAATTCAAACAATTCACTTTAGCATAAGTAGACAGTTTAGCTCTATTTAACCCATAGATAAGACCCTATCAGTTCCTACCATTCTGAGTCAGAGTGGACCTGGGAGCGATGACAATGAAGGGGTACTCCACATTCCCCAAAGATCCAGTATCATTGTAACCGCACCATCAGATTGTTTCGTGTCATATCTTGGACACTCGTTTGGCGGGGTCTTAGCTCTCAGCAGAGGTGCAGTTGGTGTATTCTACAGCCCCAGCCGACTGGGCAAGCCATTTTATATACACACACTTGAATCGGTATTACTGACATCATGTTCCACTGTCTTTTGAGTTTCTTTTTAACTTTAAGTTTTTCACACCGTGTTGTATAGTCACATACAACTACACCATACATATACAAATATATGCGGAACATAATCAAACATAATGACGACTTCAATGTACGAACGAACACACTTCTTTATAAAAGTATATCTCCCACACTTTATTCTCTAAAGGGTTGATGTTGGTTGTATGTGAGAGGTAAGTTGAAGACGGAGACAAACTGCTACATATTGAACCAAAAGTTCCTCTGACCATAGCAACACTTCTTTCTCATCTTGGCTGGGCTGGGCTGCTCAACTGTGGGTCACTGAGGGCCCAAAGCACTCTGTCTGCCGCTGGCTCTCACTCCAGCATCTTGTCCTCAACTGACTCCAACTGCAGCTGAAATTGGAACTGAATGACTCAAGCCGTCTGTGGCACCTGGTTATATCTTTGTTTGACGTACACCTGCTTCCTGTGGGCGTACGCATCTGCCACCATCACCGAATTCAACCACGTCCACAGGTCAAGGTGATATTCCGATATCTTCGACCGGATGCACCTGTTTCGATGTTCTTCCACTTATTTACACAGGTGCATCTCTTGATTTTCGGGTCGGTCGAGGGTCAATATATAACAACTTGTCGCAACTGGTTATTTTTACGGAAGTGTGAACGAAAGCTCTCTAGGATTCTTCTATGTATTCTGATTTTAACTCTTCTGTTATTCAGATAGTTTCTCTTCTTCCTATGACATCTAGTTCCCTCAGTCTCTAATTCAGGATTCTGGGGACCTTTCGAAAGGAACAAAGTACGAGGTGCATACGATAAGTTTCCAGACTTTTTCGTATGGACACTTTTATTGATAGTACACATATGAAACTCTAGTCCCCTTCGAAGTAATCTCCTCCGGCTGCAATGCACTTGCTGTACCGTTCCAACAACTTCTGGAAAGCCACATGGAAGTCCTCTTGTGTGAGCGTGTCAATCACCTTCGTCAAAGCCTCTTTCATCTCCTCATTTGTCTCATAACGACAGCCTCTGAGCTTAGGGAATAACCAAAAGTCACAGGAAGCAAAGTCTGGACTATAGGGAGGCTAAGGAACTGTGTTGATGTCCATCTTGGTCAAATAGTCTGTGACAAGGATGGAGTTGAGGACTGGTGCATTGTCCTGGTGGAAATGCCACTGACCCGATTTGACGAGTGCTGGCCTTTTCCGACGGAATCTCTTGCTGAACTCCCTTAAAATCTCAACATAGTAACCCTTACCCAAACCCTAACCCTTTGGTCAATCAACTCTATAGACACACGACGGTCCTTGTCCATGAAATTCTTTATTTGGCCAATCAACTCTTTTGTTCTGACTTTCTTACTCCTCCCACACCTCTCATTATCCCTCACAGACTCCCTGCCCTCCTTGAATCTCTTATGCCACTCAAAAACTGATGTTTGATTAATGCAAGATGCTCCAAAAGTAGTCAGAAGAATTCCACACGTTTCTGCGGCATTTTTTCCAAGTCGAAACAATTTTATTGCATATCGTTCTTCTAAAGTGTCAGATTGCATTGTTGAAATTCACCAGCTGTGACAATCAAGCTTTAGTAGGATGTATTCCAATTGCTGCTGTAGCTGTTCATTTGAACCTGAAATCATAAAAATTGGTCAGTTATCTCATAAGATGTATAGCAATAACATCGTGAATTTTCAAGAGTCTACGACAATTTTTAATGCCTGTACAAAAAAGTCTGGAAGCTTATTGTATGCACCTCGTAAAATCGATATCAAGATAAACTTCATGTTCCAAAGCTTCAACTCTCTGGCAAGGTCCAGGTATTGTCTATTCTTTCAATTTCTTTTATTCCTCCAGGACTCTACTCAGTATTCTAGCTGATCTCAATAGTTTTGATCTTTCTTTTGCCATCCAATCTCTCTTGATCTCTGATCCTAGAGCGCTAATTATTTTTGTTATCACTATCAACCTCACATTCTACGGCATGTACAGTTCTCTGGCAAGTTCCCAGTATTTGTCTATCAATTGTTAGAAATAAATATTCCTTCAATATAATTTTGCAAAGTAAAATAAAACTAATTATAAAATTTGAATAAATAAATAAATAGACATAACTTCTCGCATGTTTTAATTTTTATGAATAATTAAAAAGACGTTTTTTTATTGGTTAAGAATAAAAAGCTGTCTTTGTGTATATATTATTTTTATGAATAAATAAGCGAGGTTTTTTTTTTTTTTAAATCAGTCAACAAACTTTTCAACAAGGAAAGACAGCGCTTTTAAAGGGTGTCGCTTCAATTTGCCAACGTTTCAAAAATAAAAAAAGGAAAAAAATCTTCGAAGTCAACTATTCTTCGAAAAGGGACATGAAGACGAAAGATAAGTGTTATTTTAATTATGCTTTTGTTGGAGTTAATATAAGTATGTATATGTATAATTACTTGATTATGTACATTGAATTTGACTTGGCTGTGTGTTCTTTTTTCTTACGAAGGTTTTCAAAAAAGTAAGTGTTAAGTTTAGATATTTCGTATATTTCAAAATATAAGTTGAATATAATTTTCTAACACAATTTCCTTTCTTTTATTTTCACAATATGATCCACTGCAATGCGTTAGAAAGAATTTTATCATATAGTATATGGGCCATTTTATTATAGAAATGCACTGTAAACGATTTTACTCTAGAAATCTACAGGTAATGATTGAACCGTAGGAATAAATCGCAAACTATTTTCTTATATGAAAGCATTCTACATAATCTTACTTTTAGCCGAGACGTTTCATCTGATGACATTGTGTTCTGTAACATCTTGTTTCAAGTATTCCTATCTAATACTAGAAATTCATACACATGTGGTTCTATGCAAGTCACGGCTCTTGATGTGATGACTTAGTTCCGTGACTATCACGTGTGCTTCCAGATGCACTACTTGGACGCTAACTAAACGGATGGAGAAGAAGCTAGACGGCAATTACACAAGAATGCTGAGAGCAATATCGAACGAGTCCTGGCGGCAACACTCCACAAACACCAACAATACAGCCACCTACATCCCATCACGAAAACTATCCAAGTTAGACGAACCAGACATGCAGGACACTGCTGGAGAAGAAGGGACGAGCTTATAAGTGATGTACTTCTATGGAACCCCTCATATGGTCGAGCAAAAGCAGGACGACCAGCTCGAACCTACATACAGCAGCTCTGTGAGGATACGGGATGTAGCCTAGAAGACCTGCCGGAGGCGATGAACGATAGGGAGAAGTGTCGAGAGAGGGTCAGGGATATCCGTGCAAGTGGCACGACATGATGATGATGAAGATGACTCGGTCCATAGTTCTGTATTCTCTTTGTGTTTTCAAACATATACTGAATTTGGAATTGTTCGTTTATTTGTTTGGGATTCATAGCATGTCAACCATTGTGGGTCATTTAATGCCAAATCCATTTTTATACAAATGAACAGTTCTTTTTCGAACAATTCCGTTTAGCATAAGTACACAGTTAAATTGTCAAAAACATTTCTATTTCAAGCTATTCAGTTTAGTCAAACAGTTCTAATTCAAACAATCTAGTTTAGTATAAATATATATTTTGTTTACATACAGTTAAATGTCAAAACAGTTCTATTAAAAAAATCAGTTTTGTGAAACAGTTTTAATTCAAACAATTCAGTTTAGTATAAGTATAGTTTTTGTCCACACACAGTTAAATGACAAAAATTCAGTTTAGCGTAAGTACAGTTTCAATGTCAAAAACAGTTCCATTTTAAACAATTCTGTTTAACATAAACACGCAGTTTACATGTCAAACACTTCTATTTCAAGCAGCTCAGTTTAGCATAAGTACGTTGTTTAAATATCAAAATAGTTCTCCTTCAGGTAATTCAGTTTAGCATAAGTAAGCATTTTATTTCTATTTAACTCATAGATATGACCCAACCAGGTGCTACCACTCTGGGCCAGAGTGGACATGGGAGCGATGGCAATGAAGGGGTGCTCCACATTCCCCAAAGCTCCAGCATTATTGGAACCTCACCATCAGATTGTTTGGTGTCATTTCAAGGACACTCGTTGGAAGTGGGATCTCAACCCCTCTGCAGTGATGCATTCAGTGTATTCTACAGCACCTCCCACGTGGAATTAAGGAAATTTTGTCTGGGCTTTCCTGTTTGATTGGTCAGAATAGATTGCCGGGTGAAGGCAACTCAAAAAGCAAGAAATACTCTTCATTGATACTAAAATATATAGACATACTCATACCGGTACGCAGAACGTCCATTATGTCCAAAACGCACATATATAGATAACATTGGAATCCCGAAACACAAAAAACACTCACGACTTCTCAGTTCAGGTACGAAACTTTATTACCTTTGAGTTAAAAGGTTTTTCGACATGAGAGAGAGGCACAATCTTTCTATGCTGACTTTTCCATCCGCTTCCCAACACGTGTGACACCCGCCGCAAGGCCTCGGTGAGCAAGCGAAAGTCAACCGTCTTCCTCCGAGGTAGGAACTCAACTCACTGACTTTTCTCAAATCCCCCAAATCCTCTGCGCACGCTTCTGGTGCATGATGTCATTCACATCCCGCGGTCACATTTTCTACCTGGGGTTTCTATTGTAACATCTCTGAATGACACGTCTGCTCCACGTGTGCGTGAACACCTGCGCTCATATTTGCACCTAACTAACCCATGCGCTAAGTGAAAGGTTCTCAGCCTGACTAAACCGAAAGCGAAGATATATAAAACGAAATCCCTTGGCCATTATATTACACATATTTTAAGTAGTTTTATGGTATTGTTGCAGGACTTGTTTGTGTGTGCATCAGTCCCTCGAACAAGTATTGGTTGTTGGTGTGATTGATTGACAGAGGACTAGACAAAGGATAGAGGTAAGTGGATAAGTTTAAATTCAGGTTTTATTGAGCGAATCTTGCACAAAAGATTTATAGGTATAGAAATCACGGTTTTTGTAGTCTCTGTTGGGTGTAGAAAGTCATAAACTTATCAGTCTCTTACTTTGTGGTGACAGCGTGTCTAGTAGGTGAGGATGGTCTATGTTCTTGGTGCAGATATTAGATGTTGCTGTATGGTCAGGTTATAGATGTTGCTGGAGATGATCAATGATGTGGGCACATTGGTTGCAAAGGTTGGATGATCGATCTCCCGGTTGTGCAGTACTTTGGTTAACGGGAGGTATGTTTAAGTGGCGTTCAAGTGTTGGTGTTAGTCCAAGCAGTGAGTTGCTCGTGGACTAGAAGCTGCAGATGCTGGCTACTTGGTTGTGCAGGAACGGCTGCTGGATTAAGCTGGTGCTGGTCTGCAATTGATGTTGGCTATTGTGTCGTTGCTTTGTGGTATCTGCCAGGAATGTGTTTTGAGGAGACCAAAAGGGGTCAAAGAAGACTCTCTGAGGATATCTCCGAGAAGAGCTGTTGTGGATGGTAAGACTCTCTGAGATTAGCTCTGACAAAAGCGTGGAGGCAACTGTGATTGGTCCGGTAGGCTGTGCTTGGTCTGCGTCTGTAATTAGTTGGACTTCACGTCTTCTGCTTGGGCTGGTGGTAAGGGTGCAGACCCCACGTTTGGCAGCTTGGTTTGGTGGTGAGGATGCTGACTCCATACTGCTGGGAGTGGTAACAGATTTCTCTCCTTTTTGTGCAAAAAAAAAGATCTATCACTTTTGATTTTGGAGAGATAAGACACTGGTGATTCGACTGGGGTAATTTTTTGTTGTTATCAAACATTAAGTTTGAATTAAGGAACTTTGAGATTTTTTGGTTTTTTTGGAGAGGCGTTTTAGCATCTTGGAGAGAATTCTTTCATCTTTCTTCTGGTCTCTCTCTCTCTCTCTCTCTCTCTCTCACGTTGAACACTTTATATCAGGTGCTGCAACTCCGGGCCACAGTGGACTTGGGAGTGATGACAATGAAGGGGTACTCCGCGTTCCTCAAAGATCCATTACCGGATCCTTACCATCAGATAGCTTAGTGTTATATCCAGGTCTTACTCAATTGCAGAGATACTGTCCGTGTATTTTACAGTCCCAGCCGGCTGGGCAAACCAAATTAAAATTTTCAAAAAGATCTATTTGATTGAAACGCGAGGCCATAACATGTATTATAACTCCAGAAAAAGGGCGCCTCGTGTGGTGTAATGGTTAGCAAGTTAGACTAGCAAACCTTCACAAGGGAGTCCGATTCTCATTGAGTACCCTATTCATTCGGTCTCATGCCCCATCGAAGCAAAAGGCTTCATAAATTTCTACTATAACTCCGGAAAAAATAAAAAAGAAATTAATGAAATCTAAGAAATCTAAAAAAATCTAAGCGGAAAGAACAGAGAAAGAATGAAAGAGAAAAGAATGAAAAAGAATTAAATGAGATAAAGAATGAAAGAGAAAAGAATGAAAAAAAAAGAAATGAGATAAAGAATGAAAGAGAAAAGAATGAAAAAGAAAGAAATAAGATAAAGAATAAAAGAGAAAAGAATGAAAAGGAAAGAAATGAGATAAAGAATAAAAGAGAAAAGAATGAAAAGGAAAGAAATGAGATAAAGAATGAAAGAGAAAAGAATGAAAAAGAAAGAAATGAGATAAAGAATGAAAGAGAAAAGAATGAAAAAGAAAGAAATGAGATAAAGAATGAAAGAGAAAAGAATGAAAAAGAAAGAAATGAGATAAAAAATGAAAGAGAAAAGAATGAAAAAGAATTAAATGAGATAAAAAATGAAAGAGAAAAGAATGAAAAAGAAAGAAATAAGATAAAGAATAAAAGAGAAAAGAATGAAAAGGAAAGAAATAAGATAAAGAATGAAAGAGAAAAGAATGAAAAAGAAAGAAATGAGATAAAAAATGAAAGAGAAAAGAATGAAAAAGAAAGAAAAGAGATAAAAAATGAAAGAGAAAAGAATGAAAAAGAAAGAAATGAGATAAAGAAGAAATAGAAAAGAACGAAAAAGAAAGAAATGAGGTAAAGAATGAAAGAGAAAAGAATGAAAATGAAAGAAATGAGATAAAGAATGAAAGAGAAATAAACGAAGAATAAAAAATGAAAGGATAAAGGATGTAACGAATGAAAAGTAAAGAATGAGATTTAAAAAGTGAAAATAATAAGCAAAGAATGAAAAATAAAAATAAGAAAAAAGAAATAAAAATGCAAAGAAAGAGAAAGAGAAAAAAAAGAAAAAAGAAAAGAATATTGAATGAAAACAAACGAGAAAGTAATGTTGAATAAAAATGAAAGTTTAAAGTAATAGAAGATAAAGAATGAAAGGGCAAAGAAGGAAAAATGAAATTCGAACATTAAGAATGAATTATAAATGAGTGAAAGATAAACGAAGGCAGAGAAAATGAAACAGAAATTAAAAAGAAACAAAGGAAAGATAATGAACGAACGAAAAAAGAATGAAAGAAAAAATTGAAAAGATATAAAGGATAGGGTCTGAAAGAGTAAGGAAAAGGTATAAAGAATGAAAGAAAAAAGAATGAAAGAAAATCAAAGAGTAAAAGAAGAAAGACGAGAAATGAAAGAAAAAAAAGAAGAGATAGAGGATACAAAACTAAAGAATTTAAGAATAATAATGAAAGTGGAAAGAAAAAAGTTTAAGGACGAAATAGAAGAGAAAAAAAAACAAAAAGATGGAAAGAAAAGAAGGATAACGAATGAAAAAAAAAGGACAATAAGAATGAAAGTGGAAAGAGAAAAGATGAACAATGGCAGAGAAAAAATGAAAAAGAAATGTGAAAGAAAGAAAAATATAAAATGAAAGAGAATAGAATTAAAAGGAAATGATGAAAATAAAAGATAGATAGATAGATAGATAGATAGATAGATAGATAGATAAAGAGAGAGAGGGGGGAGAACGAAAAATTAAAAAATGTGGAAGTTGATAGAAAGGAGAAGTAAAGAATGGAAGAGAAGAGAATGAAGAAGAAAAATTAAACTTTAAATAAAAAAAAGACAAAGAGTAAAAAAAGGATGAAAAATAAAATGGTAGAAATATTGGAAAGAGAGAGAGAGAGAGAGAGAGAGAGAGAGAGAGAGAGGAACGAAAAATTTAAAAAAATTGTAATGTTGAAAGAAAGGAGAAGTAAAGAATGAAAGAGAAGAGAATGAAGAAGAAAAATCAAACTTTAAATAAAAAGACAAAGAGTAAAAAATGAAAAATAAAATGATAGAAATAAAGGAGAGAGAGAGAGAGAGAGAAAGAGAGAGAGAGAGAGAGGGAGAGGAAGAGGGATATTTTAAAATATAAAAAATGTTAATGTTGAAAGAAAGAACAGAATGAAGAAGAAAAATTAATGTTTGAATGGAAAAGATAACAAATGAAAGAGAAAATGATTATGAATAATATTTGTGAAGAAGATTTTATAAAAAATGGAAATAAAATTAAAGAAGGCAAGTAAATCATTGAAAAAAAGATTTGAAGGAAAACAATCGATCATAAAGGATAGTTGCCAAATAAAAAAATAAAATAAGATAACGAATTAAAAAGAATTGAAAAAAATGAAAATAAACAATGCAATAGGAGGAAGAGGGATTTAAAACAGAAACACACACACACACACACACACACACACACACACATATATATATATATATATATATATATATATATTGAGAGAGAGAGAATGAAGGAAGGAATAACAGCTAGCAAAACCGGGGAAGAAACTGCTGAAAAACTTGTTGGGGAGGAGAAATAAGTTCGCTCGGAAGACGCATAAATGTCCTCAGTTGCAGGCGAGTCAGTGATTTAGCCACAAGCCGATGCCTTAAAAGGCAGCCATTATGACAAGATGGCCGCCTAGTGGCGGGAAGACAAACACACAAACGTCATTACTGAAGACTAGCGACACATAACGATAAGTAACGGGGGCTATAAAAGTCCAGAACAGAAGAGGAAACATTTAAACCTTCCCATTCTTCACTCCTTCCATTCATATCCACTACTAAACACTCTCTCGTACGCACATACACACACCCATATATATATATATATATATATGCTTATTTTTATGACCTCTCCCAAAGGGCACACTGACGTGTAAAGGTTTTGCCATTACGTTAACCGTTATTTAGTCTGACACAAGGCATATTTTGGGTGTGCTAACGAGATGAAACTATAACTTTAGCATACCAAATATAAAAAAAAAATTAAAAATTAAAAAACAACACAAAAACACCTTATTGTATTGTGGCTCATACCAATTGAATTCCAGTATCGCAGACTTCCAGTATAAAAGACGCCGTGTCTCGTAAGCAAGGAGAAACAGAAGCAGAAAGCAAAAAGCAGAGAGATAGCTCTGAAAGGACATCGGTCAGTAGTAAGACCAACTTTGGACGAAACACCAACAACGCAACACTTATAATACTAGTCGGACTGTACCACTAGACTTAATAAATAATTAACTTTATTTCACTGTGTATCTTTTCCTTACCACGATATAACAGCTTTCTAATGTCTTTGTATTAAAAATAAATAACAGCATAAAGGGAAAACTAGACATTCCACGTGGCTAACGAAGGCATGGACAGCTATCGATAAGCTATCGGTCATATGGAAATCAGACCTGACCGATAAAATGAAACGCAGTTTCTTTCAAGCAGCAGTCGCGTCGATACTGCTGTATAGATGCACCACTTGGACGCTAACGAAACGGATGGAGAATAAGCTAGACGGCAACTACACAAGAATACTGCGAGCAATATTAAACAAGTCCTGGCAGCAACACCCCACAAAGCACCAACTATACGTCCACCAACCTTCCATGACGAAAACTATACAAGTTAGACGAACCATGCACGCAGGACAATGCTGGAGGAGCAGGGACGAGCTCATAAGTGATGTACTCCTATGGACCCCCACGTATGGCCGAGCTAAAGCAGGACGACCAGCTAGAACATACATACAACATATAGTCTAGAAGACCGACCAGAGGCGATGATCGATTGGGAAAAGTGGCGAGAGAGGGTCAGGGATATCCGTGCTAGCGGCACGACATGATGATGATGATGATTCTGATGGTAAAAACTTGTCAACTAGATTCAACATGTCAAATCATTTACAATGTATTACAACAATAAAAACCATTTGCTGTATATTCTTATAGCAAAGTAAATACTTATAAAAGCATATTATTAAGAATAAAGAATGTAGAGTCACTTTTGTTAAAGTTTTGGATAACTATTCGTAAGCAGCACTTAACCATATTATTACCCGTCGGTATTTCCATATCAAATAGCGTAGAGGTTAACGTACTGGACTGCGAAATCGAAGTAAGTGAGTTCGAACACTAGTCGCGCTATTACGTTCAATTTCGAACCTCTTGGAAAAATTATGTTCCCCTTTAATATCCCCACTCAAACAATGGATTAAACAGTCCTACTACTGTTCTTCTTTAAGGATGGCTTTCGTATGAAATAACCTACGAAGGTTGATATGAAATTAAACAAAGAAACCAAACCATTTATAGAAGAAAGTTTTATCAGCTATTATGACAAAAACACAAAAATGAGGAGCAGGGAGTTTTCTAACAATTTTTATTCATCTACTTCATTTTAAATGCTCTTTTCATTGAGTTTTTTTTAAATAGTCCCTAACCGCTATATCTTGTCAATTGCTTTTTATTTTCTGTCAGTTTGGATTGCAAAATCCTTGAGAATAGCGGCTTGTTTGGTTTCTGTTATTGGTTCTGGTTGATGCTAATAGCATTTTTCAGAGTTTGGTATTCCCAGGAATTAATATCTTTTCCAATGAATTGGAAATTATATCCTATTTTAACACTTCTTTCTTTTTATTGTATCAGTGTTTGAATTGGGCAACCGGACACTAAGTGTTAATTGATTCAGTTTTTTGTTCACAGAGGCTACATTTTGGGTTGGGTTCATTTTGATGTTTACCTGAGAGTTTCTTGTTAGTAGGGTTAGGTCCTATTCTGCTGTTATTAATCCCTCTGTCTCCGCCCTTGGTTCAGCAATTTGTAGTCATTCTTTAATTTTTACTATATGTGTATTAGCATTTCTAATTTTTTTCAATTGGTTTTGCTGCCTCCATTGTTTTATCGTAGTGTTTATCTTTTGCGTCTTGAGGTCGAGTTTATTAGTAACTCTTTTGCTTTTTTTACTAATTGAATATTTTTTCTTTTGCTTCTCGTGTGTATTTACTTACCGTAGCATCCAATCTGTTTAAGTTTCAATGTATTTTTTTAATACAATCATCATCATCATCATCATCATCATCATCATCAAGTGACGCTGCCTGCATAGATTTCTCTCTCCATCCGTCCCTATCATCCATCGCTCCCTGCAAGTTTTTCCATCCTACCTCCTATGTCTGCACAGAGCTGATGTAAATAAATTCTTGCTTGTCGGCCAACACTGGTATATCTGTGTGTAGTAGTCCAAAGAAAACGACACTTATGAGTTTGACCTTCTTTAGTCCTGTGTGTCATGTTCGTCTTAGATAGTTTTCCGGATGAGAAATAAGTGGCCGTACAGCTGTTATTTTGTAGGGTGTTGCTTCCGGAACTTGTTTAAAATAGCTCGTAGCATTCTTGTGTAGTTCCCATCTAAGCATTTTCTTTATGTATTTTGTCAGCGTCCAATGTGGTGCATCCATTCAGTAGTATTGACACCGCCACAGCTTAGAAGAAATCCTATTTTATTCATTCGGATAGATCAGACTTCCATATGATTGATAACCTAACGATAGCAGTCTATGCCTTTTAATCCTATAATAGTTGTGTTTTTTTGGGCAATTCAAGTTAGATTAATCATCTTCCATCATGTTCCCTCTTGATATAGATACGTTCTGTATCTGATATTGGGTGATGCATTCTATGGTAGGATATTAGTTTCCTGACTTTAGTATCCATTTTTTTTTTGTATTTCATTTAACGTTCAGTTTATTATGACAAAACTCTATATCACTAACGGGTTGCAAAAAGAAAATTCTGGTGGTGTAACGGTTAGCAAGCTAGACTTACAGACCTACACGTGTGAGTTCGAGTCTCATTGGGCGCCCCATTCATTCGGCCTTGTGCCACATCAAAGCAAAGCGCTTTGTAAATTACTAAAACTCTATATCACTACTGGTATTAGTTGGGTGTTAACTTTATTTATTGCATTTAATTCTGTTCTTAATATGCATATTTACCCAACCCTTCCGCTCGGGCTGGATATGACACAAGGTCAATTCGTAAGCGAAGTTTAACAAGTTTGAATTCAGAGTTTTCTTTCTCCTAGACTAGTTGCCTCGCCAAGACTGAAGAACATAGTCTGCCCTACTATTTACCCATAGCTGGAGAGAGAAGAATAGGATTCATACCTTTCCCAAGGGTATGTGCTAAGTGAAATGCTATCAGTCTCGTCCAGGGTTTGAACTCGTGTTGCCATGTCCATTTCCAAAGACGATAACCATTACACCACGGTTTTTGATATGGCTCTAATCCTCTTATAAAATTCTTCACTTACTTTTTCCTAATACAAAGCTTTCATTCGCTTAATTAATTTTTAAGTATTTATCGGTTTTGTTGTGTTCTAACGCTGTAATTTCCGGGTTTATATGTGGAGCGGTGCTTTTAGACTTTACTTGACAGCCTTTCTTAAATGTGACTTTCGAACTTTTTCCAGACCAAATTACGTGGTGCTTTCAATGAGTTTCCTGACTTTTTCTGAACATTTAAAATTAACGTAGACTCTTGAAAATGCAGTATGTTTTTGCTATACATCTTATGAGATGACTGACCAATTTTTATGATTTCTGGTTCAAATGAACAGCGACAGCAGCAATTGGAATACACCCTACTAAAGCCTGATTGTCACAGCTGGTGAATTTCAAAAATACAATCTAGACGTGAGGACACTTTAGAAGAATGATATGTAATAAAATTCTGTTTTAAACTTGGAAAAATGCCACATAAACGTATGGAATGCTGCAGACTGCTTTTCGACCATCTTGCATAAATCGAACATCAGTTTTTGAGTGGCATAAGAGATTCAAGGAAGGCAGGGTGTCTGTGAGGGGTGATGAGAGGTGTGGGAGGAGTAAGGAAGTCAATACACCAGAGTTGATTGGCCAAAGTGTTAGGGTTAGGGTTACTATGTTGAGGTTTTAAGGGAGTTCAGGAAGAGATTCCGTCGGAAGAGGCCAGCACTCTTCAAATCGGGTCAATAGCGTTTCCACCAGGACAATGCACCAGTAAACAACTCCATCCTTGTCACTGACTATTTGAGCAAGATGGGCATCGAGATAGTTTCTCAGCCTCCTTACAGTACAGACCTTGCCCCCTCGTGACTTTTGGTTATTCCCTAAGCTCAGAGTAGAGTAGAAATGAGTAGATGAAAGAGGCTGTGACGAAGGTCAATGACACGCTTAATCAAGAGGATTTCGATGGGGTCTTGAAGAAGTTGTTGGAACGGTACAACGCGTGCATTGCATCTGGAGGAGCTTACTTCGAAGTTTCATGTATGTACTATCAATAAAAGTGCCCATACGAAAAAAGTCTGGAAACTTATTTAATGAACCTCGTACATCCCTATATTGTCACTAAATCTTTTTACAGTGCTTAATAGACCTACATCATCGTAATATTTTTATATAATTTTAAAATCATCCATATAGAATAGGTGTTTTTTTTTAGTTGTAGTTTTATATCCATAGTCTGTGTTTATAAGTTTTATGGCGAGAGGTATTTGAGCTATACAAAAGAAAAAAGTGGAAGATGTAGAAGTGAATCTCATCGGAAGATTTCTTTGTTGATGGTGAGATTATTAGTTTTGAGCTTTTTTTTTTTCATAGATTGATCTGAAATTAGTATGGCAACTTTCCATATTTGAGGAAATGTTTCACTATTCCAAAGCATTTCACATCAGCGTTAGTTGGTTACATTTCACTAGAGTCTGTGTAATAATAAGTCTCCTCAAATCACCAGGACTCTTCGTAGTATTCCTGCTAATCTTAACAATGCTGAGTACTGGATGGTTTCAATTCGTCCTCCAATTCGTCCTCCAATTTCCAGCTCTTCCAGCCCCCTTTCTAAGCCTTAGAGGATCATTCTAAGTGCTCGAATTACAATTGGTATCACTGTCACCTTCTTATTCAACAACTCTCTAGCAAGGCCCCAGTACTTGTCAATCGTTTCGCTTTACTGTTATCATATTTACCAACCCCCTCCGTTCGGGCAGGATATGACACAAGGTCAATTTTTAAGCGGAGTTTAACAGGTTTGAATTCAGAGTTTTCCTTCTCCTAGACTAGTTGGCTCACCAACGCTGAAGAACCCAGTCTGTCCTACTATTTACCCATAGCTGGAGGGCGAATAATTGGATTCATACCTTTCCCAAGGGTATTAGTGCTATGTGAAATGCAATCATTCTCGTCCAGGATTTGAACTCGTGTCGCCGTATCCATTTCCTATGACGATAACCATTACACCACAGACACCTCCTTTACTGTTATTATTTATTTACTCATTAGAGTTACCTGATGATCTTTCACTGAAGTTTGAGTGACAACAAGGCTCCCCAAGTCTCCAGGACTCTTCTCAGTATTCTTCCCATTCTCAATAGTGCTGTAGTTTGGATGGTATCCACTCGTCCTCCAACTTTCAAGTTCTCCAGTCCCTTTAGTAACCCTTTAGTTACTGTACCAAAAGCACCTATCACAATTGGTATAATTATTACCTTCATGTTCCATAATTTTTTCAATTCCCTAGACAGGTCGAGGTACTTATCTTTCTTTTCACATTTTTTCTGATTTATTCTGTGGTCTGCAGGGACATCAAAGTCGATAATTTTGCAGATTTTCTTTTCATTATTATTATGAGGTCTGGTCTTCTGGCCGAGATTAGGTGATCCGTGTGTATGTCAAAGTCCCATAGGAGTTTATGTGTGTTATTTTCTAGGACAGGTGCTGGGTTGTGCATATACCATTTGTTGGCATGGACAAATTTCAATTTCTTGCACATTTCCCAGTGGATCACCTTGCCCACCCAGTCGTGTCTTGCCTTGTACTCCCTCTGTGGCAATTTGCTGCATTCGCTTATTATGTGATTGATGGTTTCATCTCTGTCGCCGCATAGTCTCCATTTGATATTTTGTTATTATTATTATTATTATTATTATTATTATTATTATTATTATTATTATTATCTTAGCAGTAGTTTTATATCCATAGTCTGTGTTTATAAGTTTTATGGCGGGAAGTATTTGGGCTATACAAAAGAAAAAAAAATGGAAGATGTAGAAAAGAATCTCATAGGAAGATTTCTTTGTTGATGGTGAGATTATTAGTTTTGAGCTTTTTTTTTCTTTCATAGATTGATCTGAAATTAGTATGGCAACTTTCCATATTATAGGAAATATTTCACTATTCCAAAGCATTTCACATCAGCGTTAGTTGGTAATATTTCACTAGAGTCTGTGTGATAATAAGTCTCCTCAAATCACCAGGACTCTTCGCAGTATTCCATCTGATCTTAACAATGCTGAGTACTGGATAGTTTCAATTCGTCCTCCAATTTCCAGCTCTTCCAGCCCCCTTTCCAAGCCTTAGGGGCTCATATTATTATTATTCACTCATTAGAGCTTTTCACATCAGTGTTAGCCGATGGTTTTTCACTGGAGTCTGAGGGACAGCAAGTCTCCACAAGTCTCCAGGACTCTTCTTAGTATTCTGGCCGTTCTCAATAATGCTGTCGTTAGGGTGGTCTCCACTCGTCCGCCAAATTCCAAGTCCTCTAGTCCCTTTAGCAATCCTTTACTTACTGTTCTAAACGCACCAATTACAATTGGTATAATTGTCACCTGAATGTTCCACAGTTTTTTCAATTCCCTAGCAAGGTCGTGGTACTTATCCCTCTTTTCACATTCTTTCAGTTTTATTCTGTGGTCAGCCGGGACTGCAAAGTCGACTATTTTGCAAGTTCTCTTTTTTTGCCGATTATTATTAAATCCGGTCGTCTGGCCGGGATTAGGTGATCCGTTTGTATGTTAAAGACCCATAGGAGTTTATGCGTGGCATTTTCTAGGACAGGTGCTGGGTTGTGCATATACCATTTGTTAGTATGGTCGAATTTAAGTTCCTTACACATTTCCCAGTGGATTACCTTGCCGACCCAGTCGTGTCTCGCCTTATACTCCCTCTGTGCTTATTATGTGATTGATGGTTTCATCTCTGTCACCACATAGCCTGCATTTGCTATTGAGTTGAGTCTTATCTATTCTCGCTTTGATATGATTGGTTCTTATGGCGCTGTATGTGCTGCTATTAGGAGAGATTCTGTTTCTCTCTTAAAGTTTCCTTTTCTTATCCAGGTCCAAGTTTTGTCGGGTGAGATATTGTTTATTAGTCATTTAAAGCACCCATAAAGTTGTTTTCCTTCCCATTTTTGTTTCCTAGTTATTGTCATTGCGTTGTTCATCGTGTTCCCAGTTTCGTTTCTGGTGGCTGTAATGAGTCCTTCTTCATGTTTTTTGTATATAGTCTTTGAGTCGTTATTCCTCGTAAGTTTTTCACAACAGCGTTAGCTGATAGTCTTTCTCTAGAATCTTATTGACAAATTATTATTTCTCTTATTTTTATAACTATTTTTATCTTAGTTACTACTATTATTATGGGATTTTATTCCACCAGCGTTAGCAGATGGTCTTCCATTGGAGTCAGAGTGACAGGAAGTCTCTGCAAGTCTCTGCAAGTCTCCAGGACTCTTCTTACTATTCTGACCGATCTCAACAATGCTGTAGTTTGGATGGTCTCCACTCGTCTTCTTATTTCCAAATCCTCCAGTCCCTATACCAGTCCTTTGGTTACTGTACAGAATGCGCCTATTACAGTTGGTATCACCGTCATTTTTATAGTCGAGCGTTTGTTCAATTCTCTTGCAAGGTCTTGGTATTAGCCTTCCTTTAGTTTTACTCAGTGGTCAGCCGGAATGGCAAGGTCCACTATTCGGCAGGTTCTCTTTTTTGTTGATGTTGTAGAGTCTCATGACCCAACCAAGAACATAATCAAAGATACTGACGAACGAAACGTACTTCTTTATAAAAAAAAGTATATCTCTCATTTTATTCTTGAAAAGGGCCCACAGTTGTTTTTAGTTGAGAGATAGAGGGAACAACATATACTCAGAGAGAGGACTTTTTCCCATATCTTCTTCCGGGAGCCAAGGGGGGCAACGCTTGCACCCCCTTGCAAGCTCATCAGAGTCGTCCTGATCGGCTGTGTGTCCCACGCTCGACTGCGATTCTCTGCACTAAATCTGCCCACGTGGTTCTCATCACGTGGTCTCCTTCCCGTTATACACCTGTTGTACCCGAGTGCCTGATGTGCTGTCATATCCGTGACAGCTTGTCAAAGCACGCGGGGTCACTAGGAACGAACCGAAAATCCATGTCATATGTTATATAACATTGACTATCACAAGGTCTGGTCGTCTGGCCAAGTTCATTATTATTATTATTATTATTATTATTATAGATTTATATTATTATACTCTCATTATTAGTGACGTATTATAAAACTTGCAATTAGTAGAAACTGATACATTTTTTCGTTTACATTTTACTTTTTAGAAATATTTCTAAACGAAGTACTTTAGTTTGATAAAAGCGTTGAACATGAAAGTTTAAACAAGAATCGTAAAGTCCGACTGTAGTATGTTTGTTTAAATTTAAATCTTCTCTTATATCTTCTTTAAAGTCGCTTGCAATAACAGAGATAAGAAGTTTGAGAACAAACCTCATAACATTTTGACCATTGCTTTCACCTTTGACCCAAACACCCATCAATTTCTATTTCCAATAGAAAAACCAAAAAGGAAGAGTGAACTGGCATACTTAGAAGGCGATAATCCTCTCTACTTATTTAGAGAATTCTTTTTTTCGGATTCCAACGATCGCAAGACAATTAGGGTTATAAGAGTATACCCTTGGAGTTGTTTAGTAGACGGTGTAGTTGACAGTGTAGTTTGATCAGCCCCACAGAAAATAAACCCAAGTTGTTTACGAGATAAAACTTACAGTGTCTCGCTTTCACGTTTATGTACGAACCGTATTCTTAACTTGTAAGTTGAAGCTACGTTCATTTTGTTGGGAGTTGGCCGTGGAAAAGAAATCCAGGAGACTTGTTATAGTCGAACGATTTGATAGCGCGCCAAAGAAGCCAATAAACGGTCGGTGTTTACTGTAACCTGTTCCAACTTGTGTCGACCGACTCGGTAAATCAATTGACTTGGGGTGATTTCGTGGCTATCAAAACGTGATCTTGCACCAGGAATAAAGATTAGTGAGCGACAGTTTGTTCGCTTGTGTTAATGAACAAATACATGTGTGTCTATGTTGGTTGCTTTTACAGTAGAGCAGACCCCATCTTTTTGTATTTGGTTATTTAAAATCAAACTCAGTTTAACAATCATAGTCTTCAATTATAGACAGTACGATAATCTAATTTCATTACCATTTTTAACTTGAAGTTTTTATCATTAAGGGTCTTCGGACTATTGTCTTCATCTTTATTGTTATTGTTATTTCCACAACACTTCGGCAGATATGTCCTCCGGCCTTCTTCAGGTGTTTGTCGAACTCGGAAACCTTCATGGAACTTTGAACTATGTCCTTTATTGAATCTATGGGGGTCGCCTGTTTTGATTCCGTTTGCCATAACGGGGAAAAAGTGTTAAGTATACCTGTATTATTTCTCGCCTGAAGTTAGGATTGAACCTGCGACCTCCAGATGATAGTCCCCTAAGCTTCTAAAGAGACAAACCAACGCCTGAGTTCGACAAACACCTGAAGAAGGCCGGAGGACATATCGGCCGAAACGTTGTGGAAATAACAATAACAATAAAGATGAAGAAAATAGTCCGAAGACCCTTAATGATAAAAATCATCAAGCTTCGTCTCAGAAATTTAGACAACTAGTATCCAGTGTGGAAATAACAATAAAGATGAAGACAATAGTCCGAAGATCCTTAATGTAAAAAATCATCAAGCTTCATCTCAGAAATTCATCGACAAACGCATGAAGAAGGTCGGAGGACCTATCAGCCAAAACGTTAGGGAAATAATAATAACAATAAAGGTGAACACAATAGTCCGAAAATCCTTAATGATAAAAATCATCAAGCTTCGTCTCAGAAATTTAGACAATTAAACTTGAATGTATTTAACGGCCCAACACCGACTCCGCCACGTGCAGGGTAGGATACCAGATCAATTTTTAAACGGAGTGTAACAGGTTGGGATTCAGAGTTTTCTTTCTCCTTGCTATACCAACGTTAAAGAACCCGGTCTGCCCTACTATTTACCCGTACCTGTATGGAGAATAATTAGATGCATACCTTTCCAAAGGGTATAAGCGCCAAGTAAGATACAAACTGTTTCGTTCAGGATTTGAACTCGTGTCTCCACGTCCATTTCCTACAACGATAACCATTACACTACAAACACCTCCTTTTCAAACTTGTAAACACTTCATACTTAGTTGTAATATCAATATCTTAATTATCTATGTATAAATCTGTTAATTTGTTGATTTTAATGATATGCCAACCCGTTGAGGGTTATTTTTGTCTAGAGGTTTGGGAATCACGTTCCTATTTACAATTTTATGCAACTGTTTCTTACAAAGTTTCCTTTTTTTGTTCCTTTTTCTTAAATATGAATAATGTTTACGTAAATCTATTTAAGCTAAAGAGAGAAACCGGGTGGGAGTAGACCTGGGAGTAATGGCAATAAAGGGGTAGTACAAACTCTCCAGTTATACAGAACAAGAGCCTCATCATCAGATGCAGCATAATTCCATACACATGACGCTGTTTTTGTGCGGTCTTAATCCGATGCAGGGAATATAGAATATTCTAGGCTCGGTCGACAGAGGTCTTCATACATTGTTGAATATCAATGTTTTATGATACAATGTATCAACAAATATCACAATCATTTTGAACAGGTAAAAACTTTGCACTTAGTTGCAATATCAATGTTTTATGAGACAATGTATCAACAAATATCCAAATCATTTTGAACAGGTAAAAACTTTGCACTTAGTTGCAATATCAATGTTTTATGAGACAATGTATCAAAAAATATCACAATCATTTTGAACAGGTAAACACTTCACACTTAGTTGCAATATAAATTTTTTATGTGACAATGTATCAACAAATATCCAAATCATTTTGAACAGGTAAACACTTTGGTTTTAGTTGCAATATCAATGTTTTATGAGACAATGTATCAATAAATATTATAATCATTTTGAACAGGTAAACACTTTGGTTTTAGTTGCAATATCAATGTTTTATGAGACAATGTATCAATAAATATCACAATCATTTTGAACAGGTAAGCACTTTGCACTTAGTTGCAATATCAATGTTTTATGAGACAATGTATCAACAAATATCACAATCATTTTGAACAGGTAAATACTTTGCACTTAGTTGCAATATCAATGTTTTATGAGACAATGTATCAATAAATATCAATCATTTTGAACAGGTAAGCACTTTGCACTTAGTTGCAATATCAATGTTTTATGAGACAATGTATCAACAAATATCGCAATCATTTTGAACAGGTAAAAACTTTGCACTTAGTTGCAATATCAATGTTTTATGAGACAATGTATCAACAAATATCCAAATCATTTTGAACAGGTAAACACTTTGCACTTAGTTGCAATATCAATGTTTTATGAGACAATGTATCAACAAATATCACAATAATTGTGAATAGGTAAACACTTTGCACTTAGTTGCTATATCAATGTTTTATGAGACAATATATCAACAAATACCACAATCATTTTGAACAGGTAAACACTTTGCACTTAGTTGCAATATCAATGTTTTATGAGACAATGTATCAACAAATATCAAAATCATTTTGAACAGTTAAACACTTTGCACATAGTTGCAATATCAATGTTTTATGAGACAATGTATCAACAAATATCACAATCATTTTGAACAGATAAACACTTTGCACTTAGTTGCAATATCAATGTTTTGTGAGACAATGTATCAATAAAAATCACAATCATTTTAAACAAGTAAACATTTCGCACATCGTTACAGTATGAGGTCAAATTTATTCTCACACACATTACAAACACCTAGTGACCTTGAAAAACATACACGTCTACATAGACGTGTATGTATGCATATACTCCAGTTAAGACTAGACCAGGCAGAAATAGAAGCGAAGAACTACATCTTAACTACCCACATCTTCAGAAGTGAAACTTTACCACTAGAGAAATTTTAATGTCTTACAAATCGCTTAATTTAATGCCATACCATTTACTTAGGTTAGTGTCATTCGATTCGCTTATGTTAATGTCATACCATTCTCTTATGTTAATGTCATACCATTCGCTTATATTAATTTCATGCCATTCCCTTATGTTAATGACATACGATTCACTTATGTTAATGTCATACCATTCGCTTATGTTAATGTCATACCATTCACTTATATTAATGTTATACCATTCGCTTATATTAATGTCATACCATTCGCTTATTTTAATGTCATACCATTCACTTATGTTAATATCATACCATTCGCTTATATTAATGTCATACCATTCACTTATGTTAATATCATACCATTCGCTTATTTTAATGTCATACCATTCACTTATGTTAATGTCATACCATTCACTTATGTTAATGTCATACCATTCACTTATATTAATGTCATACCATTCACTTATGTTAATGTCATACCATTCACTTATGTTAATATCATACCATTCGCTTATATTAATGTCATACCATTCGCTTATGTTAATGTCATACCATTCACTTATGTTAATATCATACCATTCGCTTATATTAATGTCATACTATTCACTTATGTTAATATCATACCATTCGCTTATATTAATGTCATACCATTCACTTATGTTAATATCATACCATTCACTTATGTTAATATCATACCATTCGCTTATATTAATGTCATACCATTCACTTATGTTAATATCATACCATTCGCTTATTTTAATGTCATACCATTCACTTATGTTAATATCATACCATTCGCTTATATTAATGTCATACCATTCACTTATGTCAATGATCAACTACCAGAGTAAAGGACAAAGGTGAAAATGACTGATTTACACACCGCTTTACGAATTAATAATTTCTATTTCTTTAATTTGTGCGAAAAGTTTGTTGAAAAAAACAGAACTTTCAAACTCTTTTCTGGTAAGAGAAGTGCTGTATATTTTAAAGTTGAGCTATCCAAACTACAGCATTGTCAAGATCAATCAGATTACTGAAGGGAGTCCTGGAGACCTGAAGATTCTTGCTGTCACTCAAACTCCATTGAAAGACCAGTCAGCAGCAGGAGATTGGCCAATCAGCGACGACTAGTAGCAAATAAGGTCAGCGGCAAATTATCATCATTCCTTATGATTCGACAGTTTTTTTTTCTGACAAGACTAATTTTTGTCATAAGAATCTCATAACTGGAGAAGAAAATGACAACCCGAATTCTAACAAAAAGAGAAATATTCGTCTGAGAGTAAATATCTTAAAAAGGAAAGTGAAATTTGATGCATGAAATATAGTAGTTTTTGTTAGTCTTAACTAAACGGATATATGTTGTGTGTGTAAAAATTATTTTTGTGAGTGTGCTGCTATATAGTGGAAAAATATATTCATGCGTTAGCATGGATAGGGCTGCAACTGAAATTTTTATCTACAGGGAATAGATTGAAAAGTTGAATATTTTTAACGTAATAAAATGCAAATAAACATATTCGTTGAATTTCAAGATAATGATCCAATGTTGAAACTTAATCCTATTTACCAAGCCCTCCGCTCGGGCAGGATATGACACAAGGTCGATTTTTAAGCTGAGTTTAACAAGTTTGAATTTAGAGTTTTCCTTCTCCTAGACTAGTTGCCTCGCCAAGCCTGAAGAACTCAGTCTGTCCTGCTATTTACCCATAGCTGGAGGGAGAATAATTGGATTCATACCTTTCCCAAGGGTATTAGTGCTATGTGAAATGCAATCAGTCTCGTCCAGGATTTGAACTCGAGTCGCCGTGTCCATTTCCTACGACGATAACCAATACACCACGGGCAATGTTGAAACTTAATGCATTCTTGAAAAAGAAGTATGTAGATTTTTATTCAAAAGAAAAAAAAAAGTCGAGTTGAATTGATCGAATCGACCAACTGGACACAAGTTGGAATCCTACTGTAACGATGATTATCTTTTCGCTTCTACTTTGTCAGTGGGTAACGTGTACAGGTAAGTTGGGTGAGTACAGAATAATTCCGTACTAACTGAGGAAAATATTTATTTTCTCACTATTAATAAGATGAGGTAGGCTTGAAATTCAATTGAAAATTTGTGTAATATAATGGCCGAGGGATTTCGTTTTATGTATCTTGCCTTTGGGTTTAGTTAGGCTGAGAACCTTTCGGTTCAGTGCATGGGTTAGTTAGGTGCAAACATGAGCGCCGGTGTTCACGTGCGTGCGGGGCGGACCTGTCATTTAGAGATGTCACAATAAAAATCTCAGATAGTGGATGTGACCAAGGATGTGAGTGACGTCACGCACCGGAAGCGTGGGCTGAGATTTGAGAAAAGTCAGTCAGTTGAGATTAAGACCTGGGAGAGGCGAGACGAATTTGTGCGCTACGGGCGCCGCACGTGATGGGGGGGTGCAGATGGAAAAGTCAGCATAGAAAGATTGTACCTCTTTCCTTATGTCGAAAAACCTTTTAACTCATAGGTAATAAAAAAGTTTCGTACCTGAACTAAGAAGTCGTAAAGTTTTTTGTGTTTCGGGATTCCTATGTTGTCTATATATGAGTTATGAACATTCTATGTACGTTTCATATATGCCTATCATGGGTCTGTTACATTTGGTGATTTATCTATAATTCCGATTGGCTAAAAAAACTGTATTCTTAACAGCCTAGGAAAGAAAAGATTTCTTGAAACATTTTGAGTTTTGATCTTTTCTCAGCAAGTCAAATATTGTCGTCTCGAAGTATCACAAAGAAATTTTAAAAGTACAAATACACACTGATTGGTCTATAAATACAAAAAATACACATGCAAAACTTATAGCGTCTCACGACTATATTTTGCACAATATTTAACAGATTTTTAGCATAAAAATCAGTTGCTTTCCTATAAACGTATTTCCTATGAACGTGTTTCCTATAAACGCGTTTAGATTAGTTGGTTGGTTGCTTGCTTTTACGGCATGTCCCATATTGTTGAGTTATAAAAGCCAAATCAGTCTTTTTTGCTAGTGCGTAGACGAATCCACACAAAGGCATGAAGAATACAGACACACACATACAAAGACTCGAAGAATACAAACACACACACACACACACACACACACACACACACACACACACACACACACGCAAAGAGCAAAGACAGACTAATTACAGCTGCTAGTAATCGCTATGTGAATATAATAACAAACAAACAAACAAACAAACAAAAAAAACAACAACAAAAATAGAAAACAGAATTAGGAAGAAATACAACTTTTTGAAAACGTTAAGCGATAAACTAGGAAGATTTCACACGAAAAAAATTGGTTATGGCTGAGAACGGAAAACCTCAAGAGAGAAACTGAATCTCTTGTAATAGCAGCACCAAATAATGCCACAAGAACCAATTATAGTAACGCGAAAATTGATAATACACAATAATTTTTTTTCTGTGGAGCAAGAGATAAAACGATTAATCACATAATAAGCGAATGCAGAAAAACTACCAAAAAAGAATACAAGACTTTGCACAACTGGGATGGGGAAGGTGATCCACCGGGAATTGTAGAAGAGATTAAAATTTGACTCTACTATCAATTGGTTTATGCAAAAACCAGAATCTGCCTTAAAGAATGAGACTCATAAAATTCTATGGGATTTTCGCGTGACGACGGATTACCAAATCCCAGCCACCCCAACGGCATACTTATGCTAAAATAAATTGTTTGAGTGAATTGATTAGCTTGAAATAGAAATCTTTTGACAATTAAACCGTACTTACATTTAAACTGCGTGCTTATGCTTAACTGAATTATTTGAAATAGAACTGTTTTTCGACATTAAAACTGTATTTACACTTAACTGAATTGTTACATATAACTGCTTGAATAGTTTGAAATGGAAATGTTTTTGACAATTAATCTGTGTACTTATGCTAAACTGAATTGTCTTAAATAGAGAAGATTATTTACATAAAAATGGATATGGCGTTAAATAAACTACAAAGGTTGGTATGCCATAAAACCCAACAAACCAAACCAAATACCCCCCCCCCAAAACAAAAAAAAAACAAAAAAAACAACAGACACCTATTGATTCGAAAAAAAAATTATAAACAGTATTTGTCATATAGCGAACTTTGCCGGCCCAGCAGACCACTGAGTTAAAAATAAAAGAAAGCGAAAATACAGAAAAATATTTAAATCTTGCAAGGGAGCTGAAAAACCTGTGCAACAAGAAGGTTATGGTGATACCAACAACAGTTGGCGAACTAGGAACAGTTCCCGAGGTATTGGAAAAAAAATGCCGTCATTGGAAATCGGAGGAAGCATCGGAAATATCCAAACCCCAGCATTTTTTAAAAATCGGCTCGAATACTCTGAAGAGTCATGGAGATACGAGAAGACTTGAGTGTCTCCCAGACTTCTGTGAAAAGCTCGGAAGGATTGATATGATATCCTGGGGAATGACACAAAATTCTTTGGTCGGCTGCGGCTGCAGAATACACCGACTGCATCTCTGCAAATGAGTAAGACACCCCCAATGAGTGTCCTGATATGACACTAAACAATCTGATAGTGAGGCTCCAGTATTGCTGGAGATTCGGGGAACATAAAGTACCCCTTTATTGTCATCGCTCTCCGGTCCACTTTGGCCCGGAGTAGTAGGACTTGATAGGGTCCTATCTATGGATCAAATGGGACTAAATGTTATATTGCCATCTACAGCATCACAACGACACAATGACAAAGGGGTGTCCTCGTGGTGTAATGGTTAAAGCGATGAACTGCGGAATCGTAGTACGCGAGTTCGTACTCCAGTCGCGCTATTACGTTCACTTTCGGGCAAATACCCTTGGGAAAGGTATGAACCCCCTTATTCTCCCTCCAGCTATGGGTAAATAGTAGGACGGACTAGGTTCTTCAGCCTTGGTGAGACAACTAGTCTAGGAGAAGGAAAACTCTGAATTCAAAACCTGTTAAACTCCGCTTTAAAAAAATGACCTTGTGTCATATCCTGCCCGAGCGGAGGGGTTGGTAAATAGTAACACAATGAAAAAGGCGCAGGAAGACCTCTCCAACAAAATATTTAGCTCTCACTTTATTGCAAGGGTTTGAAAAGGGTTACTCAAGGTTTGCGTGTGAGAGGGAGCTAGTGACCGAACATAAACTGTAATATTTTGACCCCCACTCTTATGGCCGTCAACGTTGTGTCTTTCTCGTTCTCCAGATGCTCAACCGGAGGCCCAGAGGCTCACTCTGCTGGGTGATGGCTTTCTTTACGGCATCTTATCAGCATCTTCTCCGGACCTCAATCACCAGGGCCCAAAGGCCTCTTCGGCCTGATGTGGCTTTCCCTACCACATCTCGTCTATAACTCCGTCTCCAACTGGAACTGGAACTGCCACTTGACTTCTGTCTTGACTGAGTAATATAATAGTTCAACGCCTACTCGATCGCCCATTCGATCTTTGGAATGGCATGATCGATCGTCCTTCAGCGGAAATAGCAGTCATGCAGTTCACAGGTCACTCTCTTCCGGTGCATCAGTATATGAGTGTATCATGGGCTTTAACTTGTCCCATTTCATCAGCCAAATCCACCACGCGATCTCTTTCGATTACTGGCCATTGGAATGTGTCACTTCCTTCCGCTGCATCACTTTGTTATGGCATGTTTGCTCGGGTCGAAGGTCAAAATACAACATAAACTGTGTACTTGGGCTTAACTAACTTGCTTAAAAAGAACTTTATACGTAGGGCAATAGATTTGGCATTAAATAACCTATAATGGTTGATATGCCATGAAACCAAATTAAATCGAAACCAAACCAAGACGAGACCAACAGATCGTAAAAAAGAAAAGAAAAAGAAAAGTAACAGAGAACCAGTCATAAAGAGGGAGAATAGTTGGATTCATGCCTTTGCCAATATTAACACCCTGGGAAATGTAAACTGCTTTGTTATGAAACAATAGATAAATACAAAAACAGGCACGAAGGTGTGGGGAAAGGGATCAACTGAAAAATGTGTAAGCGTTTAAAATTTGATAATAATGACAAATGGTAAATGTACAAATCATAATCAGTCATCTAAAATAAAATGCATAATTTCTTTGGAGCTGTGAGATATAAATGGATCCCCATATCTAGGTCAGAAAACCAGACTTAGTTTTAATAAAAAGCAAGGAGGCAAAAAACTTGTCATCTAGAAAATTTGGCCGTACCAGCTGTGAAAGTCAAGGATAGCGAAAATACCAGCCTCTTACGATAGAACGGGAAATATAGGGAATAAAAATAACAGAGATGTCCAGCTTTTCATCTTTCTTGACTTTCCTGCTCAGTCGACTGGGGCTGTAGAATGCACCGACCGCATCTCTGCAGAGAGATAAGATCATCACCCAATGAGTGTCCTGATATGATGCTAAAAAATCTGACGGTAAGCTTTTCGTAATGCAGGAAATTTAGGGAAAGCAGAGTACCCCTTAATTGCCACCACTCCTTGGTCCATTCTAACTCTGATTACTACAGCCTAATAGGGTCCTATCTATGGGTCAAATAGAAGTGTTTGACATTTAAACAGATTGCAAAAAAATGACTCATGCTAAATTGAATTGTTTGAAATAGAACTGCTTCACCATTAAACTGTATGTAAACAATAAACTGATGTTTAAATGATTTGTTATGTATTCATAGCAATACTTAAAACCATTTAACTGTGTACAAAACAATAAGCTTCGTCTCGTTTAAAAACTTTATCATCAAAATGTGTTTCCAAATCAGATACGAGGATCATTAAATAAGTTTCCAGACTTTTTTGAATGGGCACTTTTATTGATAATACACACATGAAACTCTAGTCCCCTTCGAAGTAATCTCCTCCGGCTGCAATGCACTTGTACCTTTCGAACAACTTCTTCAAGGCCCCATAGAAGTCCTCTTGTGTTAGCGTGTCATTGACTTTCGTCACAGCCTCTTTCATCTCCTCAATTGTCTCATAACGACAGCCTCTGAGCTTAGGGAATAACCAAAAGTCACAGGGAGCAACGTCTGGACTATAGGGAGGGTGAGCAACTGTCTTGATGCCCATCTTGGTCAAATAGTCTGTGACAAGGATTGAGTTGTGGACTGGTGCATTGTCCTGGTGGAAATGCCACTGAGCCGATTTGAAGAGTGCTGGCCTCTTCCGACCGAATCTCTTCCTGAACTCCATTTAAACCTCAACAGAGTAACCCTAACCCTAACCCTTTGGCCAATCAACTCTGATCTATTGACTTCCTTACTCCTCCCACTCCTCTCATCATCCCTCACAGACTCCTTGCCTTCCTTGAATCTCTTATGCCACTCAAAAACTTATGCTCGATTCATGCAAGATGCTCCAAAAGCAGTCTGAAGCATTCCATACGTTTTTGTGGCATTTTTTCCAAGTTTAAAACACAATTTTATTGCATATCGTTCTTCTAACGTGTCCTCACGTCTAGATTAAATTTGTGAAATGCACAAGCTGTGACAATCAGGCCTTAGTAGGGTGTATTCCAATTGCTGCTGTAGCTTTCTATTTGAAGCTGAAATCATAAAAATTGGTCAGTCATCTCATAAGATGTATAGCAATAACATACTGAATTCTGAAGAATCTACGACTATTTTAAATGCCTGTACAAAAAAGCCTGGAATCTTATTGAAGGCCCCACGTATTGTATCCTAAAAGTGAACGTAATAGGGCACCTAGAGATCGAACTCACACGCTTCGCAACTGCAGTTTAGCCATTGCGCCACGATGATTCTCGTCCTTGTATATGTTCACTGCAAAGATTTCTTTTAAGCTTGAAAAGGACATATGGCAATGTAGCATAGCCACCAAAATATGAATATGTGTACCATAGCCAGATACGGATATGCGAAACGTACATGGAATGTTCATAACATTTATACATAGAACATAGGAATCCCGAAACACGAAAAACAGGTAACGACTTTTAGTTCAGATACAAAACCGTTTATTACCTTTGAGTTAAAGGTTTCGACCAAAGGAAGAGAGATGCACAATCTTTCTATGATGACTATCCCATCTGTCCCCACCAACACGTGTGGCACCCGCCACAAGGCCACTGGCCTGGCTTCGGCGAGCAAGCGGAAGCCAACCGTCTTCTCCTGAGGCAGGACTCAACTCAACTAACTTTCTTCAAAATTCCCCAAATCCTCCGCGCACTTCCGGTGCGTGACGTCATTCACACTCTGTAGCCCCGTTTCCCATCTGGGCTATGGTGACATTTCTGAGTGACACGTCCACTCCGCACGTGCGCGTGTATACCTGCGTTAATGTTGCCCCTAAGTAACCCATACACTGAGCCGAAAGGTTCTCAGCCAAACTAAACCCAAAGGCATAAAACGAAATCCCTCGGCCATTATATTACATATGTTGTATAGCCATGATAGAACCATACGTATACACATATACATGCGGAAACAAAATCAACAATAATGACGAACGAACACACTTCTTTAGAAAAATATACCTCTCACACTTCATACAAAAGGGTTTCGAAAGGGTTGTGTGTGAGAGGTGAGTTGGAGACTGAACAGACTGCAACATATTGACCCCCATTTCCTCTGACTATCACAGCACTCCTTTTCTCATTCTGCTGGGCTGCTCAACCGGGGGTCCTGAGGGCCCGAGCCCTCTGCCGGGAGTTGGTTCTCTCTGCCTCGAACTGCAACTCGAACTTCAACTGACTGACTCCAACTCTCTCAACTGTCTGTGGTACCGGGTTATATAATTGTTTGACATTCACCTGCTTCTTGTGGGCGTCGCCTCTGCACTGAATTCAACCCGTCCACATGTCAAGGTGATATCTTCGACCGGATTCACCTGTTTCTCGATTGACGGCTAGGTCGAACGTCAATATGTTACGAGTGCAGACCATCCAAACTGCTGCATTATAAAGATCAGCCAGAATATTGTGTAAAATCCTGGAGACTTAAGGAGACTTGCTGTTACTCAAACTCAATGGAAGACCATCCTGAGTGAAAAACTCTCAAAGGAGTATATATAACTACTACTACTACTGCTACTACGACTAATAATAATTATAACGGATCATCTAATCTAGGCCAGACAACTAGACCTATTGATAGCTAGCAAAAAAAAAAAAAAAAAGAGAACCAGCGGAATAGTAAAAATACAAAATAAAAGAAAACAAAAAGAAAGATAAGTACCGTGATCAAGACAGAGACGTACCCCCTCACCCCCCCAAAAAACAAAAACAAACTATGGAATATGAAGATGATGGGGATACCAATTGTAATAGATGTATCCTGAGACTCTCCAAGGGATTGGTAAAGAGACTAGAGCACTTGGAAATTAGAAGACCAGTGGAGACCATCCAAATCACAGAACTGTTAAGATCGGCCATAGTACTGAGGAGAGTCCTGGAGACTTGCTGTCACTCAAACTCCTGTGAAAGACTCTCAGCTAACGTTCATGTGAACAACTCTCAAAGGACTATAACAATAATGATAATAATCATCTTCATCTTGTCGTGCCATCGGCACTGCTAGGGAATTGAAAAAATGGTGGAACATGAAAGTGATGGTTACACCAATTGTAATTAGTGCTCTTGGTTCAGTCACCAAAGGATTGGTAAAAGGACTAGAGGACTTGGAAATAAGAAGACTAGTGGAGACCATCCAAATTACAGCATTGCAGAGATCGACCAAAATACCGAGTAGAGTCCTGGAGACTTGAGGTGATTTGTTGTCACTCAAACTTCAGTGAAAGACCATCAGCAAACGTTGAAGTGAAAAACTCTGAAGGAGTACAATAGTAATTAGACTATTATAACTTTTAAGAGCAGTTCTTAAAAGAAATAATTTGGACTTAGCAGTATCGTATAAAGTATTCCTATCTAATACAAATAATTTTGAGATTTATTTGACTCACTGATGTGACTTTAACAATAACCCTTATTTCAGGTCTGAGTGGACTTGGGAGTAATGGCAATAAATATATACACCACAATCCCCAGAGCTCTAGAGCTGGAGCTTACGCACTTGATGCAGTTTTGTGCTGTACAATGAGCACCCTTTTTTTGGGAGGGGTATCTTACCCCTGCTAGGGAGTAAACGTCTTTAAAATGCACATACTTTTTATACCTGCTGGAGGCGCGCTTCGTGTAACGGTTATTTTAATAGGAAATGAAACCAGCCTTCTGAGTTCAAATCCTTGACCAGGGTCTTTGCGTTTCACTTCGTGCTAATGACCTTGAGAAAGGCATGGACCGATCTCTTCCCCGGCTTTATGGGAATAGAAGGGTTCTTTAACTCTTGTTAGGAAAGTAGTAGGAAAACTCTGAATCTAAATCAGCAGAATCCTGCTAAAATTGACCTTGTGTCTCATACTTCTCCTGGCAGAGGGGTATGATGAATACATACTTTTGATAACGCCTGATAATTTTCTAGCTTGAGACCACAGAAGCGGGGTGAACGGCAGTTTAATTGTTGAGCTGTAAACAATAAAGATAAAGATATTATTTTGAGCAATCCATGGTATTGTGTTGAGTAAATTTTTTATTGTGCGTGCCTCTGGTTACTGATTTTGTATGGACACAGGTAGAGGGCCATCCACTTTGTATATGTTGTGCACATGCGCTCAAGAATGAGATGAGAAAAAAAAAAAACAAAACAAAGGAAAGAAAGAAAAAAGAAATAAAAGCAACAAAAAGCAAACAAAAGAAGCGACTTATTGATCGGCGTTGATGTGTTATATGGAGTTTGGAGAAAGAGATGCAAAAAGCTTTGCATACGTCTACGCTTGCGTTTATTGTATGTAATACACAAGTTTGTAAACTTCAAGGTATTTTGCAACAAAGTTCTCCTCTTAGACTCCGAAGATTTTTGGTCGATTTCGACAACAACCAAAAATGGCCAAAAGTGCACTGTATTCCTCTTAAAATGACAGGAAGAAGACAATGAATTAAAAAGACAAAAAAGGAACAAAAACCAAAAAGAAAAAAAATATTCCGAAAATGTACAAGACAGATGAAGAGAGAGAGAGAGAGAGAGAGAGAGGCCATAGAAGATTACAAAAACAGGGCCTCCTCAAAACAAAAGAAACTCTCGAACCTGAGTCGAGTGTACGAGATTTCGATCGTCTTATAATAAAGACGTTAATGGTCTTCCGTTCAAACTTTTAACTTAGTTTATTGCGTTTGCAGTCATCAGCGCTCGGTGTTGTTTGTTCAAACAACTTTTCGCGGGCATTTCTTTTCGCAATTCAAAATGGAGGCAACCAAATTATTACTTTCCTTTTTTTTCTCGCGCTGTTCATCTTTCTTTCTTTCTTTCAAATCCTTTTTGTCGGTTTGATCATTCTGAGCCTTTTACCTCACTTCTTTTTCTGATCTTTTGTGGATCTCAACTTTCCTTGCTTCGCCTGTCTTTGTTTAATTTTCGATTTAAATTCTTTTTCTTTTACTAATTTGAGGAAATCTCTTCTTTCTTTCTTTCTTTCTTTCTTTCTTTCTTTCTTTCTTTCTTTCTTTCTTTTCTCAATTTGAACATTCTTTCTTTTCTTCTTTCAGATTGAGTCTTCTTTCTCTCTCATTTTCATATTTTACAAATTTGAGACTTTTCTTTCTTTCTTTCTTTCTTTCTTTCTTTCTTTCTTTCTTTCTTTCTTTCTTTCTTTCTTTCTTTCTTTCAGTTTGACTCTCATGTCTCTCTCCTTTACAACTTTTATCAATTTAAATCTTTTTCTCTTGCTTTCACCAATTTAAGACTAATCTTTTTCTTTCTTTCTTTCTTTCTTTCTTTCTTTCTTTCTTTTACTAATTCCCTGTTTTTCTTTAATTCCTTGTTTAACCTTTTACAAATATTCCCTTCTTTCTTTTTTTTCTTTCTTTCTTTCTTAATTTGAAGCCTTTCTTTCCTTATACGTTAGATCGTTTGTTTCTTTCATCTTTTACCAATTTGAGGTATTTCTTTCTTTCTTTCTTTCTTTCTTTCTTTCTTTCTTTCTTTTACTAATTCGAAGCCTTTCTTTCTTTCTTTCTTTCTTTCTTTTACTCATTCGAAGCCTTTCTTTCTTTCTTTCTTTCTTTCTTTCTTTCTTTCTTTTACTCATTCGAAGCCTTTCTTTCTTTCTTTCTTTCTTTCTTTCTTTCTTTCTTTCTTTCTTTCTTTCTATTACTTATTCGAAGCCTTTCTTTCTTTCTTTCTTTCTTTCTTTCTTTCTTTTTTTCTTTTACGAATTCGAAGCCTTTTTTTTCTTTTTTTCTTTTACTCATTCGAAGCCTTTTTTTCTTTCTTTCTTTCTTTCTTTCTTTTACGAATTCGAAGCCTATCTTTCTTTCTTTCTTTCTTTCTTTCTTTTACGAATTCGAAGCCTATCTTTCTTTCTTTCTTTCTTTCTTTCTTTCTTTCTTTCTTTCTTTCTCAATTTTAATCCTTTCTTTCCTTATTCTTTTGATTGTTTCTTTCTTTCTTTCATCTGTAACCAATTTGAGGTATTTCTTTCTTTCTTTCTTTCTTTCTTTCTTTCTTTCTTTCTCAATTTTAAGCCTTTCTTTCCTTATTCTTTTGATCGTTTGTTTGTTTCTTTTATCTTTCACCAATTTGAGGTATTTCTTTCTTTCTTTCTTTCTTTCTTTTACTAATTCGAAGCCTTTCTTTCTTTTTTTCTTTCTTTCATTTTTTCTTTCTTTCTTTATTTCTTTCACTAATTTTAGGCCTTTCTCTCTTCCCTCAAATTACTTCCTTCTTTTTCCTTCGTCATAAAAGCAAATAATCTGATCAGGAGTTTGCTCCAAACATGGCTTCTAATTCGATTGTTTTTGTTTAGCAGCAGTTCTTTTCCAGGAGATTCATCGAACGACATTTTATGTCTCTGATCGAAATACGAGGAACACATGCAAAAATGGTAGTGGGAGTAGAGTTTTTCGAAAGAGGGGGGAGTTGAGTAGGAGCGTTTTCACTTGGTAATCTGACCTGCATGGGAAATGGGAAAAACTTAATTGGATTGCGTCTATCTTATTAGAAAATTGGGGTGTCGACTTGCGCAAAGGCATCACCGACTATCATTCTCCGACCAAACTCTTCCACACTGACAGATTTTAAAACCTTGTCACAAAGTTCAACCACTTGTTAAAGTTTAAAAACAGGAAAGTAAACGTCACTTCAAAACTTTCAGACGACCAACCTTCGTTTAATGATGGCCTGGGAGTCGCCCCGAAGCTTGCTGTGAAAGAATATTATCGGGAATACCAACAAACATGAAAATGACCCCGATGTCGTCGGGTAGAGATTGAGTAAATACTGGAGTAATTAAAAACTCATGGAAAGCAAACTGTACGGTACCAGAAACCAAGTAAGCATATATGTAGTCCTCAGATGCTGTAGAGGGACACTTGCACACAGGCTGGCAGAGAAGGCGATTAGACGCCACCCGGTACTGAATAAACCACTCAAAGATATTGGTGAATAGATTTTCGACCTAGTTTATTCATTTTAACGGCATGGAAAATCTTGCTGGCTGGTCAGAAATTTTATTTCAAGGGAAGTAAATATTGTTTTGGCAATATATAAAACCCTAATAAGCCAGATAAATTGAACATTAATTAAAGATTAATTATTAACAACATATGAACAGACAGAAAACCAACAAAAACTAGGAAACAGAAATGGGAAAAAATCAAATGTATGGAAATTTCAAAATGTTGACCCTTGACCAAGCCGTCAACCAAAGATGTGACTGAGCAGGACTCACCTGGTTAGATAAGCGAAAGCAATCACGTGGTTGATCGGAAGTCATGGCTTTATGAAATGATATTGGCCGATACAGTGTGGAAATTGAGCAGCTGGAGTCAGTGCCAGTTTACAACCACTAAGAGCGCTGATGGGAGCAGTCATTCACAGGGACTCCGGTTGAGTACCACCTAGCAGAGAAGCATAAGAGTGATCTAAGTGGGGTCTTGAAGATAACACAGAGTGCTATGGCCAAGAGAAGACGTTATGGGTCAATATTCTGTTCCTGTCTCCCTTCGTCAGTCAGTCTCTCACGTACCACAGAAGCTTTGGTTTGGTTGGTTTGGTTTCTAAGTTTAATGGCATATCAACCTTTGTAGGTTATTCAATGCCAAAGCTATTCTCCTAGAAGAACAGTAGTGGTGCTATTTAACCCATAGCTGGAAGGATAATGGGGTTCATACCTTTCCCAAGGGTATTTGTCCGCAGAAGCTTTGATTCCAAGAAGGATAAAGAGAATATACTTTTATAAATAAATCTTGTGGTCCGTCTGTCATCACAGTATACTATAAAAAGACAAACTAACGAAATTACCATGGTGATAACTTGAACATGGCTACGAAAGGGAAATATGATACTACATTTTGGTCTGGTTACCCGTACCAAACAATATGCTTCATATGTTTGCACGGTACGAAATTTAGTATCATCGCTTGGCCGTAGGTTTTCAGGGTCGGATCATGTTTATGGCTGCGCCGTGGGTTTTTAGGGTCGAATCCTGCGTCTGGATGTGTCATGGATTTTCTGGGTCGAATCCTGGTAACGGTGCCAAGCGCATTTTCAAATATGATACAACATTTTGCACCGTCTGGGCTCTTATCTTGGGCATGGTACTAAATACAGTACCTTAGCCAGATCCGGCGATAATTTTAACACTATCGCTTGGTCTTCTAACAAATGTTTTTCTAGACGGCTCGTTTATCAATCCTCTCTGTGCTCACGCTGTGTTTGAAAGATTCACTGATAAAGGATGACACAATCCACCTGGGATTTCTTCTGACGGTCAGGGTGATCTGTTGGGAAAAAGTTGTCTGGGTGTTGGCAACTGAAAAATAAGAAGAACTCTCCGCCAACAATTAACAATCATTTATTGTTCGATGTTCAGGCTGCATACATTAGTAGGAGAGAGAGAGAGAGAGAGAGAGAGAGAGAACGAGAGAGAGATAGAGAGAGAGAGAGAACGAGAGATAGAGAGCGAGAGAGGGTGAGAGAGATAGAGAGAGAGAGCGGGAGATAGATAGAGAGAGAGTGAAAGAGAGAGAGCGAGGGATAGAGAGAGAGAGATAGAGAGAGAGAGAGCGAGAGAGAGAGATATATATAGCGAGAGAGATAGATAGAGAGAGATATAGTGAGAGAGAGAGAGAGAGAGAGAGAGAGAGAGGGTGTGTATGTGTGTGTGTGTGTGTAAGTGTTTATGAACAAACACAAAGAGACACGTTCCCCCAGCCCGACCGAACTCTCTGAACGCAAACTTCTGACAACTTTATCGAAATTCACTAATTTTTACCTATTTTAAATTCAGGATATCGGTAAGGTGATGTCAACTTGCTAAATCATTGCGTCATATCTCACGTATCCCAAATTCATTTTTTCATTTCCCCAATCAAACCTTTCACAGACAAGATATTGTGGCACGATAATGAGCATATATATATATATATATATATATATTGTCATCCACATAGAGACTGTTTTGTTGTATAACAACTCTTCAGTGTGGCTAGACACGTGGGACGTTTAAAGCTGCGATCGAATCCCGCCCAACTTTACGTTAGACTTAGTATCAGACCGCTTGATCAACAAGCGTACCACGTCAGCTAGGGAATTATAAGGTATTAAGTTGGTGTAGCAGCAACAGCAGCAGCAGCGTTCGTTTGTTTACATTTTATACCTTAGTGGATACCAGAGTGCTCAATTCTTTCAAAGAGCTTTGTATTATGCTAGCGGCAGCCGAAAATTCCTTCGCCAGAGTGCTCAACCCCCATATATGGATGTGTTGTATACTCATATGCAGATGCATGCAGAATCATAACGACGCAATGAAGACGAGCAACACAGTTCTTTAGAAAAAAGATACCTCTCACTTTATTTGAAAGGGTTCGAAAGGGTTACTAAAGGTTTTACTGTGGAGACTGAACAGAACTGCAAGATATTGACCCCCACTCTTATGGCCATAACAGCGTTTCTTTCCCGTTCTCTTGGGCTGCTCAACCGGGAGCATGGGGGCCCAGCCTCTCTGGGACATGCTTCTCATTCCAGTATCTTCTCTCCAACTGCAACTGCTCAATCGAGGGCCTGAGGGCCCCCTCTGCTGGGTGCTTGTTCTCTCTACCGCATCTTCTCTCCAACTGATGTCAACTTCCTGTGCACCGAGCTATATAATAATTTGACATCCACTCTTCTTTCTGCGAGCGTCATAATTTCGCACTCAATTCAACCCCTCGAGAGTCAAGGTTATATCCTGATATTCCTCAACCGGATGCACCAGTTATTTACACAGGTGCATTTCCTATTTTGACAGCTTGGCCTGGTCGGAGGTCAACATGCAACAGATGTGTATGTGTGGGTCTCTGTGTGTATTCGCGGATGGGTGACCAAAGAAGGGATCTTAACTCTGACGTCTTTGAAGCAGCGCTGGAGTGTCCAGAAGACCTTTCTTTGTCTACTTTGGCGCGAAGCCCACACAAAGAGCTGTGCTTGCGAAAAGCTGCGAGACAAGAGAAGGATAAAGAGAGTTAGTCAGTTTGGGGCGAGACCCCGAAGAAGTCAGTCAAGAGCAGAGAAGCTCTCCGTCCGAAGCGGAGGGTCAGACATAGCAGAGGTCAGGAGTGAGACTCCGAAGAGTTTAGTTGGGATTGAGACTCAGGAGCATGGATTCAAGACAGAGCAATGAAGACGATGGCCAGATGGGTCAGCATTTTTGGTAGCTGTGTAAAACTTCCGCTGAGTTTTCGCGATGGCCCTGAACCTAACATACAAGAATGCTTAAAAGTGCCAGACTTTAATTCCTGAATTTTGCTGTTCTAAATCCGTGTGTGTCTGTTTTTTCCTTCCATCCTCTCTTTGTTTTTTGTTTTTTGTACAACCTGTGAAATTGTTGCGTTCTGGTTAGTGAACGCTTGTAGTATTAAATAAAGGACAAACCACGATATGAGAGGAAATAGGGATATATTCTCAGGAGAAAGTATATACAGTAGAGAGACTATTAGTAGACAAGAACATAGGATTAGTGAACGCTTGTAATATTAAATAAAGGACAAGCCACGATATGAGAGGAAATAGAGATATATTCTCAGGAAAAAGTATATACAGTAGAGAGAATATTAGTAGACAAGAACATAGGATTAGTGAACGCTTGTAATATTAAATAAAGGACAAGCCACGATATCAGAGGAAATAGAGTTATATTCTCAGAAAAAAGTATATACAGTAGAGAGACTATTAGTAGACAAGAACATAGGATTAGTGAACGCTTGTAATATTAAATAAAGGACAAGCCACGATATCAGAGGAAATAGAGATACATTCTCAGGAAAAAGTATATACAATAGAGAGACTGTTAGTCGACAAGAACATAGATTAGTGAACGCTTGTAATACTAAATAAAGGGCAAACCACGATATGAGAGGAAATAGGGATATATTCTCAGGAAAAAGTACATAAAATAGAGAGACTATTAGTAGACAAGAACGTAGGATTAGTGAATACAGAATCAAGATATAGTCCAACGATAGTATTGGCTAAGGACAAACCACGATATGAGTGGGAATAGAGAGATATTCTCAGGAAAAAGTATATACAATAGAGAGACTATTAGTAGACAAGAACATAGGATTAGTGAATACAGAACAAAGATATAGTCCAACGATAGTATTGGCTTCCGTTATTACGGTAGCAAGTAAGGTGATCTAGTGCGATCTCCAGTCTCCAACGCTCTAACACTATTCCTATAAAAAGCTGCTCTTCACCTTCTTGTCTGCCCTGCTATATATGGCAGATGGACTAGTTCATTGTATGGAAAAAGGTGGGTGATACCCAAAAGAAATGCTCATATGGTCGGGCGTAAGAAGAAACAACGGGTTCTACACCACTAGACGAACGGCCAGGCCAACAAAACCCGCCGTTTGGGTATTGTTTCACAGATATAAATCCATTTTGTTTACATTTTGGCCTTCATATGTTGTTCGTTATTTACTCGCTTAAACTTTCCAGTTTGACTTATATTTCCGCTAAAGATTTTAGCTAACTTAACTGCAAACTGAAATACTCGCGGCCTAACCAAACAGGGTTATAAAATAATCAACTATCACGGCAACTGTGTTACAGAAGCCTCCAAAGAGAAATTGAATCTCTTCTAATAGCAGCACAAAACAACGCCATAAGGACCAATTATGTTAAGCAACAGAATAACAAGTGTACATTTTGTGGAGAAAAAGACGAAACGGTTAGTCACCTTATAAGTGGATACGGTAAATTGGCACGAAAGAAGTACAGTATTTAGGATAACAGTGTGGGGAGATGATCCACTGGGAATAAATCAAAAGATTTGCTGTCACTCAGATTACAGTAACAGACCACCAGCTAATGTTGGTATGAAAAACTCAATAGATGTGCAATAACTAATAATAACAATAATAAAACATTGAAAGTAGGTGCCTGTGGTGTAATGGTTATCGTCGTAGGAAATGGACACGGCGAAACGAGTTCAAATCCTGGACGAGACTGATTGCCTTTCACATAGCACTAATACCCTTGGGAATGGTATAAATCCAATTATTCTCCCTCCAGCTATGGGTAAATAGTAGGGCAGACTAGGTTCTTCAGCCTTGGTGAGGCATCTAGAAGGAAAACTCTGAATTCAAACCTGTTAAACTCCGCTTAAAAAATTGACCTTGTGTCATATCCTGCCCGAGCGGAGGGGTTGAGTAAATATGATAATAAAACATCGAAAGTTTTTTCATGCCTAAACGTTCGGGATTTTGCTGTAACTTAACAAAAGGTTATTGAATGAAAAATAACCAAAACGGGGGTTGGAAATAAAACGGAAATCTTTATTGCATTAACTGAATATAATACTCGCCAGTGGCGTGAAGAAGGTAACCGCTGCTAGTGGTGACTACTTAGTATATTTTAACTACCTCACTACGTATTTATAAAGAATGGGACATAACCATTAATGATCATAGGTAGGGTATATAACAGTATGAGGAATGGGACATATCCATTAATGTTCATAGGTAGGGTGTATAACAGAATGAGAAATGGGACATAACCATTAATGTTCATAGGTAGGGTATATAACAGTATGAGGAATGGGACATAACCATTAATGTTCATAGGTAGGGTGTATAACAATATGAGGAATGGGACATATCCATTAATGTTCATAGGTAGGGTATGTAAAACATAACACTACTTAGGACCATTTGACTGTGCAAATGAAGGAATATTATTAAACAGAATAGTTTGTGTTGAATAGCAATACTTGCAACCACTTATTAGTACTGAAGATTAGTACTGAATAGAACTTTAGTGTTTGATAACAATAACTGAAACCATTTAACAGATTTATATATATATTTATGTTTTTGTGTAGGTTTTAAGAGTTTTACACGTAATTATATGATATCAACTTGATTTACTTGGGTTTTATGGCACTTCAAATATTCTTGGTCATCTAATGTCAAATATCTCTTTATGCACACATGATATCTAAATGCATAGTTTGTTGATAATTTTTTTAAGTGAGTCAGAGCTCATTTGTTCGCAATAGGTAAAGGGTTATGAATATTGTAAGTCAATAGGTTGTAGATAATCTAATTCTTAAACGAGTTAGAGCTAATTTGTTGCATTCAAGTATTGCTATTGTTTGCACAAAGTTAACTGGGTCGAAATATTCTTAAACGAGTCAGCGCTCATTTGTTGGCAACAGTGAAAGGGTTATAAATATTGTAAGTCAATAAGTTGTAAATCATCTCATTCTTAAATGAGTTAGAGCTAATTTGTTGCATTCAAACATTTCTATTGTTTGCACATAGTTAAATCGTTCCAAATATTCTAACACAAGTAGTTCAGTATTAATCATTGGTTTGCACTCACATAAATAGTTTCAAATATTGTGATCTGACATAAATGATTTTATTTGCACAGTTAAGTGGTTTCAAGCATCGCAATGTAACACTAACAATTCGATTTAGGCACACAGAAAAAGAGTTTTAAGTATTGCTAATTAACACTAATAATTCTTTTCAATATTTCTCGTTTTTTGCACGTAGTCAAATGGTTCCAAGTATTGCTATGTAATACCTATAATTTAATTAAGGCACGCAGAAAAAGAGTTTCAAGTATTGCCAATTTGTAATATAATGGCCGAGGGATTTCGTTTTATATATCCTGCCTTTCGGTTGAGTTAGGCTGAGAACCTTTCGCTTAGCGCATGGGTTAGTTAGGTGCAAACATGAGCGCAGGTGTTCACGCGCACGCGGGGAGGATGTGTCATTCAGAGATGTCAAAATAAAAATTCCAGATAGAATTTGTGACCGGGGGAAGTGAATGACGTCATGCAGCGGAAGCGTGCGCGGAGGATTTGGGGGATTTTTAGAAAAGTCAGTTTGTTGAGCTTTAGCGTCCGAAGAAGACGGTTGACTTTCGGGGCTCGCCGAGATCAGACCAGTAATTTGCGGGTGGGTGCTGCGCGTGGTGGGGGACAGATGGAAAAGTCAGCATAGAAAGATTGTGTATCACTCTCCTCATGTCGAATTACCTTTAACTCAAAGGTAATAAAAACTGAGAAGTCGTAAGTGTTTTTTGTGTTTCGGGATTCCTATGTTATCTATATAAGAGTTATGAACATTCTATGTACATTTCACATATTCATGTATGGCTATGTAACAAATTAACAGTAATAATTCAATTAAACATTATTAATTTATGTATATACAGTTAAATTGTTCCAAGTATTGCTATGTATCTCTAAGAATTCAATTAAAAATCACTCATTTGTTTGCACACAGTTAAATGTTCAAACAATTCTATTTCTTATAATTCGATTTAACAAAAGTCATTTGCTTGCACAGAATTTGAATAGTCAAAAATTTATATTTAACCCGAAATAGTTGCCGACTGGGCTATATATGATATTAAGTATTCTGATCTTATAGTAATATTTTGCAAACAGCTATTGATGGGACCTTAACGGGTGCTACCATTCCGAATCAGAGGGGACTGGGGATTAATGGTAATAAAGGGGTACTCCACACTCCCCAGAGCTCAAGAACCCGAATCTCGTCACCAGATGCAGTAAAGTATCATGCCAGGAAGTCCACTTATGGGAGGGGATGTTACCTCTCTTCAGTGAATATACATGACATAAAAAAGCCACCTTTATCCCCAATCCACCACCGAAAAAAAAAGTTTCTACTGTTTTTTTTTAAGTTCTTTGTGTCACTGTTTCTTTCCCCCTTATTCAGGGTGACACCTTCGTATATTTGTTTCGTTGTGGACAGGGCAATATTTGCTTTTTATCTTTACTATAATCTCTGCTAATTATGTTGATATAGCCACACAATTTTGAAATTTCTGTTAGTTTCTATTTTTTTCTAGAAAAAGTGAAAAAAGTTCAAATATAAGCGGGTGGAGAGGAGTGCTCTTGGCGTAACGGTTAACTCGCTGGACTGCGGAATCGTAGTAAGCGTGTTCGAACTCCTATCCTGCTATTACGTTCTATTTCGGACAAATACCCTTGGCAAAGGCATGAACCCCTTGATCCTCACTGCTATGTGTTAAATAGTGCCACTATTGTCATTCAAGAAGGATGGATTTTGCATTAAGTAACCCAAGAAGGTTGATATGCCATTAAACAAAAAAACCCAATCAAATATAAACATTTGACTATCTCAATCACTTTACCAGTTAAGCCAGTCATATCAATCTAATATATTTTGATCGTAGTCTAATAATTATCAGATTTACCCAACCCCTCCGCTCGGGCAGGATATGACACAAGGTCAATTTTTAAGCGGAGTTTAACAGGTTTGAATTCAGAGTTTTCCTTCTCCTAGACTAGATGCCTCACCAAGGCTGAAGAACCTAGTCTGCCCTACTATTTACCCATAGCTGGAGGGAGAATAATTGTATTCATACCTTTTCCAAGGGTATTAGTGCTATGTGAAATGCAATCAGTCCAGGATTTGAACTCGTGTCGCCGTGTCCATTTCCTGCGAAGATAACCATTACACCACTAGCACCTCCAGTCTAATAATTATTGCCAAAAGGAAAGGGACACGACGTGCAAGGTTCAAGCTCTGGACGAAGCTGTTTCCCTTTTAATGTAGCTTTAATATTCTCCATCCAGCTACAGGTGAATAGTAGGGCAGATGGTGCTCTTTATATTGTATAGCAGAGAAAGACGATAAAACGGATGTATAACTGCTTGGGCAGTAGATTAGACCGACTGTATCTCTGCAGAGGAGTAAGGCCTCCTCTCCCAACGAGTGTCCTGGATATGATATTTATTAATCAATCTGATAGTGAGGCTCCAACAGCAGAGCTCTGTGTATAGTGTATCCGTCATTACCATTACTCCCAGGTCTACTGTGAGTGTGGTATAGCCACATACATATACATAATACATATACATATATATACGGAAACATAGTCAACAATAATGACGAACTTCAATGAACGAACAAACACACTTCTTTACAAAAATTTCTACCATAGCCATGATATAGCTATGCGTGAAATGTACATCGAATCTCCATAAAGATAGAACATAGGAATCTCGAAACACGAAAAACACTTACGACTTCTTTGTTCAGGTACGAAACTTTTTATTACCTTTGAGTTTAAATGTTCTTCGACATAAGGAGAGAGCGGCACAATCTTTCTATCCTGGCTTTTTCATCTGCCCCCCTATCCCGTGCGACACCCGCCACTAGGCCTCGCGAGCTTGCGAAAACCGTCTCGTTCGCTGTCCAGTTCTCAACTTTCTAACTGACTTTTTCAAAATCTGCCCAAATCCTCCGCGCGCTTCCGGTGCGTAACGTCATTCGCATTGTGTAGCCCCGTTTCCCATCTCAGGCTATTGTGACATCTCTGAGTGACATGTCCTCGCGCGTGAACACCTGTGTTAATGTTGCGCCTAAGCAACCCATGCACTGAGCCGAAAGGTTCTCAGCCTACCTAAACCCAATGGCATGAACAGAAATCCCTCGGCCATTATAATACAAATATACCTCTCATGATTTATTCTCGAAAGGGTTGATGTTTCTTGGGTGTGACAGGTGAGTTTGAGACGGAGACAGACTGCTACATATTGACCCAAAGTTCTTCTGACCATAGCGGCACTTCTTTCGCATTTTGGCTGGGCTGCTCAACCGTGGGTCACAGAAGGCTTGCGGCCCTCAGTCTGCAAGCTGATTCTCACGCTGGCACCTTGTCCCTAACTGACTCCAACTGCAACTGGAACTCGAACTGACTCAAGCTGTCTGTGGCACCTGGTTATATAATTGTCGGACGACCACCTGCTTCCTGTGGGTGTACGCATCTGCCACCATCACCGAGTTCAACCACGTCCACAGGTCAAGGTGATATTCCGATATCTTCGACCGGATGTACCTGTTTCGCTGTAACACAGGTGCATCTCTTGATTGACGGCTCGGTCGAGGGTCAATATGTTACATGAGGTGGAATGGTAGCACCTGGTTCACTGTGTGCAAACAATTGATTAATTTTGAATAGAATTAATAGTGTTATATGGTATTCATTGAAATCATGAACTGTCTAGAAACAATAGCGCGATTAGTGAGCAAATAAATTGGCCCTAAGTTATTTGAAAATGAAATGACCAACAAATTATTCACTTACAAATTATGTATATCTATTCAAATGTGTCCCAACTAACGACCGATGTTCATTGGTCTAATAGGTTGAGTGTCCAACGATGGTCCGGGAGACCGGGGTTCAGTCCCAGGTCGAGTCATACCAAAGATTCAAAAAATGGTACTTGTTGCCGCCTTGCTTAACACTCACTATTATTAGTAACGGAATTAGGGTAATAGGTGAGCAATCCAGAGAAACGAGTAGCGCCTTCTCCTACGCGTTGATGTAGTAGCTATTGAAAAGAGAGCCTCCGGGTCCTCCTCGACTACGGTAGCCAACTTATACTTCCTTCAAACCATGTAACTGTTTGTAAAAAAAATGAGCTCATACTTGTTAAAAAATGTTATCAACAAAATGTGTTGGCAAATCATATATACTTAATATATACCCGTAAATAAGATTTGACATTAAATAACCAACAATGTTTGATGTGCCATACAACTCAAACCAAACCGATGTAGAGAAATATAATCTGCTTCTTTTCTTTTCTTTTTATTACCCAAAATGTACGGATAAAGGGAGTAACAGAAAGTCGAAGACGGCTGAGCTACACACACAGGCGCTGAGGTACGAATCTTTAGTGAACCCCTTTTTTTCGTCCTTCTCTTGTCGGGTCGAAATCTTCCCGGATATGTAACATCCTGGACACCCACGCAAATTCACGTGTTACACCTCCTCCAGCCGGACACCTACACACTGCACGTGGAAACGACCCCTTCTAATATGTCACCCAGGCTAATTCGGCGTCTAGTTTACTTTAGGAACTGATTTGATTTTTGCTCAACCAGGGTCCAAATTCCACCACTGCACTGACAGATGTCAAAGAGGTCTTCAAGTCAATGTACAACATTTAACCTTGATATGGTAACTACGCTTAAAAAGTTGGCCTTGTGTCGCATCCAGTTCGTGCGGAGTGGTTGGGTAAATACATGTCCTGTTAACGTTGGATAGAAAAGGAAAAATAAATCTTATTAGTGGTGTTCATCGAACGTGTTTTAAGTTCATTTGTCAATGAATAGTTCACAAGTGACTCGTGCTAATGCTATGAAAATGTACTGTGTTTACTAAAGAAGCGATAAAATGATATATATATATAGAGAGAGAGAGAGGGGGGGCGGAGAAAAACCACACGAGAGGAAATGAGGAAAAGTGGGGGAGTGAGAGAGGGAATGAGAGAAAACGATAGAAAAATAGACAGAGTTCCAGAAACCGGAAGAGAAAGAGAGGGGATGAAATAAAAAAAAAGAGAGAAGAGGAAATGAGAGAAAATGGGTAAGAGAGAGAGAGAGAGAGAGAGAGAGAGAGAGAGAGAGAGAGAGAGAGAGAGAGAGAGAGAGAGTATCTGTAAACCAGAATGAATAAGAGCTAAGGAGAAAAAAGAACGAGAGAAACAGTGAGTGGATGAAGGAAAACGTTTGGTTTGGTCTGGTTTTATGGCATATCAACCCTTGTGAGTAATTTATTGCTAAATTCTCTCTCTCTCTCTCTCTCTATATATATATATATATGTGTGTGTGTGTGTGTGTGTGTATGTGACTGTGTGTGCGCATGTGTGTGTAATTTTTAAGCGAATAGGTAGGTTATACCATTATTTTTAAACGAGCCAGAGATCATTTGTCTGCACATAGATAAATGATTTCAAGAATTGTCATCCAGCGCTGATAATGATTACCATTTTTGATCACAGTTAAATTGTTCCAAGTATTGTTTTTTAACATAAGTATATCTATTTAATTAAATATTAACAATTTATTTGCTCACAGTTAATAATATTAATCATTTGTTTGCTCGCTGTTTAATGATTTCAAGTTTTACTATTTAACATAAGTTTGGTTTTATAGCACATCAACCATTGTAGGTTATTTAATGCCAAATTTTTATACATATAAAAGTTGGACACTGTAGTCCAGAGCGACCAGAAGTCTCCCTTTTCAATAGCTTCTACACCGAGGTGTAGAGGCGGGCCCAAGTTCTTTCCTTGGGTTGCTTTACTTTACCCTAGATACGTACCTTATATTGCTGGGGGTTAAGCCAGGAGGTATCAAGTACCATTTTTCAAGTCTTTGATATGACACGACCTGGGATTGAACCCAGGTCTCCCAGACTACTGGGAAACATAGGTATAGTTTTTGTTTACAAAGTTAAATGTCAAAACAGTCATATTTCAAACAATTCTGTTAAGCATAAGTACACAGGTTTGATGTCAAAAAATAGTTCTTTTTCAAACGACTCAGTTTAGTTTATGTACACTGTTTCAATGTCAAAAACAGTTCTATTTCAAACGACTCAGTTTAGCATAATACAGTTTAGTTCGATTTGACCCATAGATAAGGTCCTATCAAGTGCTACCACTCCGGACCATAGTGGACCCGAGAGTAATGGCAATGAGGTGATTTTCCACATTTTCCAAAGAACCAGAACGGGAGCCTCACTATCAGATAAAGTTTAATATTGTACTAAGGACACTAAATAGCTTCAAATATAACTTTCTATCACTAATGATCTTATTCAAAGTTGTTTCTTCGTTTGCAAACGGTTTAATGTCTTTAAGTATTGCTAACACAAATAATTCTATTTAATATTTATCATTTGCTTGCACACGGTTAAATGTCTTCACGTGTTGCTAACACTAATTATTCTATTTAATATTTATCATTTGTTTGTATACTGTTAAACGCTTTGAAGTGTTGCTCACACTAATAATTCTATTAAATATAAATCAGTCGTTTGCAGACACTTGATTGATTTCGAGTTTTGCTAACACTAATAATTCTGTTTGACACTAATCTGTCATTTGTAGACATTTGAATGCTTTAAAGTGTTGCTAACACTAATAATTCTATTTAATATTAATCCGTCGTTTGTTGATATTTGAATGCTTTCAAGTGTTGCTAACACTAAAGATTCTATTTATTATAAATCAGTCATTTGCAGACATTTGAATGCTTTTAAGTGTTGCTAACACTAATAATTCTATTTAATATTTATCATTTGTTTGCACACGGTTAAATGCCTTCACGTGTTGCTAACACTAATTATTCTATTTAATATTTATTCTATTTAATATTTATCATTTGTTTGCATACTGTTAGATGCTTTTAAGTGTTGCTAACACTAATAATTCTATTTAATATTAATCAGTCTTTTGCAGACAATTGAATGCTTTTAAGTGTTGCTAACACTAATAATTCTATTAAATATTAATCAGTCGTTTGCAGACAATTGAATGCTTTTAAGTGTTGCTAACACTAATAATTCTATTTAATATTAATCAGTCTTTGCAGACAATTGAATGCTTTTAAGTGTTGCTAACACTAATAATTCTATTAAATATTAATCAGTCGTTTGCAGACAATTGAATGCTTTTAAGTATTGCTAACACTAATAATTCTATTTAATATTAATCAGTCTTTGCAGACAATTGAATGCTTTTAAGTGTTGCTAACACTAATAATTCTATTAAATATTAATCAGTCGTTTGCAGACAATTGAATGCTTTTAAGTGTTGCTAACACTAATAATTCTATTTAATATTAATCAGTCTTTTGCAGACAATTGAATGCTTTTAAGTGTTGCTAACACTAATAATTCTATTTAATATTAATCAGTCGTTTGCAGACAATTGAATGCTTTTAAGTGTTGCTAACACTAATAATTCTATTTAATATAAATCAGTCTTTTGCAGACAATTGAATGCTTTTAAGTGTTGCTAACACTAATAATTCTATTTAATATTAATCAGTCGTTTGCAGACAATTGAATGCTTTTAAGTGTTGCTAACACGAATAATTCTACTTAATATTAATCAGTCTTTTGCAGACAATTGAATGCTTTCAAGTGTTGCTAACACGAATAATTCTATTTAATATTAATCAGTCTTTTGCAGACAATTGAATGCTTTTAAGTGTTGCTAACACGAATAATTCTATTTAATATTAATCAGTCTTTTGCAGACAATTGAATGCTTTTAAGTGTTGCTAACACGAATAATTCTATTTAATATTAATCAGTCTTTTGCAGACAATTGAATGCTTTTAAGTGTTGCTAACACGAATAATTCTATTTAATATTAATCAGTCTTTTGCAGACAATTGAATGATTTTAAGTGTTGCTAACACGAATAATTCTATTTAATATTAATCAGTCTTTTGCAGACAATTGAATGGTTTCAAGTGTTGCTAACACGAATAATTCTATTTAATATTAATCAGTCTTTTGCAGACAATTGAATGCTTTTAAGTGTTGCTAACCCGAATAATTCTGTTTAATATTAATCAGTCTTTTGCAGACAATTGAATGATTTTAAGTGTTGCTAACACGAATAATTCTATTTAATATTAATCAGTCTTTTGCAGACAATTGAATGCTTTCAAGTGTTGCTAACACGAATAATTCTATTTAATATTAATCAGTCTTTTGCAGACAATTGAATGCTTTTAAGTGATGCTAACACGAATAATTCTATTTAATATTAATCAGTCTTTTGCAGACAATTGAATGCTTTTAAGTGTTGCTAACACGAATAATTCTATTTAATATTAATCAGTCTTTTGCAGACAATTGAATGCTTTCAAGTGTTGCTAACACGAATAATTCTATTTAATATTAATCAGTCTTTTGCAGACAATTGAATGATTTTAAGTGTTGCTAACACGAATAATTCTATTTAATATTAATCAGTCTTTTGCAGACAATTGAATGCTTTCAAGTGTTGCTAACACGAATAATTCTATTTAATATTAATCAGTCTTTGCAGACAATTGAATGCTTTTAAGTGTTGCTAACACTAATAATTCTATTTAATATTAATCAGTCTTTTGCAGACAATTGAATGCTTTTAAGTGTTGCTAACACTAATAATTCTATTTAATATTAATCAGTCTTTTGCAGACAATTGAATGCTTTCAAGTGTTGCTAACACTAATAATTCTATTTAATATTTATCAGTCTTTTGCAGACAATTGAATTCTTTTAAGTGTTGCTAACACTAATAATTCTATTTAATATTAATCAGTCTTTTGCAGACAATTGAATGCTTTCAAGTGTTGCTAACAGTAATAATTCTATTTAATATTTTTCAGTCTTTTGCAGACAATTGAATTCTTTTAAGTGTTGCTAACACTAATAATTCTATTTAATATTAATCAGTCTTTTGCAGACAATTGAATGCTTTCAAGTGTTGCTAACACTAATAATTCTATTTAATATTTATCAGTCTTTTGCAGACAATTGAATGCTTTTAAGTGTTGCTAACACTAATAATTCTATTTAATATTTATCAGTCTTTTGCAGACAATTGAATGCTTTTAAGTGTTGCTAACACGAATAATTCTATTTAATATTTATCAGTCTTTTGCAGACAATTGAATGCTTTTAAGTGTTGCTAACACTAATAATTCTATTTAATATTAATCAGTCGTTTGCAGACAATTGAATGCTTTCAAGTGTTGCTAACACTAATAATTCTATTTAATATTTATCAGTCTTTTGCAGACAATTGAATGCTTTTAAGTGTTGCTAACACTAATAATTCTATTTAATATTTATCAGTCTTTTGCAGACAATTGAATGCTTTTAAGTGTTGCTAACACGAATAATTCTATTTAATATTTATCATATTTTGCAGACAATTGAATGCTTTTAAGTGTTGCTAACACTAATAATTCTATTTAATATTAATCAGTCGTTTGCAGACAATTGAATGCTTTTAAGTGTTGCTAACACTAATAATTCTATTTAATATTTATCAGTCTTTTGCAGACAATTGAATGCTTTTAAGTGTTGCTAACACGAATAATTCTATTTAATATTAATCAGTCGTTTGCAGACAATTGAATGCTTTTAAGTGTTGCTAACACGAATAATTCTATTTATTATTTATCAGTCTTTTGCAGACAATTGAATGCTTTTAAGTGTTGCTAACACTAATAATTCTATTTAATATTAATCTGTCTTTTGCAGACAATTGAATGCTTTCAAGTGTTGCTAACACTAATAATTCTATTTAATATTTATCAGTCTTTTGCAGACAATTGAATTCTTTTAAGTGTTGCTAACACTAATAATTCTATTTAATATTAATCAGTCTTTTGCAGACAATTGAATGCTTTCAAGTGTTGCTAACACTAATAATTCTATTTAATATTTATCAGTCTTTAGCAGACAATTGAATTCTTTTAAGTGTTGCTAACACTATTAATTCTATTTAATATTAATCAGTCTTTTGCAGACAATTGAATGCTTTCAAGTGTTGCTAACACTAATAATTCTATTTAATATTTATCAGTCTTTTGCAGACAATTGAATGCTTTTAAGTGTTGCTAACACTAATAATTCTATTTAATATTTATCAGTCTTTTGCAGACAATTGAATGCTTTCAAGTGTTGCTAACACGAATAATTCTATTTAATATTTATCAGTCTTTTGCAGACAATTGAATGCTTTTAAGTGTTGCTAACACTAATAATTCTATTTAATATTAATCAGTCGTTTGCAGACAATTGAATGCTTTCAAGTGTTGCTAACACTAATAATTCTATTTAATATTTATCAGTCTTTTGCAGACAATTGAATGCTTTTAAGTGTTGCTAACACTAATAATTCTATTTAATATTAATCAGTCTTTTGCAGAAAATTGAATGCTTTTAAGTGTTGCTAACACTAATAATTCTATTTAATATTAATCAGTCTTTTGCAGACAATTGAATGCTTTTAAGTGTTGCTAACACTAATAATTCTATTTAATATTAATCAGTCGTTTGCAGACAATTGAATGCTTTCAAGTGTTGCTAACATGAATAATTCTATTTAATATTAATCAGTCTTTTGCAGACAATTGAATGCTTTCAAGTGTTGCTAACACTAATAATTCTATTTAATATTAATCAGTCTTTTGCAGACAATTGAATGCTTTCAAGTGTTGCTAACACTAATAATTCTATTTAATATTAATCAGTCTTTTGCAGACAATTGAATGCTTTTAAGTGTTGCTAACACTAATAATTCTATTTAATATTAATCAGTCGTTTGCAGACAATTGAATGTTTTTAGTGTTGCTAACACTAATAATTCTATTTAATATTAATCAGTCATTTGCAGACAATTGAATGCTTTTAAGTGTTGCTAACACTAATAATTCTATTTAATATTAATCAGTCGTTTGCAGACAATTGAATGCTTTTAAGTGTTGCTAACACTAATAATTCTATTTAATATTAATCAGTCGTTTGCAGACAATTGAATGTTTTTAGTGTTGCTAACACTAATAATTCTATTTAATATTAATCAGTCGTTTGCAGACAATTGAATGTTTTTAGTGTTGCTAACACTAATAATTCTATTTAATATTAATCAGTCATTTGCAGACAATTGAATGCTTTTAAGTGTTGCTAACACTAATAATTCTATTTAATATTAATCAGTCGTTTGCAGACAATTGAATGCTTTTAAGTGTTGCTAACACTAATAATTCTATTTAATATTAATCAGTCGTTTGCAGACAATTGAATGCTTTTAAGTGTTGCTAACACTAATAATTCTATTTTATATTAATCAGTCTTTTGCAGACAATTGAATGCTTTCAAGTGTTGCTAACACGAATTATTCTATTTAATATTAATCAGTCGTTTGCAGACAATTGTATGCTTTTAAGTGTTGCTAACACTAATAATTCTATTTAATATTAATCAGTCGTTTGCAGACAATTGAATGCTTTTAAGTGTTGCTAACACTAATAATTCTATTTAATATTAATCAGTCTTTTGCAGACAATTGAATGCTTTCAAGTGTTGCTAACACGAATAATTCTATTTAATATTAATCAGTCGTTTGCAGACAATTGAATGCTTTTAAGTGTTGCTAACACTAATAATTCTATTTAATATTAATCAGTCGTTTGCACGCAGTTGAATTCTTTTAAGTAGAGTAAATTTTGGAACAGATCTATTATAACCATCGATGGGACCTTAACAATAATTACACCTCTGGGTGTGTTTGAACCCGGGAGTAATGAAAATGAAGTGGTACTTTTTCCTGTGTTCTAACACTGGGGCCCCCACCATCTTAAAGTTTTGTGTCACGCTCCATACACTAGATAGGGGGGGTTCTAACGCCTTTGCAAAAGAGAAGTCGGCGTATTCTGCCCTCCCAGCAGTCAAGGAGAGGAGAAAAAGAGTGACAGAGCAGAAGAGAGAAAATGTGAGAGAAAAGCCGAAGAGGAGAGAGAGAGAGAGAGAGAGAGAGAGAGAGAGATAGAGGGGGGTGGCTATATATGTCCTTCTATGTATGACGAGTGTTTGATTGATTGATTGGGATTGATAGAAGAGAGAAAGAGAGAGAGAAAGAGAGAGAGAGAAAGAGAGAGAGAGAGTCCTGAGGATGGAGTCAAGAAAAATATTGAGGTAATTTACTAAATAAAAAGCGATGGAGAGTGAGTCACAAAAAGCGATGGAGAGAGAGAGAGAGAGAGAGAGAGAGAGAGAGAGGCTGGTATATGTATCTGTCTATGTATGACGAGTGTTTGATTGAATGATCGAGATAGATAGATAGATAGATAGATAGATTAAAAGAATGAGATAGATAGATAGATAGATAGATAGATAGATAGATTATATGAATAAGATAGATTGATAGATAGATAGATAAAATGAATAAGATAGATAGATAGATAGATAGATAGATAGATAGATAGATAGATAGTGTGTGCGCTTGCGTGAGTGCGTGAGAAATAGGTAAAGAGAGATAGAGTGAGTGTGTGTGTGTGAGAGAGAGAGAGAGAGAGAAAGAGAGAGAGAGAGAAAGAGGGGGGAGAGAGGTGAGTATATGTATCTGTATATGTATGACAAGTGTTTGAGTGATTGATATATATATATATATATATAGAGAGAGAGAGAGAGAGAGACAGACAGACAGACAGACAGACAGAGAGACAGAGCGACTGGTATATATATCTGTGTATGTATGACGATTGATTGATTGAATGATTGAGAAAGATAGAAAGATAGATAGTATGTGCGCTTGCGTGAGTGTGTGAGAAATAGGTAAAGAGAGATAGAGAGAGTGGGTGGGAGTGTGTGTGTGTGTGTGTGTGTGTGTGAGAGAGAGAGAGAGAGAGAGAGAGAGAGAGAGAGAGAGAGAGAGAGAGAGAAAAAGATTCTTGAAGATGGAGTTAGAGAAAGTATTGGGGTAATTTTTTAAATATAAAAGCGATGGAGAATAAGTCAGAAAAAGCGATGGAGAGAGAGAGATAGAGAGAGAGAGAGAGAGAGAGAGAGAGAGGCGAGTATATGTCTCTATGTATGACGAGTGTTTGATTGAGATAGATAGATAGATAGACAGACAGACAGAGACAGAAAAAGAGGTGGGGGAATTTTCCTTGAGTAAATTCACTTACCTTTTTATTCTTCTGAAAGAGATGGAGCAAAAAAGAAATAACCTATGGAAATCTCAAATGCCAGTCACTCGGTAAGAATCACACTCATTCTGTATTAAATGTAGATAAATTTGATTGAATATTTTTTGCTTCACTTTTTTTTTTCTTTGTCAATTTTTTTATTTCTTGTTTCTTTGTTTCTCTTCATTTTTTCCTTTCGAAATTCTTCATAATTTTCCCCATCTTTCCAAAAAAAAAAAAAAAAAAAATAATAATGTCGATTCGGGCGTGAAAAAAATTGAACAATTATGTTACCATTAAAAAAATAGAATTACCCTTATTAAATCATTTAGACTAATTAATCAAAATTATTGTTTTCTAATGAACCTTCGCCCTCCTGCCTCCCCAATCGTCTGTTTACCCAAGATTCAATTTTCATCATTTCTGACATCAGTCGCAGGCCGCTATCAATCTACGACTTGACGTTAATTAACTTAGGCAATGACGGACAGAGTTATCTTCCACTGTTTTTTAAAAAATCCTCTTCGTTTTCTGTCTTGAGCGCATAATATGTATCATATTCATATAATAAATATCCTTTTTAATATCTTATTCACTTAGCTATCCTTTTTTAAAATCTAATATCAATATCTCACCTTTTTAAAATCTTATTCATATAATATCTCTCCTTTTAAAAATATTTTTCCATAATCTGTACCCTTTTTAAAATCTTAGTCCTATAACATCTATGCTTTTAAAAATCGTTTTTCCATAATATCTGTCCTTTTTAAAATCTTTTGCACATAATATGTTTCTTTTTTAAAATCTTATTTCCATAATCTCTTTTAAAAAAAAAAAAATTCTTTTCCATAATATATATCCTTTTAAAAATTTTATTCCAGTCATAGCTATTCTTTTTAAAATCTTATTCCCGTAACATATATTCTTTTAAACATCGTTTTTCCATAATATCTGTCCTTTTTAAAATCTTATTCCCATAACATCTTTCCTTTTAAACAGCATTTTTCTATATTTGTCCCATTAAAAATCTTATTCCCATAACATCTTTCCTTTTAATCATCATTTTTCTACAATATCTGTTTTTTTTAAATCTTATTCCCATACCATCTCTCCTTTTAAACATCGTTCTTCTATAATATCTGTCCTTTTTAAAATCTTATTCCCATAATATCTGTCATTTCAAAATCTTATTCCCATAACATCTCTCCTTTTAAATATCATTTTTCTAAAATATCTGTCCTTTTTAAAATCTTATTCCCATACCATCTCAGATTTTAAACATCGTTCTTCTATAATATCTGTCCTTTTTAAAATCGTATTCCCATAACATCACTCCTTTTAAACATCATTTTTCTACAATATCTGTTCTTTTTAAAATTTTATTCCCATAACATCTTTCCTTTGAAACATGGTTCTTCTATAATATCTGATCTTTTTAAAATTTTATTCCCATACCATCTCTCCTTTTAAACATCGTTCTTCTATAATATCTGTCATTTTAAAATCTTATTCCCATAATATCTTTCGTTTTAAACATCGTTCTTCTATAATATCTGTCCTTTTTAAAATTTTATTCCCATACCATCTCTCCTTTGAAACATCGTTTTTCTATAATATCTGTCCTTTTTAAAATCTTATTCCCATAACATATATCCTTTTAAACATCGTTCTGCTATAATATCTGTCCTTTTTAAAATTTTATTCCCATACCATCTCTCCTTTTAAACATCGTTTTTCTATAATATCCGTCCTTTTAAAAATTTTATTCCCATACCATCTCTCCTTTTAAACATCGTTTTTCTATAATATCTGTCCTTTTTAAAATCTTATTCCCATAACATCTATCCTTTTAAACATCGTTCTGCTATAATATCTGTCCTTTTTAAAATTTTATTCCCATACCATCTCTCCTTTGAAACATCGTTCTCCTATAATACCTGTCCTTTTTAAAATCTTATTCCCATAACATCTTTCGTTTTAAACATCGTTCTTCTATAATATCTGTCCTTTTTAAAATTTTATTCCCATACCATCTCTCCTTTTAAGCATCGTTCTTCTATAATATCTGTCCTTTTTAAAATCTTTTTCCCATAATATCTGTCATTTTATAATTAAATTCCCATAACATCTCTCCATTTAAACATCATTTTTCTACAATATCTGTTCTTTTTAAAATTTTATTCCCATAACATCTTTCCTTTTAAACATCGTTCTTCTATAATATCTGTCCTTTTTAAAATCTTATTCCCATAACATCACTCCTTTTAAACATCATTTTTCTACAATATCTGTTCTTTTTAATATTTTATTCCCATAACATCTTTCCTTTGAAACATGGTTCTTCTATAATATCTGATCTTTCTAAAATTTTATTCCCATACCATCTCTCCTTTTAAACATCGTTCTTCTATAATATCTGTCATTTTAAAATCTTATTCCCATAAAATCTCTCCTTTTAAACATCATTTTTCTACAATATCTGTTCTTTTTAAAATTTTATTCCCATAACATCTTTCCTTTTAAACATCGTTCTTCTATAATATCTGTCCTTTTTAAAATCTTATTCCCATAACATCTTTCGTTTTAAACATCGTTCTTCTATAATATCTGTCCTTTTTAAAATCTTATTCCCATAACATCTTTCGTTTTAAACATCGTTCTTCTATAATATCTGTCCTTTTTAAAATTTTATTCCCATACCATCTCTCCTTTTAAACATCGTTCTTCTATAATATCTGTCCTTTTTAAAATCTTTTTCCCATAATATCTGTCATTTTAAAATCTAATTCCCATAACATCTCTCCATTTAAAGATCATTTTTCTACAATATCTGTTCTTTTTAAAATTTTATTCCCATAACATCTTTCCTTTTAAACATCGTTCTTCTATAATATCTGTCCTTTTTAAAATCGTATTCCCATACCATCTCTCCTTTGAAACATCGTTCTTCTATAATATCTGTCCTTTTTAAAATTTTATTCCCATACCATCTCTCCTTTGAAACATCGTTTTTCTATAATATCTGTCCTTTTTAAAATCTTATTCCCATAACATCTTTCCTTTTAAACATCGTTCTTCTATAATATCTGTCCTTTTTAAAATCTTATTCCCATAACATCATTCCTTTTAAACATCATTTTTCTACAATATCTGTTCTTTTTAAAATTTTATTCCCATAACATCTTTCCTTTGAAACATGGTTCTTCTATAATATCTGATCTTTTTAAAATTTTATTCCCATACCATCTCTCCTTTTAAACATCGTTCTTCTATAATATCTGTCATTTTAAAATCTTATTCCCATAAAATCTCTCCTTTTAAACATCATTTTTCTACAATATCTGTTCTTTTTAAAATTTTATTCCCATAACATCTTTCCTTTTAAACAGCATTTTTCTATTTTTGTCCCATTAAAAATCTTATTCCCATAACATCTTTCCTTTTAATCATCATTTTTCTACAATATCTGTTTTTTTTAAATCTTATTCCCATACCATCTCTCCTTTTAAACATGGTTCTTCTATAATATCTGTCCTTTTTAAAATCTTATTCCCATAATATCTGTCATTTCAAAATCTTATTCCCATAACATCTCTCCTTTTAAATATCATTTTTCTAAAATATCTGTCCTTTTTAAAATCTTATTCCCATACCATCTCAGATTTTAAACATCGTTTTTCTATAATATCTGTCCTTTTTAAAATCTTATTCCCATAACATCTTTCCTTTTAAACATCGTTCTTCTATAATATCTGTCCTTTTTAAAATCGTATTCCCATAACATCACTCGTTTTAAACATCATTTTTCTACAATATCTGTTCTTTTTAAAATTTTATTCCCATAACATCTTTCCTTTGAAACATGGTTCTTCTATAATATCTGATCTTTTTAAAATTTTATTCCCATACCATCTCTCCTTTTAAACATCGTTCTTCTATAATATCTGTCATTTTAAAATCTTATTCCCATAATATCTTTCGTTTTAAACATCGTTCTTCTATAATATCTGTCCTTTTTAAAATTTTATTCCCATACCATCTCTCCTTTTAAACATCGTTCTTCTATAATATCTGTCATTTTAAAAATCTTATTCCCATAACATCTATCCTTTTAAACATCGTTCTGCTATAATATCTGTCCTTTTTAAAATTTTATTCCCATACCATCTCTCCTTTGAAACATCGTTTTTCTATAATATCCGTCCTTTTAAAAATTTTATTCCCATACCATCTCTCCTTTGAAACATCGTTTTTCTATAATATCCGTCCTTTTAAAAATTTTATTCCCATACCATCTCTCCTTTTAAACATCGTTTTTCTATAATATCCGTCCTTTTAAAAATTTTATTCCCATACCATCTCTCCTTTTAAACATCGTTTTTCTATAATATCTGTCCTTTTTAAAATCTTATTCCCATAACATCTATCCTTTTAAACATCGTTCTGCTATAATATCTGTCCTTTTTAAAATTTTATTCCCATACCATCTCTCCTTTGAAACATCGTTCTCCTGTAATACCTGTCCTTTTTAAAATCTTATTCCCATAACATCTTTCGTTTTAAACATCGTTCTTCTATAATATCTGCCCTTTTTAAAATTTTATTCCCATACCATCTCTCCTTTTAAGCATCGTTCTTCTATAATATCTGTCCTTTTTAAAATCTTTTTCCCACAATATCTGTCATTTTAAAATTAAATTCCCATAACATCTCTGCATTTAAACATCATTTTTCTACAATATCTGTTCTTTTTAAAATTTTATTCCCATAACATCTTTCCTTTTAAACATCGTTCTTCTATAATATCTGTCCTTTTTAAAATCTTATTCCCATAACATCACTCCTTTTAAACATCATTTTTCTACAATATCTGTTCTTTTTAATATTTTATTCCCATAACATCTTTCCTTTGAAACATGGTTCTTCTATAATATCTGATCTTTTTAAAATTTTATTCCCATACCATCTCTCCTTTTAAACATCGTTCTTCTATAATATCTGTCATTTTTAAATCTTATTCCCATAAAATCTCTCCTTTTAAACATCATTTTTCTACAATATCTGTTCTTTTTAAAATTTTATTCCCATAACATCTTTCCTTTTAAACATCGTTCTTCTATAATATCTGTCCTTTTTAAAATCTTATTCCCATAACATCTTTCGTTTTAAACATCGTTCTTCTATAATATATGTCCTTTTTAAAATCTTATTCCCATAACATCTTTCGTTTTAAACATCGTTCTTCTATAATATCTGTCCTTTTTAAAATTTTATTCCCATACCATCTCTCCTTTTAAACATCGTTCTTCTATAATATCTGTCCTTTTTAAAATCTTTTTCCCATAATATCTGTCATTTTAAAATCTAATTCCCATAACATCTCTCCATTTAAACATCATTTTTCTACAATATCTGTTCTTTTTAAAATTTTATTCCCATAACATCTTTCCTTTTAAACATCGTTCTTCTATAATATCTGTCCTTTTTAAAATCGTATTCCCATACCATCTCTCCTTTTAAACATCGTTTTTCTATAATGTCTGTCCTTTTTAAAATCTTATTCCCATAATATCTTTCGTTTTAAACATCGTTCTTCTATAATATCTGTCCTTTTTCAAATTTTATTCCCATACCATCTCTCCTTTTAAACATCGTTCTTTTATAATGTCTGTCCTTTTAAAAATCTTTTTCCCATAATATCTGTCATTTTAAAATTAAATTCCCATAACATCTCTCCTTTTAAACATCGTTCTTCTATAATATCTGTCCTTTTTAAAATTTTATTCCCATACCATCTCTCCTTTGAAACATCGTTTTTCTATAATATCTGTCCTTTTTAAAATTTTATTCCCATACCATCTCTCCTTTGAAACATCGTTTCTCTATAATATCCGTCCTTTTAAAAATTTTATTCCCATGCCATCTCTCCTTCTAAACATCGTTCTTCTATATCTGTCCTTTTTAAAATTTTATTCCCATACCATCTCTCCTTTTAAACATCGTTCTCCTATAATATATGTCCTTTTTAAAAATCTTATTCCCATAACATCTATCCTTTTAACCATTTGCCCAGTCGGCTGGGACTGTTGAATACACCGACTGCTTCTCTGCAGAGAGGTAAGACCCCCCCCTCAACAAGTGTCCTGGATATGACACTAGACAGTCTGATGGTGAGGTTCCAGCTGTGCTGGAGCTTTGGGGAATGTGGAGTACCTCTTTACTGCCATTGCTCCCAGGTCCACTCTGGTCCGGAGTGGTAGCACCTGATCTATGGGTTAAATAGAACTAACAGCGTACTAATGCTAAACTGAATTGTTTGAATAAACTGAGAAGCTTGAAATAGAAATGTTTTTGACAATTAAACCGTACTTACATTTAAACAGCGTGCTCATACTTAACTGAATTATTTGAAATAGAACTGTTTTTCGACATTAAAACTCTATTTACACTTAACCGAATTGTTACATATAACTGCTTGAATAGTTTGAAATAGAAATGTTTTTGACCATTAAACTGTACTTATGATAAACTGAATTATTTTAAAAAGAACTGATTATTTACATAAAAATGGATTTGGCGTTAAATAACCTACAAATGTTGATATGCCATAAAACCCAAGAAACCAACCAACTAACTTTTAATCATCGTTTTTCTATAATATCTGTACTTTTTAAAATCCTATTTCAATAATGTCTATCCATTTCAAACATCGTTTTTCTGTCCTTTTGAAAATATTCCGATAACATACTTCCTTTTAAACATCGTTTTTCTGTCCTTTTTAAAATCTTATTCCAGCAACATCTATCCTATTTGAAAATCTTATTCTCTCTTTTTTTAAAGATTTATATCCATATCTCTCTTTTAAAAAATCTTTTTCACATAATATCAGCCCCTTTTTCTCAATCTGATTCTTGCTATGTCTTTCCTTTTTTTTAAAAATCTTATTCACACAATATATATCCTATATAAAATCTTATTCCAATAATGTCAATCCTTTTTAAAATCGAACTCCAACAATAGCTATCATTTAAAAAATAATCTTTTTCACATATTTATTTTTTATCTGATTCCCATAATTATTTCTTTTCAGCTTATTCTTATAGATTTATAGTTTTTTGTATTATTTACATAAGAAATATCATTTCAAAAAAACTTATTCACAAGATATCTATCCTTTCGTGTCTTATTCACTTATATCCTTTCAAAAATCTTATAAAATATTGATCCTTTTTCTTTATTCTTTTTCTTATGTCTTTACTTTTTTTAAAATCATATTCCCATACTGTCTATCCTTTTAAAAGTCTCTTTTAAAGTAATATCATATTTTAAAATCTTTTTTATATCTCATTTTTATAATATCTATTTTTTCTTATGCTTTTTCTCATGATATGTTGATTTTAGTGCATATCAACCTCTTGTGGGTTATCTAATGTCGAAAAATATGTATAGTTGACGTGTTATAGTGGTTGACAGTTGTATATCAAATATTATATCATCATCATCATATCGCGCTGGTAGCACGGATATCCCTGACCCTCTCTCGCCACTCCTCCTTATCGTTCATCGCCCTAGGTAGGTCTTCAGGACAACATCCCGTATCCTCACATAGCTGCTGAATGTATGTTTGTGCTGGTCGTCCTGCTTTTGCACGGCCATATGTGGGGGTCCATAAGAGTACATCTCTTATGAGTTCGTCCCTGCTTCTCCAGCAGTGTCCTGCATGTCTGGTTCGTCTAACTTGAATAGTTTTCGTGATAGGGGGCAGGTGGCCGTACAGTTGGTGTCTTGTGGTGTGTTGCCGCCAGGACTTGTTCAAGATTGCACGTAGCATTCTTGTGTAATTGCCGTCTAGCTTCTTCTCCAGCCGTTTTGTTAGCGTCCATGTAGTGCAGCTATATAGCAGTATTGATGTGACCGCTGCCTGGAAGAAACTGCGTTTCATTTTATCGGTTATATATATAATGTATTATTAAAAAAAAAGTACAGTTGATGTGTTATTGTGGGTGAAAGTTGTAGATAAAATATATATATATATATATATATATATATATATATATATATATATATATATATAATCTAAATAATTTTTACATGGCCAAGAGCAAGTGTACCTAGGTTTCACTTAAACAGTTCTTCAGGATCGCATTGGCCAATACGACAATGAAGAGCCATTTAAGTGAAACCAAGAAAGACTCGCTCTCGGCCACGTAGGAATTATTTTCCTAATATTAACTCTATCTCGCGTATTGAGCACTTTATTACGTTTAAGCTGAGATAATTCTGTCAGTGGTTTTTCTTTTGAGTTGACATACATGCAGCTTGGTTATTTTCACGTAGCACACGTGTTTTTCGTCTATGTTTTTTTTACTGTTTTTCCCCCAGTTTGAAGAATTTGCAAATTGTAAAATCTGTTTTTTTTTTCACACCATAAATATATATATATATATATATATATATATATATATATATATATATATATATATATATAGTGCATTCAATAAGTTTTCAGACGTTTTTCGTATGGGAATTTAGAATAGTCGTAGACTCTTGAAAATTCAGTATGTTATTGCTATACATCTTATGAGATGACTGCCCAATTTTTATGATTCCAGATTCAAATGAACAGCTACAACAGGAATTGGAATACACACTATTAAAGCCTGATTGTCACAGCTGGTGAATTTCAAAAATGCAATCTGGCACTTTAGGAGAACGATATGCAATAAAATTCTGTTTTAATTCTGGAAAAAATGCCACAGAAACGTATGGAATGCTTCAGACCGCTTTTCGACCATCTTGCATGAATCGAGAATTAGTTTTTGAGTGGCATAAGAGAGGTAAGGAAGGCAGGGAGTCTGTGAGGGATGATGAGAGGTGTGGGAGGAGTAAGGAAGTCAAAAGACCTGAGTTGATTGGCCAAAGGGTTAAGGTTAGGGTTACTATGTTGAGGTAAGATCTCGCCAAAGAGTGTCCACTTGACCAGTCGGCTGGGACTGTAGAATACACCAACTACATCTCTACAGAGAGGTAAGATCCCGCCAAAGGGTGTCCAGTGGACTAGTCGGCTGGGGATGTAGAATACACGAACTACATCTCTACAGAGAGGTAAGATCCCACCAAAGCGTGTCCAGTGGCCCCGTCGGCTGGGGCTGTAGAATATACCGACTGCATCTCTACAGAGAGGTAAGACCCCGCCAACGAGTGTCCTGTGGCCCTGTCGGCTGGGGCTGTAGAATACACCGACAACATCTCTGCTGAAGGATTATTCTTCAATAAGTGTCCCAGATATGACACAATCTTATGGTGAAGCTCCAGTAATGCTGGATCTCTGGGGAATACAGAATACTTCTTTATTTTCATCACTCCCAGGTCCACTCTGGCCTTGGAGTGTAAGCACATGATAAGGTCCTACCTACGAGTGAAATAGAAGAAAACTATTAACTTATGCTAAACTGAATTGCTTGAAATAGACCAGCTTCTTGGCCTAGTGGGTTGAGTGTTCGCCAATGGTCCGGGAGACATGGGTTCAATCTCAGATCGCGTCATACCAAAGACTTTAAAAAAGGTAATTGATGTTTTCTTGCTTAACACTCAGCAATATAAGGTACGTATCAAGAGTAAAAAGGAGCAATCAAGGGAATGGAGTTGTGTCCTCCCCTACACCTCGGTGTAGTAGCTGTTGAAAAGAGAGCCTTCTGGTCACCCTTGACTACGTCACCAACTTTACTTACTTACTAGTTATTTGAAGCCAAAGCCATCATTGCTGAAGAATGGTAATGATACTTTTCAACCCTTAGTCGGAGGGATGAGAGGTTCATGCCTTTGCTAAGGGAATTCATCAGAAATTGAATGTAACAACGTGACAGGAGTTTGAACTTGCTTACTTCAAGGCCGTAGTCAAGCACTGTAGCCATTGTGCCACATAAATTATTCCTCGCCATAAAAGGATGAAATGACCATTTTTGGGAACTAAGTTTATGACCCAGCGTAGGCGGATATTTCAGCTAGTACACATTACAATATTTCACTTCAAAGGCAGGCATCATGGTTTAACGAGGAAATTTAGTTGAAAAAATGTTTTTGAAACAAATCAAAAAAATATCTGCGAGGAAATCGATGGATATTCGAAAATAAAATAAAAGCATGTTTTAATGTTTGTTTTTTTTTCAACTGAAAGAAAACGAATTCATTTTTACTAAAAATCAAGACGAAAAAAAAAAAAAAAAAGCTTGAAGAATACTCGAAACAGAATCTGTCATTCTAAATTGAAATCAATTTCCGGTTTTCATGACACATGGACACGTTTTATTTAAAGTGTGACGGAATCTCACTAGTCAGTCTGTTTATATATATATATATATATATATATATATATATATATATATATATATATATGTATGTGTGTGTGTGTGTATGTTATATCAGTGTTTTTATTACGATATAAATATGTTCTTTCAAAATAGTTTTCATAATCCTATTCCATTTATCTATCTTTTCATCTACTTATTAATCTATCTCATATTTTGTTTGTTGCTATCTATCTATCTATCTATCCATCTTATTCATTTAATCTATCTATCTATCTATATATCTATCTTATTCATTTAATCTATCTATCTATCTATCTATCTTATTCATTTAATCTATCTATCTATCTATCTATCTATCTATCTATCACATAATGTTTCAATCTATCACATTTTGTTTCTATCTTAGAAGCATTAAAAAATCTATTTATGTTTACCAGAACAGAAAATACCGAAAGATCAAACGTTTTTATTCAAAATAGTCACCTTGACATTCAACTCCCTAATCCCAGCATAATTTTTTTTGGTCGAAGCACTACTGAAATTGAAGTCTCTTAAAATTTTTGGACAGGAATTTTGTGATAAAAGGACGCAAGTGATAGCGGCAACTGAAACGCCTGGATAATATTCGACATCTTGAAGAACGTCTCATTGTTGTTACACAGCAAAGGTAGAGAAGAGATTCTGAATGACCACATTCATACAGCTTTTGGCCAAATCTAAACAAAACATAAATAAATAAATAAAAAAGCTTAGAAAATTACTAAATAATCTGAGTTTGGGCGCCTCGGGTGGTATAATGGTTAGCAAGCTAGAAAAGAAAAACTTTAGAAGTCCCACCGGGTTTCCGATTCATACACCCTTGATCCACATATAAAGAAAAAATTGCTAAATTGTTAGCAAGCTAGAATAGCCAACCTTTACGGGTGAGCGGCGTATATTGTTGTGGGAACCTTACCCCTCTTCTCACCGTTATTACTACAGAGATTTCGCTGCCAGAAGGGCAGATCACTATCGGTCAGCACCTCTCCAGTTGCCGGGTAGCACTTCGGCCGGCCGTGTTATCTGCGGCACGGATCTGGCCAAGTGTGTCTCAGTACCTGGAAATTTCCTTCGGCCTCAGAGAGCCTTTCCCCCATGTTTTTACCCCCTTCGGGGTGGGTGGGGTTCGGGGGGTTCATCCCCTGGCGGCTGAGGCGCCCCTAATAAGGGGAATGCCGACGGGGCCGTCGGCATTTTTGGAAATGCCGGGCGCGTTTGGGCTACGGCCCTGCGCCCGGACCCACCAAAAAAGGCCTTGTGTCACACATACCTGTTGGTCATCAAATACCGCAAATCACTATTGGTGTTATCCGAACAGTACGAGACTTCTTACCTTTTCTATGTAACTTTATCTTTCTTATAATCTGTTATATAATCTAATATCCGCGTTTCCGTTTTCATTGGTGACCCTTTTCCGGGGCCACCACATATATATACGGCTTTGAGTCACATCTAAGAAAAAGTAAGAAAAAAGGTGACTGTAGTCATTACCGAATGTGTTAAATAAGAGTGCCTCGGGTGGTGTAATGGTTAACAAGCTAGAGTAGTAAACATTTACGAGTTAGTTTGAGTCTCCGCCAACGTCTTAACACTTCCGATATGAAGGAACTTATATGCGTAAACATCTACGAAAGTCTCTGTAAACAATGCTATGTCATTAATTATTTTTTCTTTTAACTGATTCTTGTTACGCCTTTGCCTGCTGACAAATTCTGCTGTTTTGTGCCAGAGGAAACTAAATAGTACCACTAATAGTTGCTACGAACGGGGCAAAGTCAAAATCTCATTCGCTTCGGTTTCTATTCGTCTGCTCCTATACACACTGACATAGGTTTGGTTTGGTTTGGTTTGTTAGGTTTTATGGCATATCAATCTTTGTAGGTTATTTAACGCCAAATCCATTTTTATGTAAATAAGCTGTTCTATTTAAAACAATTCAGTTTGGCATAAGTACACAGTTTAATTGTCAAAAACATTTCTATTTTAAGCTATTCAAGCAGTTATATGTAACAATTCGGCTAAGTGTAAATACAGTTTTAATGTCGAAAAACTGTTCTATTTCAAATAATTCAGTTAAGCACGCAGTTTAAATGTAAGTACGGTTTAATTGTCAAAAACATTTCTATTTCAAGCTATTCAGTTTACTCAAACAATTCATTTTAGCATAAGTATGCTGTTAGTTCTATTTAATCAATAGATAGGACCCTAACAGGTGCTACCACTCCGGGCCAGAGTGGACCTGGGAGCGATGGCAATGAAGGGGTACTCCGCATTCCCCAAAGCTCCTGCACTGCTGGAACCTCACCATCAGATTGTTTAGTGTCATATCAAGGACACTCGTTAGGGGTGGGGCCTTACCTTTCTGCAGAGGTGCAGTCAGTGTATTTTACAGCCCCAGCTGACTGGGCAAACGAACATTGGAGGGAAACTGTGAATCCAAGGGACCCGTGTTGCATGGCGCACGACATCAGTTCTAAAACATGTAAGTCCTCTTCCAACATCTCTCTTCTCTCATACATTTGTAATCAAGGTCTCTCAGCTTATGCTGAAGGCTATTTCATTCAACTTGACATTTCTCTACATAAAGCAGCTTGCGACATCTCCACACTAAACGGGAGCTCTTTGAAACTAGTTGACAAGTTCACCTACCTAGGAAGCAGTGTCTCATCATACGAGACCAACATCGACACGCGACTAGCAAAGGCATGGACAGCTAACGATAGTCTATCGGTCATATGTAAGTCAGACCTGACAGATAAAATGAAGCGCAGTTTCTTCCAAGCAGAGGCCGTATCGATACTGCTATATGGATGCACTACATGGACTCTAACTAAATGTACGGAGAAAAAGCTTGACGGCAATTACACAAGAATGCTGCGAGTAATATTGAACAAGTCCTGGAGACAGCACCCTACAAAGCAGCAGTTGAACGGCCACCTACAACCCATCACGAAAACTATCAAAATTAAACGAACCAGACATGCTGGAAAAGTAGGGACGAGCTCATAAGTGATGTACTCCAGTGGGCCCCTTCACATGAACAAGCAAATGCAGGACGATCAGCTCGAACCTACATACAACAGCTCTATGCCGATACGGGATGTATCCCTGGGGACCTGCCTGAAGCAACAGACAATAGGGAGAAGTAGCGAGAGAGGGTCAGGGATATCCTTGCTGAGTGCACGACACGATGATTATGATGATGATCATAATAGCGCGACTGGAGTTCGAACTCGCTTTCTACGATTCCAGAGTCCAACGCTTAACCATTATACCACGAGGACACCCCACCCTGACTGGGCCTGCTGTTATGTTCACTTTCTGATGAATCCAATTAGCCAAAATATGAACCCCATTATCCCCCACCCAGCTATAGGTAAAAAAAGTATCAGTGCATTTTGGTCCCGATCTAACGAGTTTAATTCTCACTAGAAGCCTCATACTTTAAAAGGCGCATTTGATTCTAGTTCCTCTAAGCAAGAGGTCAGCCTTGTTCCTATTTTATCTTTAAATTGATTACTTGAAACCATATATCTGGGTGCAACTTATCTATATTAGAGTCCGTCTTTTTTCTACTTTTCTTTTTCAATCTTCATACTTGTTGTGGTCATGGGGAGGTTCAAATGATGACATGATACAGAAAGAAGTAATAAGAAATATGTTGAAGGCAAATAATACATACACCAACGATAGCTGGGAGAAACCCCTCCCCAACAATCAGGAATATTACTGCTCTTGGTATCGACTCGCTGAGACTGAGTCCGAGACTGCGACCGAAACTGCGACTGCGCAGGAGAGAGCTCAGTTGATATATGTCACATGAGGACAAGTCAATTAATAGGGGACACCCCAGCAATATTGTTTAAATACTCTTTACGGGATTAGGCTTCTATCTTTAATGTCACTTCTTATCTTCGACTTTAGCCAGAAACCAGCGATCTTTATGAAAAGGGACGAGCACGGTGGAAATCGACCGTTCCCTTCGAACGGTCCACGGCAACTGAAAACCAACAATTTTCACAAAGCCATCCGATCACATGGCTGCCTAAAGGAATCACAGCCGTAGATTCAAATCACCCCGTGGCCATTGTCTGTCACTCACACCGAGTGACTCTTTCGTATTTTCCCGCCCATTAAACTTATCTAAATTATCTACTTTTTATACCAATTATAGATCTTGCCAATTTATTATTTAACTATATTATCTTTTTCTCGTTTTTTGGGTTCTAAGTACTCTCTTTTACCTCTTTATTGTCGTTGGGTAATTCCGCTTCTTTCTTTCTTTCTTTCATTTTTTTCTTTCTTTATTATCATTGTTTGCTTGTTTGTTATCATTCTGTTTCATTGTACCTTTGTGTATTATCCTTCTTTCTTTATTTCTTTGTTTTGTTTCTTTCTTTGTTTCTTTGTTTCTTTTTGTATCATTCATTCATTCATTCATTCTTTCTTTTTTTTGTATATTATGATTCTTTTTTTCTTTCTTTCTTTCTTTCTTTCTTATCATTGTTTGCTTGTTTGTTATCATTCTTTGTTTCATTGTACCTTTGTGTATTATCCTTCTTTATTTATTTCTTTGTTTTGTTTCTTTCTTTGTTTCTTTGTTTCTTTGTGTATCATCATTCATTCATTCATTCTTTTTTCTTTCTTTCTTTTTTCTTTCTTTCTTTCTTTGTGTGTTATTATTCCTTCTTTTTCTTCATATCTTACAATATCTTCTTTCTTTCTTTCTTTTTTGTTGTTTCTGTCTTTGTTTGTTTGTTTGTTTGTTTCTTATAAAGTTTTTTCTTTCTTTCTTTCTTATAAGGTTTTTTCTTTTATTCTTTATCAGTGATTATTTTTCTTTCTTTTTTAATATTCTTTCTTTCTTTCTTTCTTTCTTTCTTTCTTTCTTAACGCTTGCTTCTCACTTATTTCTATCAGTTTATATCGACCACTTCTTTTACTATCATGTTTCTTCTTCTTCTTCTTCTTCTTCTTCTTCTTCTTCTTCTTCTTCTTCTTCTTCTTCTTCTTCTTCTTCTTCTTCTTTTGTCGCTTATTTTTTCTTTTTCACATCCTGTGTCCTTGTCAATTGAATTTACCAACTCATTTTATCTTTCATAAAAACTTTCAATTATTTTTTTTGCCACCTTCATATATTTTTTCCTTTTTTCTTTTCTTTAAAATTCAATCCTTGTTTGTTTTCATCCCCCCCCACATCACACTACCTCGCCACTACCCCTCTTTGTCACATTTACCGCCATTTTCTATCCGCCATTTTCTTTATTGCTTATTCCATTTTCCAAGTCTTTTTTAACAATCGGATTTTTAAAAAATTGTCAGTTCTCTTCATTTTTTTTTCCATCCTTTCATTTTTACACAATACCACGCATGTTCATTTGTTTATTTTTTTTTTTTATCTGTGACAATCTTTTTCTAAACGAATTGTTTAAGTTTGAAAACACACACACACACACACACACACACACACACATATGCATACGTATGTTATTTTGAAAATGCTTCTGATTCTTTTCTATGTTTATCGTTCCAGCTTTAAATTATCAATTTTTTTCACTCCTTATTTAACTGTTTTAAAAGAAACAAAGAATAAGTTGTGAGATTTTGTATATCAGAGCGTTACATCATCTTGACGTGTGATAAATAAGAGCGGCGCTCCAAAACAAATGCATCCAATTTATTTCCACGGAAACTTCAACAGATACAAAGACCACAATAACACCATTGAATAGGGCAAGTTTTCTGCTATAAAATACCATGTTTCTGCATAGTAACTACAATTGACAATACCTTTTCGTGAAAGATGAAACAAAGCTTGTTTACTGATCTCGTAAATGGTTGGCTCTGAAAGTAAAGCTTCCTTTTTTCTTTACATTGAATTATTAAGAGTTAATAAATAACTCAACACAGAGATATGAGTGCCACATAAATGTATCCAAAAGTCTCTGAGGAGGGTTTCCTTGGTTCAACGTACACGAAGACAGGCAAAGTGGTTACTGTTGCTGCTCTCCCTTTATTTCTTGTAATTTGCTTACAAGAAGGCACAAGGCCTTAAGTTTTGGGGGGAAAGGGAAAGGGGGCGGTCTTGCATTGACTATGTTTACTAAGGGGACCTAGATAGCTACATTCGCCGACCCATTCAACAGTACAATATATAGCCAGTCATCCATCGCCATGCGCGCTGCTACCGCCAAAATACCGCATTTGCTCTATAAAAAAGACCTACTTAAAAACTCCGAAAGTGATGTATGATGGTATTTACAAATTATGATTTATTTACAATGAATTTATATGCTGGGAATGGGAGAAAACCCCCGAAACATTTACAAACGAAAAACAAGGAAAAAATTCCCCGTTTGGTTGCTCTCCCATCTCCCCGTCTACGAAAATGGAGGCCGACTGTTTTCCGGTGTCTGAAAAAACCGAAAACAAGCCGGACCTACCCTAGGTGGGACTGGGATCCTACTCTAGTGGGTTAAAGAAATACAGGGTTTGGCGCGGAATGGGACAATTAAAGAAGGCAGGTAATATGATTTTTATATTCATGTGAATTTTTTCAAGATCTCCAATAAAAGCGGGCTGGAGTATGGGTAGAGTTACAAAAACAATGGGGATTGGGAAGATCTTGAACTGTTGCTGCTCCCCACTGTACCAGCTGAGTTCTTGATTAATATTCTCTTTGGGTAAGTCCATTATTCTGGACATAGGTGAGTCCCCTACAACAGAAATCTTGTAAAATTTTTAACAACGAAGGAAACAACATTTTTTGACAACACTTTTAAACGGATTTGAAGAATTCATTCGTTTTAGAATTCCTGAATTCTTTTCTGCCAGATTTGTCAACCCGTTCTGTTTCAATCTTGCTATTAATCTGTCAACATTTCTCTTTATCTCACCATGTACGCTCCAAAACTAATACATCCTATTTAGTTCCGCAGGAAATACAATACATTCAGGGAGCACCAGAGCACCATTGGAGGTGCCCGTGGTGTAATGGTTATCGTCGTAGGAAATGGACACGGCGATACGAGTTTAAATTTTGGACGAGACTGATTGCATTTCACAGCACTAATACCCTTGAGAAAGGTATGAATCCAATTATTCTCCCTCCAGCTATGGGTAAATAGTAGGACAGACTAGGTTCTTCAGCCTTGGTGAGGCAACTAGTCTAGGAGAAAGAAAACTCTGAATTCAAACCTGTTAAACTCTGCTTAAAAATTGACCTTGTGTCATACCCTGCCCGAGCGGAGGGGTTGGTAAATATTATAACACCACTGATTTCAGCTACAAAACTTTCTTATATAGTAACTATAGTTGACTATGCATTTGGCCAGTGATAAACAAAAGCCTGGATACCGCTTTAGTAAAAGAGTTCGCTTAAAAAATATTGACTCTTCTCTATTTTCTCGTATTAGATAAGAATACTTGACAAAAAGAATTACTAATATTAAATAGCAAAACTTAAAACCATTTAACTGTGCGCAAAAAATAATCAATATCAAATATAATCATTAGAGTTAGATAGGAATAACTGCATCCATTTAACTGTTGCAAACAAATTAATGATATTAAAAAAGTTTGTTATACTTGATAGATAAAACTTCTAAGGTTAAATACCAATACTTGAAACCATTTAACTGTGTACAAAGAAATGAGTAATATTAAATAGAAATATTAATATTTGGTTTGGTTTGGTCATATAGCATACGTGGTGTATTTAATAAGTTTCCAGACTTTTTTGTACAGGCATTTAAAATTGTCGTAGACTCTTGAGAATTCACTATGTTATTGCTATACATCTTATGAGAGGATTGACCCATTTTTATGATTCCAGGTTCAAATTAACAGCTAAAGCAGGAATTGGAATACACCCTACTAAAGCCTGATTGTCACAGCTGGGGAATTTCAAAAATGCAATCTGGACGTCAGGACACTTTAGAAAAACGATATGCAATAAAATTCTGTTTTAAACTTGGAAAAAATGCCACAGAAACGTACGGAATGCTTCAGACTGCTTTTGGAACATCTTGCATGAATCGAGCATGAGTTTTTGAGTGGCATAAGAGATTCAAGGAAGGCAGGGAGTCTGTGAGGGAGGATGAGAGGTGTGGGAAGAGTAAGGAAGTCAACACACCAGAGTTGATTGACCAAAAGGTTATGGTTAGAGTTAGAGTTACTATGTTGAGGTTTTAAGGGAGTTGAGGCAGAGATTCCGTCAGAAGAGGCCAGCCCTCTTCAAATCGGGTCAGTGGCATTTCCACCAGGACAATGCACCAGTCCACAACTCCATCCTTGTCACAGACTATTTGACCAAGATGGGCATCAAGACAGTTCTTCAGCCTCCCTATGGTCCAGACATTGCTCTTTGTGTCTTTTGCTTATTCCCTAAACTCACAGGCTGTTGTTATGAGACAATTGAGGAGAAGAAAGAGGCTGTGATGAAGGTCATTGATACGCTGACATTATGAGTAGAGTGTTCGCCAATGGTCAGGGAGACCGAGGTTCAATCCCGGGCCGAGGCATACCAAAGACTCAATGATGCCATCTTGCTTAACCCTGAGCATTATAAGGTACAGATCAATGGTAAAGTTGAACAATCTAGGGAATGGAGTAGCACCCCCCTACACCTCGGTGTAGTAGCTATTGAAAAAATAGCCTTCGGGTCACCGTCGACTAAGGTCGTCAACTTTACTTGTACCGGGCCATTGGCCTAATGAGTAGAATGTTCACCAATGGTCCGGGATAACGGGGTTCAATCCCAGGCTGAGTCACACTAAAGACTCAAAAATGGTACTTGATGCCGCCTTGCTTAGCACTCAGCTTTCTAAGTTTAGAATCAAGGGTAAAGTGGAGCAAGCATGGTAATGGAGAAGCACCGTCCCGTACGCCTCGGTGTAGTAGCTATTGAAAAGAGAGACCTCGGGTCGTCCTTGATTGAAGTCGGCAACGACTTAATCTATTTTATAAATGCCAAAAATTATTATGAAAAGCCCCTAACTATGGATACATCTTTACTTTTAAATCAAAATCTAAATATTGACACTTTTGATGTTAAGCCAGTTCACCTATGTACATTTTATGCGAATAAACTTTGCGAGGAAGGTTCTAAAAATATTTGTCAGTCAGGAAAATTTAGAACCGTTTCTTTCTGGTTCATGTGTACATAACGGAAAATATCACCAGAAATTATGATCAACTTTGTGAATATTGTTGTATTCCATACCACGCTGTATTATCTTCAGGACCTTACATATTTGCCTTTTTCCCCCATGCCAGGGACCACTGCGAGCCGTTGGCTAACCGGGCGCCAGGCAGCCAGCCTCTGTAACTGACCGAATCTCTTCTGGCCGCAAGACTAAGGCTGATTGTTACTCTGTGGGTAAGAAACTAACTTAAATATATACACTCTATGAATAATATCGAACACTATCTATTTATAGATACTGCAAACTATATTATACATATACATATGTATCTTGTAAGTGTATATATAATTTCATAACGCCTACGCATTTCCGGCACACCAAAGCATCTCAGTCTTTCTGTTTACACAGGTGCGTCCTATAATCACTTTGTTTACACAGGTGGAACATCCGGTTCTGTCAAGGGCTAATATGCAACAATATGAAAAAAATATGAAATTATTATTATTATGATAGGAATACTTTAAACCATATAACTGTGTGCTAATTATTTTGATTCTATAGAAATACGTGAAACCATAGAGTGTTCGCCAATGATCCGGGAGACCTGGTTTCAATCCCAGGTCGCGTAATACCAAAGACTTTAAAAATAGTACTTGATACCACCTTGCTTAACACTCAGCATTATAAGATACGTAACAAGGGTAAAATGGAGCAATTCTGGGAAAGGTGTAGCGCCGTCCCCTACACATCGGTGTAGTAGCTATTGAAAAGGGAGCCTTCTGGTCACCCTCGACAACGTTACTTACAAGATACATATGTATATGTATAATATAGTTTGCAGTATCTATAAATAGATAGTGTTCGATATTATTCATAGAGTGTATATATTTAAGTTAGTTTCTTCCAACAAGATCAGGAAGGAAGCTGACAGTTACTAAACATCTTCGACTTAGAGTGTTCGCCAGTGGTCCAGTTCAATCCCGGGTTGCGTCATTCCAAAGACTTTATAAATTGTACTTGATCCCTCCTTGCTTAACACTCGACAATATAAGGTACGTATCAAGGGTAAAGCGGAACAATCCAGGGAAAGAAGCAGCGCCTTCCCTTACACCTCAGTGTAGTAGCTATTGAAAAGGGAGCCTTTTGGTCGACCTCGACTAAGGTCGCCAACTTTACTTATACCACTGCGTGCAAATTATTAGTATTAGAAAGGAATACTTGAAACCGTGTAACCTTTAAAATTATTAATGTTAGATAGGAATAAATAGAACTATATGACGGTGGTGAGGATATATTAGCACTTAAGGAAAACAAGAAATATTTTCTTTCCATCCAACTTGTTGAAATGCATTTTTTCTGTGTGTATACTTACACAGATATAATTTTGGACATTTTCCGAGTCGGCGTATACGTGAGTCAGCGTTTAGACTCTTCAGTGCCAATGGGTTAATCTCGTGAAAATAACGACAAATTGAATTACTTCCAATTTTCACAGTCCTTTCTTATGATGTCTGATTGTCTGTGAACGAAAAATAAATAAATCGCTACACATCTGACCTCAGAGCGCATGGAGCATCGAAAAATGACGAAATATAAATTTGACCCCAATCAAAGAAATAATAATGCAGCCACAACAATAAAAATCCGCTGAATACATGACTGAATAATAATAATAATAATAATAATGTGTGTTCGAAATCCAGTCGCGCTTTGCCCAGTCAGCTGGGTTGGGGGGTCTGTAGAATACACCGACTGCATATCTGCAGAGGGGCAAGACCTCCCCCAACGAGTGTCCTGTTTATGACTCTAAACAATCTAATAACGAGTTTCCAATAATGCTGGAGCAGTAGCCCTTTATTGCTATCATTCTCAGCTCCACTTTGGCATGGGGCGGTAGCACCTGATAGAGTCCTGGCAAAGGGTCAAATAGAAGTAAACTGTTTACTTATGCTAAACTGCTTGAAATAGAACTGTTTGACTTAACTGAATTGCTTGAAATAGAAATGTTTTTGACAATTAAACTATGTACTGAATTGATTGAAAAAAGAACTCTTTATTTGTATAAAAATGGATTTGTCATAAAATAACCGACAGAAGTTGATATGCCAAAATACACTAACAAACAAACAAACAAACAAGTCACGCTATAACATTCACTTGTGGATTAATATCCTTGGGAAAGTTATGAAGTCCCTTATCCTCCCTACGCAACTAGGTGTAAAATAGTTCCATAATTGTCTTTCGACAGGGATGGCTTTGGGATTAAATAGCCCACGAAGTTTGATATGGCGTTAAACAAAGAAGCTAAACCAAGCCACAACGAAAAGCATCATAAAAGACTATAGAATATTAGATAAATGGTGTAAATAGTGACCAGAACCAATAACAGAAGCCAAAGAATCTGCTATTCTCTGTGATTCTGCTATCCGAACTGGGAGAAAAAGTAAATAAAACAGATTTTGTGGTTAAGGACAATAAAAGAAAAACTTGCCATCTAATTAATATATCAATTGCTACAGATAAGAATATATCAGTCAATGTACATAATAAAACGAATAAATACAAAAACCTGGAAATAGATATTGAGAAGATGTGGCACCTTAAAACTTAAATCAATAATGCCAGTAATTGCAGGAGACCTGAACTTGATCAAAAAAGGGACAGATAAACCCATTAACAACATTTTTTGCAGCCCCAGCCTATATGAAATACACAAAATTGCACTTTGAAGAACTGTTCATTTCCTTAGCAGTGTACTCTCAATATGACTGAAAAATATCACCTAAAAGTGACAGCTAAAAGCATCTATATATAATCCTTACCTTCTCAAAGCCTTGGTCTTGGATACAAATTGGCGGACGAGTGGAGACCATCTAAACTACTACATTATTGAGAACGGCCAGAATACTGAGAAGAGTGCTGGAGACTTGCTAACACTCAAACTCCAGTGAAAGACCATCAACTTACGCTGATGTGAAAAACTCTAATAATAATAATAATAATAATAATAATAATAGAAAACGTAGACCTGGCTAAGAAAAGAAAACTTTAAGAGAGAAATAGAATCCCTCCTAATAGCAGCACAAAACAATGCCATAAGAACCAATCATATCAAAACGAGAATAGATAAGACGCAATGAAATAGCAAAGGTAGGCTATGTGGTGACAGAGATGAAACCATCAATCACATAATAAGCGAATACAGCAAATTAGCACAGAAGGATTACAAGACTAGACATGATTGGGTCGGCAAGGTGATCCACTGGGAGATATGCAAGAAATTTAAATTTGACCTATGGGACTTTGACGTACAGACGGATCTCCTCATCTCGACCAGAAGACCAGGCAATAAAATAATCAACAACAACAACAACAAAAGAGAATTTGAAAAATTGTTGACTTTGCTGTCCCTGCTGACCTCAGAATAAAAGTGAAAGAATATAAGTCGAGGTACTTATCCTTCTTTTAAGAAGGATAAGTACCTCGACCCCGCTAGGGAATTAAAAAAAAACTATGGAACATGCAGGTGACAATTATAGCAATTGTAATTGGTGCGTTTGGGACAGTAACTTAAGGATTACTAAAGGGACTGGAGGAAATGAAAGATGGCGGACGAGTGGAGACCTTCAAAACTGGAGCATCATTGAGAACAGCCAGAATACTGAGAAGAGTCCTGTGGACTTGAGGAGAATTGCTGTCACTCATATTCAAATGAAAGACCATCAGCAAACACTGATGTGAAAAACTCTAATGAGTAAAAATGATAATATTATGTGACACATAAACTCCTACGGGATTTTGAGATACAAACAGATCACCTAATCTCGGCCAGACAACCAGACCTAATAACAATCAACCGAAAAAAAAAGAAAGAAATAGAACTAACCAAATTGTGGACTTTGCTGTCCTGGTTGACCACAGATTAAAATTGAAAAAAAAGTGAAAAAAGGAATAATACCTGGACCTTGCTAGAGAATTGAAAAAAAAAACTGTGGAATATAAAAGTGACAGTAATACCAATTTTAATTGGTGCTCTTGGTACAGTCACCAAAGGATTGATACAGGGACTGGAGGACTTGGAAATAACGTGATGGGTGGAGACTATCTAAACTACTGCATTGCTGAGATCGGCTTGAATACTGGGAAGAATCCTGGAGACTTGAAGAGACTTACTGTTACTCAGACTCCTGTAAAAGACCATCAGCTGACGCTCATGTGAAAAACTCTCATGAAGTAAACTGATGATTGAATATTAGATTGTGAAAAAGGGTAGAACCAATAACAGAATGGTAGAAACAATAACAGAAGCCAAAGAAGCAACTATTCTCTGGGACTTTGCAATCTGAACTGATTAAAAAAAAAAAACGAGCAATAGACCAGGTATTGTAACGATTGTAAAAGAAAAAAAATGTCTTTTAATTGATATGCCACTGCTTAAAGACAATAACATATCAGTCAAATTAAAACTGAAAAAAATATGTGACCTTAAAACTGCCAGTAAAAATAGAAGCCCTGGGTATGATCAAGAAAGAGACAGAAAAACTCGTTAACAAGATGCGTGGCTTTATTTGATGATATATGAAATACAAAAAACAAATAGTGCTTGGTGGAACTGATCATCTACTTAGGGAAGTAAAATCGATGTGATTTGAAAGTAACTCCCAAAAGAGACAGCAAAAACATAGGTACACAGAATACATATAATGCTTATAATCCCTCTAGCTAGGTCTCGGGTAAAGGTCTGGTGAAGAATTGCATGAAACCAGAAGTAAATATGAAAATTACTACTACCATTACCAATATTAATGATGGCAACAGAATAGTAACAGTAAGTAAAGTTGGTGACCGTAGTCGAGGGCGACCAGAAGGCTCCCTTTTCAATATCTTCTACACCTTAAATATCTTCTTTTCAATATCTTCTACACCTTAAATATCTTTTTTTCAGTATCTTCTTCACTTTAAATATCTTCTTTTCAATATCTTCTACACCTTAAATATCTTCTTTTCAATATCTTCTACACCTTAAATATCTTCTTTTCAATATCTTCTACACCGTAAATATCTTCTTTTCAATATCTTCTTCACTTTAAATATCTTTTTTTCAGTATCTTCTTCACTTTAAATATCTTTTTTTCAGTATCTTCTTCACTTTAAATATCTTTTTTTCAGTATCTTCTTCACTTTAAATATCTTCTTTTCAATATCTTCTACACCTTAAATATCTTCTTTTCAATATCTTCTACACTTTAAATATCTTTTTTTCAGTATCTACAACTTCTGAAATTCAGAAATTGCCATAATAAAAATCGATTGGGCATGATAAAATCGAAAAGACTTAGATATTTTACCATTTTATAAAGTAATCGTATTAAAAATGAGATCATCAGAAACCTATACATATATATATATATATATATAAGTAAAAAAAGTAAAGTTGGCGACCGTAGTCGAGGGTGACCAGAAGGCTCCCTTTTCAATATCTTCTACAACGCGGTGTAGGGGAGGGCGTTACTCCTTTCCCCGGATTGCTCCACTTTACCCTTGATACCTACCTTATATTGCCGAGTGTTAAGCAAGGAGGTATCAAGTACCATTTTTAAAGTCTTTGGTATGACGCGACCTGGGATTGAACCCAGGATGTATTGAGACCTTGCAAGAGAACTAAAAAGAACTATTGTAATATAAAAGTGACGGTGATACCAATTATAATTGGTGCACTTGGAACAATCTCTAAAAGATTGATAAAGAGACTAGAAGACTTAAAAATCAGAGGACCAGTAGAGACTATCCAGACTCTAGCATTATTAAGATTGGCCAGAATACTGAGAAGAGTCCTGGAGACTTGAGGAGACTTGATATCACTCAGTCTCCAGTGAGAAACCATCGGCAAAGGCTCGAGTGAAAGACTTTCAGAAAAGTCCTATAGGACTTTAACTTACAAACGGATCACCTAATCCTGTCTCGGCTGACCACTGAATAAATCTGAAGGAAAGTGAAAAGGAGGATAAGTACCTCGACCTTGCTAGAGAATTGAAAAAGCTGTGGAACCTGCAGGTGACAATTATAGCAATTGTAATTGGTGCGTTTGGAACAGTAACTAAAGGATTACTAAAGGGACTGGAGGACTTGGAAGTTGGCTTACGGGTAGAGACTATCCAAACGTCAGCATTGCTAAGAACGGCCAGAATCCTGAGAAGAGTCCTGGAGACTTGAGGAGACGTGCTGTCACTCAAACTCCAGTGAAAAACCATCTGCTAACAATGATGTGAAAAACTCGAAAGAAGTAAATAATATATCAAAGCCAGAATAGATAAGACTCAACAAAATAGCAAATGTAGGCGATGCGGTGACAGAGATGAAACCATCAATCACATAATAAGCGAATGCAGCAAATTAGCGCAGAAGGAATATAGGACTAGACATGATTGGGTCGGCAAGGTGATCCACTGGGAAATGTGCAAGAAATTTAAATTTGACCATACAAACAAATGGTATATGCACAACCCAGCACCTGTCCTAGAAAATGACACGCATAAACTCCTATGAGACTTTGACATACAAACGGATCACCTCATCTCGGCCAGAAGACCTGACCTTATAATAATCAACAAAAAAAAAAAAAGAAAAAAAGAAAAGAGAACTTGCAAAATAGCCGACTTTTTTGTCCCGGCTGACTGAATAAAACTGAATGAATGTGAAAAGAAGGATAAGTACCTCGACCTTGCTAGGGAATTGAAAAAACTGTGGAACATGCAGGTGACAATTATATCAATTGTAATTGGTGCGTTTGGAATAGTAACTAAAGGATTACTGAAGGGGCTGGAGGAGTTGGAAGTTGGCGCATGGGTGGAGACCATCCAAACGACAATATTATTGAGAACGACCAGAATACTGAGAAGAGTCCTGGAGATTTGAGGAGACTTGCTGTCACTCAGACTCCAGTGAAAAACCATCAGCTAACGCTGATGTGAAAAGTTCTAATGAGTGAATAATAATAATAATAATAATAATAATAATAATAATAATAATAATAATAATGATTTTTGCACAAATCGGAATCTGTTCCAGAAAATGAGACATCGAAAATTCTCTAAGATTTTGTGATGCAGATGGATCACTAAATCCCTGCTTGAAGTATTTATCAGTGTATCACAGCTAGAATCATAACAATATCTGTGAACATTGGTTAGATATAAAAGCATGAATATACTATTTATTTGAAAGTGATGAAATTATTTTCATTCTTTCATTTTCTTTCCTTCCAATTTTTAAATTGTTTTTGAAATTTTGTATAATTTGATTTAGAAAAGAAAACAATATATATATATATATATATATATATATATATATATATATATATATATATATATATATATATATATATATATAGTCATCCACAGACAGATCTGTTTCGTTCTATCAGAACTCATCAGTGTGGCTAGACATTAGCTTCCCGTAGCTGGGATCGAAACCCGGTTGACTAATGTTTAGATAGAGCAGTTTGATTTTTTTGATGCTTCAAAAAAATCAAACTGCTCTATCTAAACATTATTGGGAATTAAAAAATAAAGGGTTAACCCCTGACATTCAATGGTCCATATTGAAAAAATCTAATACCCCAAAGTCTTTCGATAGTAGGTGCAATCTGTGTCTTGAAGAAAAAATCCACATTTTGCTTTTTCCAGAGCCAAAAAAGTTATTAAATAAGAGAAATGAACTAATAGCTAGGTGTAGACATAGGGCTAAATTTAAACTATAAATATTTAAAAAAAGCATAGTTAATTTTGAGAACTAATGTAAATGAATAAATAAAATAAATTGTTAGATAGAAAATTGTGAAAAAACATAAAATACGTACTACTCATAAAAAGTGTAACTGATTAATGGTTTCTAAATAGTTTGGAAATTTTAAAATATTTTAAATAAATTAAATATTTGTTTTAGTTTAATATATCTATTAATGTATCATTAAGTGAGGTTATTAATTAAAGTTTAAATCTAATTCAATATAAAATCTGTCATTTAGGTTAAAATGTAATTAAAAAATAAAAATTAAAGAAAATTTTAAAATTAAATTTACTACATATTTAACCGAAATTAAAATTCAAAACGGAAGTGGGCTTAATGAGGCGATAACTCTTCACCCCTCTTCTATCCCCTCCCACTCTTCTGTGTCTATTCTAGTTTTTTATTAAAAAGATCTGAAGAAGTCCTGCTAATTTTTTTTCATGTTTTTGGAAATTTCAAAAATGCTTAACAGGATGGAAATAAATTTATAATCCTATGTGACCGGTTTCGTTGTTTTTCTTAAAGAATTTATTGCTCTGTATTATTGGTACATTGAGCTCTTTACCAGGAAAATTTAAATATTCATTCATGAATAATTTCTTGTCCTGATGGAATTACTCCCAACTCCGGTTTAACTGGACCAAAGAATACTTATATATATATATATATATATATATATATATATATATATATATATATATATATATATATCTTTAAATGTCAGTGACAATAACTTTATATTACAGAAAATCCCTTTTTTATATCTCCCTCCATTTTTATTGTAGCATTGATTATTTCATTTAACAAGATTTACAGATAAGATTTGTATAAGCGACAGTTAACAATTTGCATATGATTGCAGAAGTCTTAAATCAGACCTGTCATATGTATTGGCTACTTATTGGTTCTTCACTACATTTTCATATTAAAAACCTCATATGATTATTTATATTGAAATAAAAACTTTAGTTTTATTTTGCTGATAATATGACAAACACTATATCAAGGAATAAACAGCTGAGTCATTTTGGCATCATCAGAGTATAATCTCTCAAACTTACTTAGAAGGACAGCTATAAGTGTTGTATTTTGACCTTCGACCCGGCCAAACTTGCCATTCCAAGGTGATGCACCGGAAGGAAGTGACACATTCTAATGGCAGTTATGAGAGGAAATCGCGTGGGCTGAAATTGGCTAACAAAATGGGACAAGCTAAAATTCCCATGGTACACTCATAGACTGATGCACCGGAAGAGAGTGACCTGTGAACTGCATGACAGTTATTTCCGCTTGATGACGATCAAACATGCCATTCCAAAGATCGAGTAGGCGATTGAGTGGACGTTGAACTATTATATAACTCGGTCAAGACAAAAAGTCAGACAGTTGGAGATTAGACGAGTTAGAAGACAAGATGTGGTAGAGAAAGCCCGGTGGAGGGGGCCCTTGGAACCCCTGATGAGTTGGAGATCAGTTGGAGTTATAGACGAGATGTGGTAGGGAAAGCCACACCAGGTCGAAGGGGCCCTCGGGGCCCCGATTGGGTTGGAAGTCAGAAGAGTTGGGGTCCAGAGAAGTTGCTGATAAGATGTGGAAGAGAAAGCCCGGTGGAGGGGACCCTTGGAGCCCTCGATGAGTTGGGGTCCAGAGAAGTTGCTGAAAAGATGCAGTAAAGAAAGCCATCACCCAGCAGAGTGGGCCTCTGGGCCTCCGGTTGAGCAGCCCTGGAGAACGAGAAAGACACAACGCTGACGGCCATAAGAGTGGGGGTCAATATATTGCAGTTGTGTTCGGTCTCCAACTCCCTCTCACACGCAAAAGTTACAAATAAAGTGAGAGGTACATGTTTTGTTAAAGAAGACTTCACTCGTCTGTTATCATTGCGTCAGTCTGTATCCAGCATATATATGTATATATGTGCATGAACATGTATATGTGTATATAAGCATATTTATTATATGACTATATAACATAAGTATGACTACCTTATCCCTTAAACATGGGATATCATTAAGCTGGCAAAGCAAATTACTCTCTACAAGCTCTAAACACATTCATTGTGTAATTAACAAGAGAAAAGAAAAGAACTTGTCAACTACAACTGGCAAAAACTTTGGAATTATTTATGTTGATCTTTTTTTTTCAAATTCTATTTTGCAATAAATAAACTAACAATGAAGCCTCGATATGCATTTCGGCCTCCACTGAAAGGAGACTTCTTGCAGACATCAACAAGTGGTTACACAGATAACTGTCAATTTAAACAATGGAAAGGATCAAAAAACACATTCAGGAAAATTGCTTGGTTGATGGTTAAGTAATATATCAGAAGGATAATGATTCTTGTCACAGAGTAAAGGAGATTAATGCTTCTCTTCTCGAAAATCAATGACATGGTCACCGGACTGTCTGGATCTAAATCCCATTGGAAATTTATGGTTGGAATTGAAGAAAAAAATATGTAGTCTATGAGAACATGCCATCCAATAAAAATGATCTTTTTACTGCTATTCGAGAAAGTTGGAACAATTTTAATAAAGAATATTGCTTTAATTTAGTGAAATCTATGTCTGGAAAAATTAGAGATATCATTAAAGCTCTAGGAGGGGTAAAAAATTTAATTTTCCATCATTTTTCTTCCACGGAGAAATGCTACTGGATAAAGAACCCTAAATCGATAATCTTTTCGCTCAACATTCGGTTATTCATATTTTTCTCGGCATTGCTTGCAAGACAAATTGTACCAGTAATTTAGATAATTTAATCTTGTTTGTTTACGGTGTATTAAAAGTTTTTTTTGTTTTTGTTTTATGACCTATCAGGATTCGTGAGGGATTTAATACCAAATACATTTTTGTGAAAAAAACTTTATTTGTTCTCCTTCCCACCACCGGACAAGTAAGGCACAAGACCTTTATTAAAGCGGGTCCGGATACAGGGTTGCAGCCCACACGCGTCCGGCAAAATCCAAAGGTATCTTCGGCCCAGTTGGCATTCCCCCAATGGGGGCGCCTCAGACGCCAGGAAATGAATAACAAGCAATAGGCAATGAAAATCGCGCTGTAAAAGAACAGCAGTGATATCATTCAACGGGCATCTGGAAGGTTCGTGCCTTTCCTAAGGGTATTTTTCTGAAAGTTAACTTAATAGCGGGAATGGAGTTTGAACTCGCTTATTTCGAGGTTGCAATTCAGAACTTTAACCACTGCGCCTCGGTACGAGATTTTTAATGCGCTATAATATATAGATATCTAATAGAATATGTTTTGTGTCTTATCTGTTATTAGTTTATTTACTGCTAAATAAAAAGAAAGATAAATTGTTCAGCTATTAAAGAAAAATGTTTTTTGTCTAATCTGTCATTAGTTTATTTACTGCTAAATAAAAAAGAAAAGCCAGAATGTTCAGCTATTTAAGAAAAATGTTTTGTGTCTTATCTGTTATTAGTTTATTTACTGCTAAATAAAAAGAAAGCCAGAATGTTCAGCTCTTAAAGAAAAATGTTTTGTGTCTTATCTGTAATTAGTTTATTTACTGCTAAATAAAAAGAAAGCCAGAATATTCAGCTTGTAAAGAAAAATGTTTTGTGTCTTATGTGTTATTAATTTATTTACAGCTAAATAAAAAGAAAGCCAAAATTTTCAGCTATTAGATAAAATATATTTTATGTCTTATTTGTTATTAGTTTATTTACTGCAAAATAAAAGAAAGCCAGAATGTTAAGCTATTAAAGAAAAGTGTTTTGTGTCTTATCTGTTATTCATTTATTTACTGCTAAATAAAAAGAAAGCCAAAATGTTCTGCTATTTAAAAATGTTTTGTGTTATCTGTTATTAGTTTATTTACTGCTAAATAATAACCATCTCAGGTGAACATTCTTTAAGTGTCTTACTTCCATAATTTTGGTCGTTCCAAAAATCTTCAATAAAACCTAGAAAATCATCTGGTTTGGTTGCTTTGTTTAATGACATATCAGTTTTTGTGATTTATTTAATGCCAAAACAATCCTCGAAGTTGGATTGTAGGTTTGGTTTGGATTGTTCCTCGGTTCAATCCCAGGTCGAGTCATACCAAAGACTCAAAAAATGGTACTTGATGCTACCTTGCTTTACACTAAGCATTATAAGGTGAGGATCAAGGATAAAGTGGAGTAATCCAGGGAAAGGAGAAGAACCCTCCCCTACAACTTGATGTAGTAGCTATCGAAAAGGGAGCCTTTAAGTCACCCTCGACTACGGTCACCAACTTTACTTAGTTTGGTTTCATGGCATTTCAAACATTGCAGGTTACTTAATGCCAAATCCTTTTTATACATATATATTGAATATATATGAATTTGTGTGGTTGGGTTTTATGGCATATCAACCATTGTAGGTTATTTAATGCCAAATCCTCTTTATACATATATATCAAATATAAATGATTTGCTTTGATTTGTAAGTACAATATTCCAGGGTATTTGTCTACACTACTGATAACCAGGATTACATCCTGAAATTTCCAATGCACTAGACAAGGTTCGCAGTCATTTTATCCACTAGGCCATAGGAAAGATAAGAAAGGGTCCTGATAACGACATTAAAAAAAAAAACAGATAAAAATAAACACATAATCCCCTGAGATCAAATAATTGGGTCCATTCTAGAAAAGTCGCAAAATAATAGAATGCTACAGATGCCTAAAGAAGGTCGGAGTACAGAGCGGGCGAACCAAAAAAACTATGATTAAAAAAGAAGATAAAAATAAAAAAATAAAGAGGTATTGTATGAGGCCACATTATATATATATATATATATATATATATATATATATATATAAGAGGTATTATATTCCAAGATGTAAGATGATTATAATTTTTTTTCTGTTAGTCATTTTCTCACCCCCGGATCGTGCTCTGAGAAATGAGAAAACGGTTCTTGCGACCCACGAATCCATGACAAACCTCCGGCTAGGATCAAATAACATATGGAAGGTTCACGCAGTAAGGGTATTCTTTATTTTCCTGCTTCAGTGAACACGCCCAGCAGAGCGGACGGGGAAAAAATGAAACAGCAAAAATAAAAGAGGAGCAGGCTGAGCAATAGAGAAAAGCTGCTGAGATGCCAACTTTCGACATTCATTCCCATCATTCCTAGCGCCGCCGAGCTGCCAACCAATCATCTCGCCTTTTATACAAAGCCATATTTCTCTCTCTCTCTCTCTCTCCTCTCTCTCTCTCTCTCTCTCTCGAGTCTCGTTATGCTGCCGACGCCATTTTGCCCAGGCTGTTTTTGTATTTTATATGTAGCCGGGGCGAAGTAATATTTGATTCTTTGGTGAAAAATGTGTTTTGCTCGCTATTTTTTAAACAGATATTTTTTTTCTTTTTCTTGAGGTTTTCTTCCGTTTTACAGATTTTTAAAAATACTTTTTTGTCTTGCGTTCAAATTCTTTAACCTTTAACCCTCATCTTCTTTTCCTTTTGACGCCTTCCACAATTATTTTCCTTTTTTTCCCTTTCTCCTCCTTCATTCTTCTCATTCTAAATCTCCTCCTCCTACCACTCTTTGTTACTTTATTCTATTCCTCAAATCTTCCTATCTAATTGTCCTTTCTTTCTTTCTTTCTCCTCTTATTCCTTTTGATTTTTCCTACTACTCCAACTCTTCCTATCTTATTTTGATTTCCCTCTTCTTGTTCCCAACTCCTATAAAGTTTCCCTTCCCATCATTCCCCACAACCTTCTCTCTTCCGCTACTACGAGGATCATTAAATAAGTTTCCAGACTTTTCTCGTATGGGCACTTTTATTGAAAGTACACACATGAAACTCTAGTCCTCTTCGAAGTAATCTCACCCGGCTGCAATGCACTTGTACCGTTCCAACAACTTCTTCAAGGCCCCATCGAAGTCCTCTTGTGTAAGCGTGCCAATGATCTTCGTCACAGCCTCTTTCATCTCTTCAATTGTCTCATAACGACAGCCTCTGAGCTTAGGGAATAAGCAAAAGTCACGAGGAGCAAGGTCTGGACTATAGGGAGGGTGAAGAACTGTCCTTATGCCCATCTTGGTCAAATAGTCTGTGACAAGGATGGAGTTGTGGACTGGTGCATTTTCCAGCTGGAAATGCCACCGAGCCGATTTGAAGAGTGCTGGCTTCTTCCCTCGGAATCTCTTCCTCAACTCCCTGAAAACCTCAACATAGTAACCCTAACCCCAACCCTTTGGCCAAACAACTGTGGTATGTTGATTTCCTTACTCTTCCCAGATCTCTCATATTCCCTCACAGACTCCCTGCCTTCCTTGAATCTCTTATACCACTCAAAAACTGATGCCTGATTCATACAAGATGGTCGAAAAGCAGTTTGAAGCATTTCATACGTTTCTGTGGCATTTTTTCCAAGTTTAAAACAGCATATCGTTCTTCTAAAGTGTCCTGACGTCCAGATTGCATTTTTGAAATTCACCAGCTGTGGCAATCAGGTTTTAGTAGGGTGTATTCCAATTGCTGCTGTAGCTATTTATTTGAACCTGAAATCATAAAAATTGGTCACTTATCTAATAAGATGTACAGCAATAACATACTGAATTCTCAAGAGTCTACGACAATTTTAAATGTCCATACGAAAAAAAGTCTGGAAACTAATTGAAGGCACTACGTATCCCGCTCCTCTTCCTTCTTTTTTACTTTTTCCATTGTTTAAATCTTATTTCTTTTTCTTCCCACTCTTCTTCATCACTCTTTTCCAATTTTCTCCTTATCCTCCTCTCGTTCACTTCCTTGTTTCCACTACCCTTCTTTCTTTTTTTCTTTTCGGCCTAGCGATTTTATAATTGTTTCCAAATAATCATCAGTTGTTAAGAAATAAGAGAAAAAGGAAATTATCTTGACATCAAATTGCCTATCAAGGGTTGACATACCTTTAAACAAAAAACAAGACAAAAACGTTTTTCTTTTCTATTTCTTTTCTCCTCATTGTTCTATTTGCTTTAAAATTTTCCCGGGTCTCATGTAACTACTTAGAGAGTTCACGCAATGGAACCTTTGACCTGTTCCTGTCAGTCACGTCCAGTATAGACACACCCTGTAACAAATTAATATCATTAGTTAATTGAAACTATATAAATGCTTTAAAAAAACTCGGAAAAAGACTTTTCTTGGTATCAGAAAGCCCATCAACGGTTGACATACAATAAAACCAATAAACCTCTACCAAACAAAACATAGTTTTCTTTTATGCTTCTGCCACACGACAATCTTCTCTTCATTTCACACTTCCATGTTGCCTTACTTTCCTATTTTCTCATCCTCCTTATTTTTACTTCCTCTTGTTTTCTACCCCAAAAGCAAATTTCGTATTTTCTAAATTATTTTTTGAAAGTTACGAACACTACCCCCGCCCCCCCAAAAAAACGAAAAAAAAAAACCGCTTGAAATTTTGGAGGTTACGTGATGTATTCAATCTAATAATTAACAACTGATATTTATTTTTAATTCCATGATAATATCAAGAATCTGAAATCCAGGAAGCCAGATATGCCACTAAAAAAGATTGGTTTGGTTTGGTTTGGTTGGGTTTTATGGCATGTCAAACCTTGTTGGTTATTTAATGCCAAATCCTCTTTATACATATATATAAAATATATATGATTTGGTTTAGTTGGGTTTTACGGCATATCAATCATTGTGGGTTATTTAAAACCAAATCCTCTATATACATATATATTTAGTATATATGATTTGTAAACATATTTAATAAACAAAATTTAAAAATAAATCTGAGGTCATCAAAGGGATATGGTTTCAAGCATTTCTATCTAAAATAATTGTTTTATTTACCATTAATCATTTGTTTGCACACAGTTAAATGGATATACATATGTAAGTGAATAGTTCGTAGGTAATTTCATTTTTAAATGTGTTACAAGTAATTTGTTTGCAATTGTTTCTACAGTTAAATTGTTTTAATTACTGCTATTTAATACTTATGAGTCTATTCAGTATTAATCATTAGTTTGCCCGCTATGAAGTGGTTGCAAGTATTGCTATCTAACACTAATTATTCTATTGGACACTGTTCCCTTATTTGCTTATAGTCAAATGGTTCTATGAATTGCTATTTAGAAATAATAATTCTATTCAACATCAGTCATTTGTTTACACATAATTATATAATGAAACTGTTCTATTTCTAAAAATTCAATTTAGCCTAAGTTATTTGTTTCCTCAGTTTAAATCTCAAACAGTTCTGTTTAACCCGTAGTGTGCGTATTATGCAGCTCCAGCTGACTGAGCTGACTAAAATAAGGAAACAAAACCAATTCGAAATCACTAGACTAGTTCATATACCTTGGTAGCAATATCTCATCTGTTGAAAGTGACGTCAGCATACATAAAGCATTGACAGCTATTGATTGGCTCTCGATTATATAAAAATCTGATCTCTTTTTCGAATAAAAAAATAGATAGCATAAAATGAAAAAAAAACAAACAAATAAAACACGCAGTAGCCATGTCAGTAATATTGTATAGCAACACCACTTGGACTCTAGCGAAACCCTTGGAGAGAAAACTAGACGGAAACTCTGCAAGGATACTCTGTGCTATTTAAAAAAAAAAGATCTGGGAGAAAGACCCTTCGAAAGGATGGTTGGCGATAGAGATTCAAGGAAATCTATGCTCTCTGTTCACTTTATAAATAAGGATGATGAAAATGACGATGATATATATATATATATATATATGTGTTGACTGGTCTATGAGTGTTTATCATGGCAACTACACAAGAATGTTGAGAGCAATATTGAACAAGTCCTGGCGACAACACCCCACGAGACACCAACTATACGGCCACTTGCCTCCCATCACGAAAACTATACAGGTTAGACGAGCCAGACACGCCGGACACTGCTGGAGAAGCAAGGACGAGCTCGTAAGTGATGTACTCCTATGGACCCCCACATATGGCCAAGCAAAAGCAGGACGACCAGCCCGAACTTACATACAGCAGCTATGTGAGGACACAGGATGTAACCCAGAAGACCTGCCAGAGGCGAGAAATGATGGGGAGAAGTGGCGAGAGATTGTCCGGGATATCCGTGCTGGCGGCACGACATGATGATGATGATATATATATATATATATATATGATAAACACTTATAGCCCAGTCAAGTGGGAATATGGAGTAACTCTTCATTGCCATTACTCCCAGGTCCACTCTAACCCGGAGTGGTTGTACCTGACAAGGTCACATGTCCGGTCAAATAGAGGTGTTTGACCACTTATCTATAAGCAAACAAATGACTGATATCTAATTGAATTCTCATTGGTCTAGTGGATAGAGTGTTCGCCAATGGTTCGGGAGACCTGGGTTCAATCACAGTTCGCGTCATACCAAAGACTTTAAAAAGGGTAACTCCTTGTTTAACACTCAGCAATTTAAGGTACGTATCAAGGATAAAGTGGAGCAATACAGGAAAGGAGTAGCGCCCTCCCCTATACCTTGGTGTAGTACCTATTGAAAAAGGAGCCTTCTGGTCGCCCTCGACTACGGTCGCCAGCTTTACTTTTTTTATTGTTATTACATTGCAATAGTTGGAAACATTTAACTGTGTGCAAATAAAACAAGTTGATTGTGAAATACTTGAAATCCTTTCACAGTGTATAAATAAGTGATTTGTATAAAATAGAATTATTAGTAATATTTGAAACCATTTAACTGTTTAGAAACAATAGCAAAACAAGTTTAGAAATTAACTAGTTGTAACTCATTTAAAAAAATAGATTACTAACAAACTATTCATTAACAAAACGTATATGAATAACCATTTAATTATATGCAAACAAATGATTTATATTATATTGTTAGTGTTACAAAAAATACTTGAAACCCTTTTATTGTATGCAAACATAGTAGCTCTGCCTTATTTGAAAATGACATCTACAAAATGTTTCTTTATATTTATGTGTGTGTGTGTCAGCGCGTGTGTGTACATGTATATATATATATATATATATAATCGGCTCATTGGCCTTGTGGGTAGGGTGTTCACCAATGGTCTAGGAGACCTGGATTCAATCACAGGTCACGTCATACCAAAGACTTTAAAAATGGTACTTGATACCTCCTTGCTTAACACTCAGCAATATAAGGTAGGTATCAAGGATAAAGTGGAGCAATCCTGGGAAAGAAGTAGCGCCCTCCCCTACACTTCGGTGTTGTAGCTATCGAAAAGGGAGCCCTCTGGTCGCACTCGACTACGGTCGCCAAGTTTACATGACTTATATATATATATATATAAATATAAAATAGAGTTTGGCGTTAAATTACCTACATCGATTGATATGCCATGAAATCTATCCATTCAACCAACCATTAAATTTTGTGTGAAAGACTAAATTGTTGGTGTTATATGGCACTATGCGAAACCATTGAACTGTGTGCAAACAAATAAGCACTGCTTCATTTGAAAATGTCATTAACAAATTATTTCTTTACAAATCATAACGACTGACACTTGCGTCATACAAAACTCTTGTAATGAATTAAGATGTCAGGGAGCTGTAAAGCGAATGTGTTAAAAAAAAGCAAATAATATATATACGTTAAATTCTTACGCTTACGAAGAGTTTGCCGATAGTTATGTGGTAAGATATCCGACGGGCGTAAAGTTTGTCAGGTTTCGATCTTAGCCTGAAGCATCTTGCGTGTCTAAACATTCTGATGAGGCGTGATACAACGAAGCAGTCTGTCTGTGGATGACAATATATAAGCTCCCCGCAGGGGATTGAGCTTTTTCGCTAAGAATTACCAGTGCCACTTGCGTAATGCAAAGCTCTTCGAACGAATTAAGCGCCCCGAAAACCGTTAAGCGAATATACAAAAAAAGGAAAATAATACATATTTCTTTCGTTTATGCAAAGGTTGCCGATAAGTCAGTGGTAAGATATCCGAAGGGCGTAAAATCAGTCAGGTTTCGATCCCAGCTTGAAGCACACTGATGAGTTGTGATAAAACAAAACAGTCTGTCTGTGGATGACAATGTAAACATGCTCCTCACCGGGGATTAAGCACTTTCACGAAGAATTACCGGTTGTCACTCGCGTATTGAAAAAATCACTTATCAACTGAGCCGTTAAGCGAATATGAAAATAATACATATACGTCAAATTCCTTTTTTTAAAATACCCGACTGGCGTAAAGTCAGCCAGGTTTCGATCCCAGTAGAAGCCTCTCACGTGTCTAAACACACTGATGAGTTCTGATACAACGAAAGAGTCTGTCTGTGGATGACAATATATATATATATATATATATATATATATATGAAAGTAAATATGGATGAAATTTGAATTATGAATGCTATGTGCACGTTTATGTATCTTTTCATTGTATATTTCTCATTTGCTCCTGTCATCTCAGCAAGCATCCATCGCTATGTGAACTATTTTGATATCCAAGTCCTGATGATGGTTACTGAAACCGAAACGTTAACGTCGACTTTACATCATAATATACTCACCGATTTGGATTATGTTTTTTCTGCTACCTTCATATATATATATAGATATATATAAACAGGATTTGGCGTTAAATAGCCTGCAAGTGTTGATATGCCATAAATTGTAACCAACCAACCAACCAATCATCTAATTTTGAGTAAAGAAATGACCACTACTTCAAACCATTTAACTTTGTGCCGAGAAATGTATTCTGGCTCGTCTAAAAATATTACAAATATGATATTTGATATAAGTACTAACATGTTGTGGCATTTAATCATATTTACCCAACCCCTCCGCTCGGACAGGATATGACACAAGGTCAATTTTTAAGCGAAGTTCAACAGGTTTGAATTCAGAGTTTTTCTTCTCCTAGACTAGTTGCGTCGTTAAGGCTGAAGAACCCTGTCTGCCCTACTATTTACCCATAACTGGAGGGAGAAGAATTAGATTCATACCTTTCCCAAGGGTAAGAGTGCTATGCGAAATGCAATCAGTCTAGTCCAGGATTTAAACTCGTGTCCCCGTGCCCATTTCCTACGACGATAACTATTACACCTCGGGCATTTAATAACCGATAAAGTTTGATATTCCATAAAAATCCAACCAACCAACCAACCAACAAACCTAAGCAATGATAACCGTTCGTTATAGTGTATTTTTTTTCCTATGATCTTGCTAGTTTATCCTTCCAAATTTCCTCAAAATTCAGTGTTGATTAACTTGTAGCTGTAGGATTATTATTAGTAATATTGATAGAAGAACAATTATTTTTTAAAGATATTTTTCATTGAAGTAACTTTTTTCCATAATATTTAGATCTTCAGTGGTTTTATGAAAGTTAAGTTAGATTGGCACAAGTCCAGAAATATGTGAGTTCCAGTGAGAATCCAAATAACAATGAGTGGTCTGCTAGCCAACATTGCTAACCATTACATTAGGGGAGAAGCTCTCACTCTTTTCTTTTAATTTTTCACTCCTCTTAATTTCGGGTACCTTTCTTCTTCTTCTTCTTCTTCTTCTTCTTCTTCTTCTTCTTCTTCTTCTTCTTCTTCTTCTTCTTCTTCTTCTTCTTCTATATTCATTTCCTGTTTATCTTTCTTTCTTGTTAATGATTTTCCCATTTCTTCTTCTTCTTCTTCTTCTTCTTCTTCTTCTTCTGTTGCTGTCGTCGTTGTTGTATTTCTTCTTCTTATCTTCTTCTACATATATTCTTTATACCTTTTCCTTTGTTCCTTTATCCCCTGATTCTTTTTCACAAAATTCATTCGTTCTTGTTCTTCTTCTTGTTCTTGTACTTCTTCTTTATATATATATATATATATATATATATATATATATATATATATATATATATATATTTACACCTTTTTCCTTGTTCCTTTTTTCCCCTCCTTCTTTTTCTCATATTTCATTCTTTCTTGTACTTCTTCATTTTCTTCTTCTTGGTCTCAATCGCTTTCTTTTTATTCCCCACTTTTATATTCATTTCTTTTTACAATTTTTTGTTGTTGTTGTTGTTGTTGTTCTTCTTCTTCTACTACTATTACTCCCTCCTTTTTTTATCTTCCCCCATATACATTTTTTTTACACTTTTTTCTTCGTTCTTTTTACCCTCCTTTTTCTCATAATTCATTCTTCTTTCAACTCTCTTCCCTCTCACTGATTTATGATGATTTCTCTTTCAATATCCCCATTCCATCACTTTCTCACATTTTTTAAGGGTCGTCGAGTGAGTCCTTTGCCTGACATCTACATGTGAGCAGAATTTTTATCTGAAATTTTCACTCATGATATTTTGACACATAATGCGATAGGCTTTGCAACTTAAGGTTTCAATTTAATTAGATCACCGAAAAACTTTCTTTCTGACAAAACCTTTAAAATTAGTGAAGAACAGATCAATTTAGCGCTATAAGAATTATTCACGTCCAAAATTCCTGTTTCTCTCGATAAGGAATAAAAAAAATGGCTTTTTTTCCGAGCAAATAATGGTGATCATGTCTTTTTGGCAACTTTGTTAAGTTTGTTAAATTTAAAGTCTTTTAAGGATTGCAGAGGTTTATTCTTTCTTCAAAAAGTTAACATGACATTTGTGACAAAATAATACACGGCTGAATAAAAAGTTTTGCAAGATTTTGATAACATTTGTTTGCTGTGGGTGCTTTTGCAGAGAACACGAAGGTGACGAACCAATTCTGTTTCGTGAGATGCCTAACTCATATGATACTCTCAGAGTGCTACAATAAAATAATTACTGTGATGGTTAATTGTTATGTTTTGACCTGTCGACCCGGCCAAAAATGCCATTCAAGGTGATGCACCGGGAGGAAGTTACACATTCTAATGGCAGTTATGAGAGGAAATCGCGTGGGCGGAAATTGGCTGATGAAATGGGACGAGGTAAAAAAAATCCCATTATACTCTCATAGACTGACGCACCGGAAGAGAGTGACCTCTGAACTGGATGACAGTTATTTCCGCTCGATGACGATCACACAGGCCATTCCAAAGAAAGCAGAAGTGGCACATCCCGGCCCCCAGATATCGGAAGTAGTCGTGGAGGCGTGTCCATATCAGCGCGTGGGAGTTTGAAGGTAATATAAGGCCGACGAATTGAGACAGGCGAGAGCACAGACAGGCGAGTATAGTTGAGGACAAGCAGTATAGTTGGAGACGGACATAGACGCAATGTAGTAGGAAAAGCCAGCACCCCGGAGAGTGGACTCTCAGTGCTCGGTTGAGCAGCCATAGAGAACGAGAAAGACACAACAATGACGGCCATAACTTCGGGGTCCAAATATTTCAGTTATGTTCGGTCTCCAGCCCCCTCTCATACGCAAACTTTGAACAACCCTTTCGAAACTTGCAAATAAAGATGAGAGGTAAAATCTTTTATAAAGAAGTCTTCCTGCGTCTTTCTACGTGCGTCGTTTATTACTGCGTCTTACAAATCGTGCGTCTGTCAATTTATTATTGTGTCGTTATGATACGGCACATGAGTATATAATATAATTGCATTAATTATTTTATTATTTAGTTTGGTCAGGTCGCACAGTACTCCGGGGTCTTTTTGTTTGCTAAAATCTTTTAGTGGAGATGTATGTCAAATTGGAAAGGTCAAGCGCGTGCACAGGGAGACTGAGGTTTAACACCTAACGTCAAAATAACGCTGGTGAAGACAGGAAGACCATATGTAAATAAAATAGATTCATTAATTAATTAATTTAAAAAAAAAGGGAAAAAAGGAAGGAATACATACCGGAATGAACAAATAACCGAATAACGACCCCATTGTAGCAAAAAAAAAAAAAAAAGCAGAGTAAAGTGGCCTCCCGATTTTTAAAGAAAAGATTTAGAAGTCATCAGTAGAGCTTAGCTCTGATTGGCTGTTGCAAAATTATATATAGAGCCTTTTCTATGGTCATTTTTTTTTGTTTTCTCCTTGTGTGGATGCGCAGGTTGGCTGCCGGGATGGGAGTTGGAGTTAGATCGATGCCAACTGGGTCATTTGGGTGAGGGGGTCTGATGTTGAAAGACCCGAAACCCCCCATGATCCCAAAGGAAACATCACTGACGACCCATCCCGAAGCATCAACTAAGATGTATGGTATAAAAAAAATGTCGTATCGTAAGTCTGATTGAGGTAGAATAAAGATATAATGACAGTTAGGGACACGAGTGATGATGATGATGATAAATACCCTGTCCGGTGGCAAAAGCTGCTTGGTAGCGCCAGGAGTGGCAGTACCGTCTTGAGCTACCGACTGATGAGGGCAGGGTATCGCACGTGCTTTCACACGTTGTATGATAAAAAAGATAATGACAGTTAGGGACACGTGTGATGATGATGATGATGATGAGGATGATGATATGACGCAATATCTTAGTAAGATGACATCACACTAATAATATACTTAATTTTAGAATATATAGAAACTAGTGGATTTTGAAAAATTGTCAGTTGAGCAGTTGTCAGTTGAATTGTGAATTGAACAGTTAAATTGAATTGAGATCAACAGAGCCCTCCGGGACAGCTACGGTGGGTGAGTGACTCTGTTGTATAGCCACCTACAACTATACGTATACATATACATGCGGAAACATAATCAACAATAATGACAAACGAACACACTTCTTTAGAAAAATACACCTCTCACACTTTATTCTCGAAAGGGTTACGAAAGGGTTGATGTTGGTTATGTGTGAGAGGTGAGTTTGAGACGGAGATAGACTACTAAATATTGACCCCAGTTCCTCTGACAATAGCAGCACTCGTTCCTCATTCTACTGGGCAGCTCAACCGGGGTCCTGAAGGCCCAAGCCCTCTGTCTGGAGCTAGTTCTCACTCCGCGGGCATCCTATCTCCAACTGAGACTGGAACTCTAACTCGAACTACCCGGAACTGACTGTCTGCCTGCCTCGAATTCCAACTAAATCAAGCCGTCTGTGGCACCTGGTTATATAATTGTTTGACATTCACCTGCTTCCTGTGGGCGTACGCATCTGCACCGAATTCAACCACGTCCACGGGTCAAGGTGATATTCCGATATCTTCAACCGAATGCTCCTGTTTCTTGATTGACGGCTCGGTCGAGGGTCAATATGTTACAGCTCTGCGTAGCTGCAAGTGTGTCTCTTTTCACAGACCCTTACTCCCTCCCCCCCTCTCTCTCCCTTTCTCTCTCCCACTCTCTTGTGCTTCGATAACAGCCAGAAAACTTTATGCAGCCTCAACAGCAAACACTTTTGTATTTGGAACACATGAGTAGCTTTGTGTTTGAAGAAGCGAAACATCTATTAATGTTCGAGATTGTACCATGGTGTGGTACTTTTTACAATCGGTATTGCACCGGCTCATTGGCCTTGTGGGAAGAGTGTTTGCCTATGGTCCGGTGGACCTGGGTTCAATCTCAAGTCGCGTCATACCAAAGACTTTAAAATGGTACTTGATACCTCCTTGGTTAACACATAGCAATATAAGGTACGCATCAAGGGTAAAGTGGAGCAATCCAGGGAAAGGAGCAGTGCTCTCTCCTACACCTCGCTGTAGTAGCTATTGAAAAGGGAGCCTTCTGGTCACCATAGACTATGGTCACCAACTTTACTTAACATACTGTGACAAGCATTTGGTACCATGTACTCGTCGTATTGTGAATTGGAGCACGGCTTCGGAATCAACTGGTTTACGCCAACCCGACCTTGACTGATCGTCGATATTCTTGCAACCTCAGTTTCTTGAGCCATCTTATCACTGTAATGTGATCAATTTTCGGACAATAGATATTAGGGTACTTTTGCGGGGTCATAGTCCAATTCGAACCCGTGAATCGTAAGTTTCTAAATGAGATTACATTTCACGTTCAGCTGTGCAGCTTTTAAATCACACACGGTGAGAAGCAATGCCCATGTCAGTGGATGATCTGCAACGATATTAATTACCATAGCAGGTACCTCACACGGATTGAACAGTTTCGGTCACGTGATATACGCGTCGCTGAAAAACACCTTCCAAAAAATTGCAAAACTTTTGACTCACCCTAGCTAGCATTATAAAAAAGCCAGTATACGTATTACGAAAATAATGCAAAACTTTTGACTCACCCTAGTATCATAGAAAAAGCCATGTATCCGTACTACCAAAATATTGCAAAACTTTTGACTCACCTTAGTATTATAGAAAAAGCCATGTATCCGTACTACCAAAATATTGCAAAACTTTTGACTCACCCTAGTATCATAGAAAAAGCCATGTATCCGTACTACCAAAATATTGCAAAACTTTTGAATCACCCTAGTATCATAGAAAAAGCCATGTATCCGTACTACCAAAATATTGCAAAACTTTTGACTCACCTTAGTATTATAGAAAAAGCCATGTATCCGTACTACCAAAATATTGCAAAACTTTTGACTCACCTTAGTATTATAGAAAAAGCCATGTATCCGTACTACCAAAATATTGCAAAACTTTTGACTCACCCTAGTATCATAGAAAAAGCCATGTATCCGTACTACCAAAATATTGCAAAACTTTTGACTCACCCTTGTATCATAGAAAAAGCCATGTATACGTATTACCAAAATATTGCAAAACTTTTGACTCACGCAAATACTAGTTTCTTCAGAACTGTTTTTTTCCTTATTCTGTTATTGCACACTGTTAGCCATAAAGCCATTCCATCTCCTTCTTGCTTTCGTTCTTTTTTTTATGATGACCAGAATTCCTTGAAAATTTCATCCTTCCATCGTCGTGGAGGTCTTCCCAGTGGTCGTTTCCGGTCACTTGGATAATACTCGACAACTGTACTGATCCAACATTTTTCTTTGAACTTTTCGACGTGTCCAGCCAAAGAAAAGATTTGATTTCGGTATTCCAAGATCACGTCCATCACTCTTCTCTGCTCACGAATTATCTTGCTTCAGCCGTGTTCATGCAACGGTAATCTCAGTTTGGTTCTTTCCATAGGTCTCTGTGATGCAGAAAATGCCGCCACGTATTTCTTGTCCAAAATTTCAGACTCTTTCAACAAGTCAGAGTTGACATGAAGTTTTATCTATAACAGGAGGTCATATGAAAATTGATCTCCTTGGTATTCCTCATTTGTGGCGCCTCAGGTACCGATTTATAAACTCAGCCCTACCAAGAAGGTAATGCCTGGGACAGTTGGTTTTGTCTGTTGTCACATTGTAAGCCAGAGTCACTTGAGTAAGAATAGATGAATTAGTAAAAAGAAGCAAGTCGTCAGAAGAAATTAACAGTTCAAAATCTCTTCCAGTGTTCGAGGTGTGACAAAATATCATTGATTTTTCCCTCCGTATCGATCTGGCCGAAATCAAGATCTAACGGTGCACTCCTGTGGTGTAATAGTTATCGTCGTAGGAAATGGACACGGCGAAACGAGTTCAAATCCTGGACGAGACTGATTGCATTTCACATAGCACTAATATCCTTGGGAAAGGTATGAATCCAATTGTTCTCCCTCCAGCTATGGGTAAATAGTAGAGCAGACTGAGTTCTTCAGCCTTGGTGAGGCAAATAGTCAAGAAGGAAAACTCTGAATTCAAACCTGTTAAACTCCGCTTAAAAATTGACCCTGTGTCATATCCTGCCCGAGCGGAGAGGTTGGTAAATATGATATATATATATATATATATATATATATATATATATATATATATATATATATATATATATATATATATATATGTGTGTGTGTGTGTGTGTGTGTGTGATGGATTTTGTGATGCAGTCACTCTCTCTTTTGGTGGCTGGGGTGCGAAGAGACAAACGTTGGAATGAACGGAGAACGAGGAAGGAATCAAAAAGTCCTCTCCCTGAATGGAGTGCATAAAGCAACTGAGTTTCTTACGCTTCACTCGTGTTGTGTCTTGCTGTTTTCCTTTCGAAGTTGATGATGAACACAGCAGTCGTCAGTGACTCTGCTTCCTCGGGGAAAATGATGATTAGGAAATTTGTCTTAGATTTTATCATAGCTGAAAGATCTAGAAAAACGCAATACAAGTTTCAAATAATGAGGAAATTACCCAGTAATAATAATATAATGATATTTACAATAATTCTCTATAAATGGCTTAATGACCATATTTTACATGTGATGAAAAAAAATGGATATTTGTGTAATGTCTTTATATAAAACGCATTGTTTCAGTTTGGTTTAGTTTGATTTGGTTTGGTTTTAAGGCATATTTACCAATGCCAATTTTCTTTATACATATAGACTGTTCTATTTCAAATAATTCAGTTTAGCACAGTTTCAATGACAAAAAACAGTTCTATTTCAAACCATTACGTTTAGCATTAATAGTTTTTTTCTTACACTCAATCAAAGGTAAAACAGTTCTTTTTCAAACAATTCAGTTAAGCATAAATACAGTTTTTTTTGTTTACACACTGTTGAATGTAAAACTGTTCTATTTCAAACAATTCAACTTAGCATAAATACAGCTTCTTGTTTACACAGAGTTATGTGTAAAAACGGTTCTATTTCAAACAACTCAGTTTAGCTGAAGTACACTGTTTAGTTCTATTTGAAAACTGTTTTATTTCTAAGTATTCAGCATTAGTATTGATCCATAGATAGTACCTTACCAGGTGTAACCACTCCGTGCCAGAGTGGAATTGGGAGCAATGGCAATGAAGGAGTATTCTGCATTTCCCGAAACTCCGGCATTGCTGGAGTTTCACTATTTGATTGTTTAGTGTCAAATCCAGGACACTCATTGGGGGAGTCTTACCTTCTGCAGAAAGAAGTCGGTGTATTCTGCAACCTTTCAATGATACGCATTGTATTTATAGCTTTTACATCATTATCAAAAGGGGTTCTCGAAACGTAAAGGCTAAAATGGTAGCGTGCAGCCTCAAAATAAGCCAGTTCGAACTCCAGTCAGGCTATTACGTTCATTTTTTGATTAATACCCTTACAAAAAATTAGAACCTACTTATATCTCGAGCTTTAGGCTAAATAGTATTGCTGCTGTTTTTTTTTTTTTTTTACTAGGACGGGTTTGGCATTAAATAACCTACGAAGATTGATATGTCTTTAAACAAAGAAACAGAACTAAACCAACGATCATAATATATCGCCTCCACGCATAAAATAACCCTAGACGGTTTGACTTACTATGAAAATCAATCAAAACATAAAGCAATTAGATATTTTGATTGCCCAATCGACTGGGGGTGCAGAATACAATGACTTTTTCTCTGCACAGGGTTAAGCCCCCTAAACGAGTGTCCTGGATATGACACTAAACAATTTGGTGGTGAGACTCCAGAATTGCTGGAGCTTTGGGGAATGCAGAGTACCACTTCATTGTCATTGCTCCCAGGTCCACTCTAACCCGAAGTGGTAGCACCTGATAGGGTCCTATCTATGAGTCCAATGTAACTTTTTGACATTTAAACTGAGTGCAAACAAATGACATATACTAAATTGAATTGCTTTAAATAGAACTGTTTGATCATTTCACTTTGTGTAAACAAATGGTTTATGTTAAATTTAATTGCAAGGGATGCATATCAATACTTAAAACAAATCTGTGTAGTAATACTGAATTGTTAGAAATAAAACTGCTTTCAAATAGAACTAATCTCTGTACTTATTCTAAACTGAATTGTTTTAAATAGAACTGTTTTTACACTTAACTCTGTGTAATGTTGACTTATGCTAAATTGAGTTGTTAGAAATAGAACTGTTTGATCTTGTGTATCTACAAAATGCTATATTAAATTCATATGAAAAACAAAATTTGGCATTAAATAACCAAACCAAACGAAACCAAAACAAAGCAGCATTTTGAGGTCAAAATCTTGTGGTCGATTTACATAGCCGGTTGTCTTAAACGCCGCAATTAATGGCGCTTTAAAAATAAATTTCATGTATTCTATAAATTTAGTAAGCATAAGGAAATCATTTTTTAATTCTTATTATTCAGACTTACTAGATTTTTTTCAATGAGTAAAAAAAGAATTCCATTTTTAATTTTTTCTTATTTTCGCCAATGGTCCTGGAGGCCTGGGTTCAATCTCAGATCGCGTCATACCAAAGACTTTAAAAGATGGTACTTGATACCTCCTTGCTTAACACTCAGCAATATAAGGTATGTGTCAAGGGTAAAGTGGAGCAATCCAGGGAAAGAAGTAGCGCCATCCCCTTCACATTAGTGTAGTAGCTATCGAAAGGGAGCCTTCGGGCCGCCCTCGACTAAGGTCGCCTACTTTACTTACTTTTATTATCACAATACACGTTATAGCAGAAATATATGCCAAGTTTTAACTGCCATCTTTGTGATGAAAATGAAATTTGGCAAGTGACAATGGTAGCTCCATTGAGCTAATAGCTTACAATTTTTAAAGACACGTTAAGTTCAGATCCAAACAGGACATTCATTGGGGGGGATCTTACTCCTCTGCAGAGGTGGAACATAATAGCGTGATTGGTGCTCAAACTTTCTCCCTATGACGTCGTTGTCTTGCGCGTAAGCTGCAACGCTTGTCACTCTCTCTCTCTCTCTATATATATATATATATATATATATATATATATATATATATGTTTGCCTTGGTTTAGTGTGACTTTATTTATTCCTAGTTTCGTCATGTTGTGTCTCAGTGATATTTTGAGTCTTTGAAATTTTTTCTTTATTTCTTTGTCTTTGGTTTTCAGGTTCATGAAGTGAAGAAATTTGACGATCATAGTTTAGCCTTTAAAAAAATTCTTTTTAGCCGAAATCACAGATTCTTTCAAGAAGAAACAAAATAATTCATTTTTTGCAATGGACTTTTGTCGTTTCTAATAATGATGATTATTCTCTTCAACAAATAAATTTTTTTTTATTCCGCTTCCAAAAGTGCGACTCTTTAATAAATTCACCAGTCGTTACGTTCTAAGCATAAAAGAAACTCCTAACATTAGTTTCTGTGACACTTTCTACCGATTGTTCTAAATGACGTCACGTTTTCTATGACAATCATTTTCAGGCTCTCATTATTGAGCTACTTCTTTTCAACTTTTGGTTATCTGATTGGTAAAACAGAGAAGTTTCGGAATCATAGATTAGTCATTCTTTAATTCGTTAATTTCAAAATTCCTAGATTCGTTAAAACAAGAAATACAAAAATTTGTTTTAATCCAAGACATTCCGATGGTAATGTTTCTGTATCATTTTACGACATTCCGATGGTAATGTTTCTGTATCATTTTACGACATTCCGATGGTAATGTTTCTATATTATTTTACGGAGACACTGGAAGAAATAGAAATATGTGTCCAGTTGAGTTGGATATGTGAAAAACGTGTATCCAATTGAGTTGACCACGAGACAAAATGTGTGTCGAGTTGAGTTGACCACGAGAAAAAAAATATGTGTCCAGAGAAAAATGGGTGTCCAATTAAATTGACCATGCTACAAAATGTGTGTCCAATTCAGTTGACCGCGAAAAAATGTGTGGCCAATTGAGATGAACATTTGAAAAAATGTGAAAACAACAGAGTTGATCTTTTGAAAAAAATGCGTGGCCAATTTAGTTGACGAAGAAAAAAATGTGTGGCCAAATAAATTAACCAAGAAAATATATGTGGCCAATAGAATTGGCCATGTAAAAAACGTGCGGCCAATTGAGTTGATCTTGTGAAAAAATGTGTCGCCAATTGAGTTGGCCATATGGAAAAATCAGTTGTGATTTTAGTTGATTTTGTAAAAAAATTGATTTATTAAAGGAATGATCTTAACAGTATATCAATCTGAATAGGCTTATTTTATTTCTGGGGGTTAGGGAATCTCATTAATTGTACGTTCATATTTGTATTTTGCTTAGTTCTTTCTTAAGATGTTTTGTACATTGTTCTATCAAATAATAATTTTTAGACTGACCTTTTCGACTTATAGATGGTACTGTAACAGGTACTACAACTACAGGTCGAAGTGAACGTGGAAATAATTGTTATGAAGGGGTACTTATTCACCCATCTGGAGCTTCACCATCTGATGCAGTTTAGTGTCATATTCAGAACTTGAGTGGTCTTAATGCACTGGATGGGAAACAGTCTGCTAATTCTAAGGTCGATTGCCTGGGCTAATAGCCAATTTAGTTAACCATGTTATTTGGTTTGGTTTGGTTTATGGCATATCAACCGTTGTAGGTCATTCAATTACAAATCCTGCTGTTACATATAATTTAGATATATGATTTTAAACGCATTTTGTCAATACACATAGTTAAATAACCAAACAGTTCTATTTCTAACAATTCAGTTTTGCATAAGTCAACAAAGTTAAGTGGTTCCAAATATTACTATCTATCACTAACAATTCAATTAAACATCAGGTATTTGTTTACACATAGTTAAATGATCAAACAGTTCTATTCCAAACAATTCAATTTAGCATAACTCATTTATTTGAACTCATTTTAGGTGCTTGACCCATAGACAATAGATAGGGCCCATTCAAGTGTTATCACTCCGAGCCAGGATGGACCTGGGAGCAATGGCAATGAAACGGTACTCCACATTCCCCAAAGCTCCAGCGTTACTGTTTCTTTACAATCCGATTGTTTTATATCATGTCCAGGACACTCGTTGGGGGGAGTCTTATCTCTTTGCAGAGATGCAGTCAGTGTATTGTACAGCTCAAGCCGGTTGGGTTGTTGACAATGTGAGAAATACATATCTAATTGAGATGACTATGCGAAAAAAGCATAGACCATTTAGGTAATAAAAAATTGCAGCAATAATGGGAAAAATGCGTAGCCAATTGAGTTGACGATGAAAAAAATGCATCGACAATGGAGCTAATTAATGAGAGAAAATGCATATTCAATTGTGTTGGACAAGAGAAAAAGGCACCAATAATTGTATCAACTATGAGAAAAATGCATCGATAATTGCATTGACTACGAGAAAAATGGATTACCATTAATTTTGACTATTGTGTTTACTATGGGAAAAATGAATCACCAATTGTGTTGACTTGGAGAAAAATGTACTAATAATTGTGTTGACAATGCGAAAATACTGCATCGCCAATTGTGTTGGCTTCGAGAAAATATGCCTCGATAATTATGTTGACTATGAGAAAAATGAATCGCCAATTGTGTTGACCTGAAGAAAAAACGAACCGCCAATTGTGTTGACTTTGAAAATAAATGAATCACCAATTGTGTTGACTTGAAGAAAAAATGAACCGCCAGTTGTGTTGACTTGAAGAAAAAAAAATCGCCAATGTTATTGATTTGGACAAAAAATGAATTACTAATTTTTTTTGACTTGGAGAAAAAATGAACCGCCAATTGTGTTGAATTGAAGAAAAAAATTCATAGCCAATTTTGTTGACTTGGACAAAAAAGAATCGCCAATTGTGTTGATTTGAAGAAAAAACGAATCGCCAATTTTGTTGACTTGCACAAAAAAAGAATCACCAATTGTGTTGACTTGGAGAAAAAATGAACCGCCAATTCTGTTGACTTGAAGAAAAAACGAATCGCCAATTTTGTTGACTTGGACAAAAAAAGAATCGCCAATTGTGTTGACTTGAAGAAAAAACGAATCGCCAATTTTGTTGACTTGGACAAAAAAAGAATCGCCAATTGTGTTGACTTGAAGAAAAAACGAATCGCCAATTTTGTTGACTTGGACAAAAAAAGAATCGTCAATTGTGTTGACTTGAAGAAAAAATGAACCGCCAATCGTGTTGAACTGGAGAAAAAAAATTAAAAGCCTATAACGATATTTTCTAATTTCTCACGAGTCGAATCTCTTAATAGTAAGAAGACTGATTTCTTTGTTTAATGGCATATAAATATTCGTGGGTTATTTAATATCAAAGCCGCCCTTGTAAAAGAGCGCCAGTGGTACAATTCGACCCATTGCTGAGAAGATAATGGGGTTCATACGTTTCCCAAGAAAAAGTCAATCTAATCTCGTAACTGGAACTCGAACTTACGTACTATAATGTTCTGCATATTAGCCACTCTGCCAACTGCATAGAAAACCGAATTTTTTGTTCAAGGAATAAATTCATTTCATACTGCGTTTGTGTCTCTATTCATAATCATTATTTAGTTCTTGACAAATTCAACGTTTGTTCCATTTAATGTGTGTTTTCCGTCTGTTTACAAAATACTAAAACAAAAATGGAGAAAATTACTTGCAAACAATATAATGGGACATTATTTTCCCAACAACGAAATAATGATATTTGGAATAATTAATTGTAAATGACTTAATAATCGCATTTTACATGTGATGAAAATGCTGGTCGTGTTTGGGTAATATGTCATTACTCCCTATGACAATTACATTGTATTTATTGCACGTACATCGTAATAGATGCCTCATGGTGTAATGGTTAAAGTGACGGACTGCGGAATCGTAGTAAGCTAGTTCGAATTCCAGTCGCGCTATTACGTTCACTTTCGGGCAAGGTATGGACCCCCAGCTATTGGTTAAATAGTACCACTACTGTTCTTCTGGGAGAATGGCTTTGGCATTAAATAACCTACAAAGGTTGATATGCCATTAAACAAAGAAACTAGGCACAGATGTAGAGGATCCAATGCGGATCAACGTTTCAGTTCTAATGAACCTTCATCAGGTCTATGAGGGATGATATTAATGAAGTTATTAGAACCCAAACGCTATAGAGTCGACTCTGCTTCTCAATAAATCTCTCCTTCTACTTTGATTACCTTGTTATCAATTTTTCTTCATATATTTGCGGATTACACTCCATTATTTACTTCCATATATATATATATATATACAAATTTCGTGGAATATAATAGACATTTTCTGTCTAAAAAAAAATTTCCTGTTGATCCTTTAATATTGCCATATTGATTTTATAGTATTCGGCGGGAATTGATTGATATATTTTCCATAATTGTCTATTTCCCAAGTACTTTCTCCCCGACTTTTGGCCATCATCAGGGGAGGATATATTACAAAAGTGATGTAACTTTTGCATGGACCAGATGCTCTTCTTCTTATAAAGTAATAATGTACATCCCCATCTATGGATTAAAAGAGTCACTGCTGTTTTTCTACAAGGCTGAAATAGCATTAACCAACCCATGAAGATTGATTTGCTATTAAAACAACGAAAACAAACCTACCAGATCTATAGTTTGATTTTTCATGTCAACTCTTCTTAATTGAATAAAGATGTCTGTCATTTTTCAAGACAGAAGTCTGTCATTTTTTAATACAGATGTATGTCATTTTTCAATACAGAAGTCTGTCATTTTTTTCATACAGAAGTCATTTTTTCAAGTCATACAATATTTTAAATAGCAAATAACCGAAATAATTTGTATGGTAGTAATTTGTAGAGCCCCAGCAATGGATTAAAAAATATCTGCTTAAAAATTATTTGTATTACAAAAGAATACTAGGAACCATATAAGTGTTTTAAAATTATTTGTTTTAAGAACCGTTACTTGCAGCTATTATTGTTTACTAAGGATTATTATTATTAATTACTTGAAACCATATAAAGTAAGTAAACTTGTCTCCCTTAGTCGAGGGCAACCAGAAGGCTCCCTTTTCAATAGCTACTACACTGGGGTGTAGGGGAGGGGGCTACTCCCTTCCCTGGATTGCTCCACTTTACCCTCAATACGCACCTTATATTGCCAAGTGTTAAGCAAAGATGTATCGAGTAAAGTCTTTGGTGTGACGCGATCTGGGATTGAACCCAGGTCTCCCGGACCATTGGCGAACACTCTACCCACTAGGCCAATGAGCCGATTAAATGGAACCATTTAATTACTTGCGAAATGTAGTCATATATTTGTGAGCAAACAAATAATAACACCGGACAACACATTTTTTGAAAATTTCACTTTGATGAGTTTTTTAGGGTTTTTTTTTTCCTATTTTTGATTGGCTGCTTTCAAACATGGAAACGATTTTGTTCTATCTGTTTTAGTTTTCATGTAATTTGAAGTATTAAATTTTGTCTTTTTGCTGTAAAATAAATTACTTACGCGTATATAGTATCGACACGACCGCAACTGCTATATGGATGCACTACTTGGACGCTGACTAAACGGCTGGAGAAGAAGCTAGACGGCAATTATACAAGAATGTTGAGAGCGATATTGAACAAGTCCTGGCAGTAACACCCCACTAGGCACCAACTATACGGTCACCTACAACCTATAACGAAAACTATCCAAGTGGACCCCCGGATATGGCCAATCAAAAGCAGGACGACCAGCTCGAACATACATACAGCAGCTATGTGAGGATACGGGATGTAACCCTGAGGACCATCCAGAGGCGATGAATGATAGGGAGATGTGGAGAGAGAGGGTCAGGGATATCCGTGCTGGCCGCATGACATGATGATGATGATGATGATGACGCGTATATGGTATCAATAGAGATATCTAATTTTATTTTGTTTTCTTATGTGAGATTTGATCATATTTACAAGGAGACATCAATGTGTGAACAACCCTGGCGCTTTCAGCTATATTTGTGGTTATTTTACGTTTATTCGTCGGAGGCACAATATAACATCTTTTGTGAAGCAAGCCTATAAAGTGAACTTCGGACTTACTCTTGGTGACCAAGATAAGAAATAGTATCCACATACTATGTGTCATAACTGCGAAAAAAATGCTTCGTAAGTGGACGAAAGGGAAACCCTTAACTGTGTTGAATAATGTATTTTTTTTTACCTCTTCTTTTATTCGTAGGACGGCGTTCACTGTCTTCAAGGGGTTTAGTATGTTTTAGTTTCTGCCATCTTCAAGGGGTTTGGTATATTTAGTTTCTGCCATACGACAATCCATTGGCAAGACTAATTTTTAAAGATAGGAGAAACTCCATTTTGAAATTATAATTAAGGAAAATGATCCCTCATCTTTGCAACCTGTTTGCAGTAAGAGTTATTAAGCCCTTTTTTAAACCATAGACCGCAAAGTAGTGGATTATGGTCTGTCTTCAAAATGATATATCTTCCATGGATGAATCTTTAGCGAAAAGGAATGTTTGTTACCATTTTTATTGAAGAAATGTCGTTATGTATTCTTATGCGCGTTGTTGGTTACGTTGTTATTCCCGAGCTAATTGTTGTTGGAAAATAAAGGAGGATGAAGACGTAAGAAGATGCCATTGGGTTTTATATGAAGGTTTTTAATGGCAGTATGGAATAAAAGATTCACGTTTATGCTGCAAGTGTCGTAGGAAGGAAAGGAGGAAATATAATTGTTACAGTTGAGAAAGCATTTTAGCAGCTAAATGCCTGAACGAAGATGGACATCGTTATGTCAAAGTATTGTTTAATGTGATTGTGATATGTCGCTATAAGTGCAGCAAAAGTCGTGTTGCTGGTTAAGGACCGGAACGTTATAGTCACCATGGGTTTGTGGTTATGGTTGTTTCCGGGAAAAGCGTGAATGTCTCCAGAAAATGTTGCCCAGAGATGAAGTAGCTGGGTGTAGGAGCGTGGTTTGGCATCGCAGTTGACATAGTTAATACTGGAGGCGACTAAAAGTTGTTCCTGTGTGTGGCGTATTGAATTCATCTAATTCATATTCAACTGGAAACCCTTGGTCTAAGAGAATAGACGCAAGGGGTCTATAAATTAGACGGCTTTCCTCATGGTGGTGGTGGTGCTGCTATTCAAGAGAGCGGACAGTCATTACGTCTGTCCTGAACGAAGAAGTTCTGAAGAAAGAGAAAGTACTTTGGCGGCTTTCCCCAATATGTGCTGCCCGGAAAGACGATCCGAGCTGAATAGGATAAGTCATCCTGATTGGGTGAAAATATGCGTCGACCCTAACGGTCGAATTAGATAACGCGCCAAACAACAATACGAAATTCTTTCTGCTACAAATCTATGGAATTTGGTTACTGCAAAAATAAATTCCAGTGCTTTCTTCTCAATCTGAGAGTAGTTTTTTCTGCTTGTAACAGCATCATGGATGCTCGGGCGATTGGTTTTCGTGATCCGTCTTCCATTTTGTATAATATGTAGGCTCCAGTACCGTACGAAATAACATCACTGGCCACAATGATTTCATGGTCTGGATTATTATGTGTAATGAATAATTCCGATATAAGGACTTCTTTTTCGAATGCTTCCTGGTATTCAGTTGTCTCGACCCGATCTTTTTCTTTTTTTAGTAATTCATTTAGAGGAGCTTACAAACTGTGCATGTTAGGCACAAACACATTGACGTAATTTGCTAGACCAAGAAAACTTTGAAGTGAAGACACGTTTTCAGGAGCGGGTATGTTTTTTTTATCGTACTAGCTCGCTCTGGGTCTGGTCCTCTACCGTCTTCGTCTATAATTTGGCTAAGATATATTTTTTTCATAAAAAAATACACTTTCCCACTTTTAGCTTGAATTCATAGTCGTGGATTCTCTTGAAGACTTCGTACACATGTTCTTTATGTTGCTCGGAGCTTTGACTATTCATGAGAATAAACTCTATTGCAAATTCTAGTCCACTAAACATGGTGTCAATGATATTGGAAAATAGCTGGCGTGACCTTGACCCCGATTAGTAATCGTTCCAAATTGACAAAACCCCTATGGGTGTTTAAACTTGGCAGCTTCGATCACTCCTCATCCACAGGTATCTAGAGATAGGCATCACTCAAATCGATTTTTGAAAAAAAAATTTTGAAGCAGAGTTTTGTAAAGATCTCTTCTGGACGCGGGAAAGGGTAGTGGTAATCTTTTAGTGCATTGTTCAATTCTGTGGAGAAATCTACACAAACACGGATCTCTTTACTTTTTTTCTTAACATAGACCGTAGGTGAAGCTTACTCAATGTATTCCACTTTTGATAGTATTCGTTTCAGTCTGTTTAATTCCTCGTCGATCTGATTTAACGATGTGAATGGCACATTTCTTTTCGTTTTAAAAACTGGTTGGATATTTGGTATCAACTCTAACTTGGCGGGCATCTTACATCTGTCAAGTCCACTGGAGGACTTCAGGGAACGTTCCTTTTAATTCTTCTTTTAACATTTAAATTTTGTATTATTTAGCAGAAAGAATTTATGGGCATATCCCATAATTGGAATTGTTCCATCCAGTCAGTACCGAAAAGACTGTTTGTGTTTCTCATCACAAACATTTTTAATTTCAAGGTTTTTTCTTTGAATGTGACGTTTGTAAATTTATTCGCCCACAAATCTAATTTTTTCCCAGTCATACTTCTCGAGATTTTGTAAGTTTTTATCTGAGTCGGTTGGCCCAATATCCTCCACGTATGGAATTTTTTTATCGATACATCTGATCCCAATTTGAGTTACTTAAGGAGGTGCCCGTGGTGTAATGGTTATAGTCGTAGGAAGTGGACACGGCGACTCGCATTCAAGTCCTGGACGAGACCGATTGCATTTCACATAGCACTAATACCCTTGGGAAAGATATGAATCCAATTATTCTCCCTCCAGCTATGGGTAAATAGTAGGGCAGACTTGTTTCTTCAGCCTTGGTGAGGCAACTAGTCAAGAGAAGGAAAACTGTGAATTCAAACCTGTTAAACTCCGCTTAAAAGTTGACCTTGTGTCATATCCTGCCCGAGCGGAGGGGTTGGTAAATAAGAATACTTTTACTAAATATTTGAACCTGAACAAATTTCCTCATGTCTCAGCCTTCTGATTCGTCAGTCTTAGCAATTTTAACGAAACTATTTTTCTTTTTAGCTCTGCTACGTGTGCCTTTGTGTCCGAATCGGTCACAAGTTAGATACTTTTTAAATCTGTATTAACAGTCCTTATACCAATGCAACTACCCACAGCCAAAGCATGGTTTAGGGGCAAAACACTTTGTCTTTTCTTCAGTTTGCCCGATTTTGTTGATGACTGGTTTTGTTTTTTGTTGCGTAATTTTTTTTTATATGAGATACGCTGCTTTCCTCGGTGTCTTTCGGGTTTTGGCGAACACTAACTAAACGGTGGCGATTTTTTGCTGCGTTAAATTTCCGAGCTTATTAAGAATCCATCGTCTGATTTCTGCGTCTTTGTTGGATATTAAACCCTGTAAGAAGATTAAATGTTATATTTTGACCTTCGACCCGGCCAAAAATGCTATTCCAAGGTGATACACCGGAAGGAAGTGACACATTCCAATGGCCAGTAATCGAAAGAGATCACGTGGGTGGATTAAGGCTTATGATATGGGACAAGGTGAAGGTCCCATTGTGCCACTACTGTGATGCACCGGAAGAGAGTAACCTCTGAACAGCATGACAGTTATTTCCGCTTGATGACGATTAAACATTCGATTTCAAAGATCCAGTGGGCGATCGTGTGGGCGTTGAGTTATTATATAATTGAGTTGAGTTCGGGGTGCCAAAGCAGTTGCCAGGAGATTTCCAGACAGTAGAGACCAGATGTGGTAAGGAAGGCCACACCCGACCGAGGGGGCCCTCGGAAAACCCCCGATGGAGTGGACCCCAACATCAAGAGAACAAGAAAGACACAACGTGACGGTCATAACAGCGGGGTCAAAATATGAAGTTTATGTTCGGTCTCCAGCACCCTCTCACATGCAAAGCTTGAACAACCCTTCCAAACCTTACAAATAAAGTGAGAGGTAAATATATTTGAAAAGAAGTCTTCTTGCGTCTTCCTTCCTGCGTTTTTATCCTTCTTGCGTCTTTATCGTTGTGTCGCTGTGAATTATTCTACATATATATGTGCATGTATGTAGATGGGAATCTACATATGTGACTATATAACATAAGCATTTGAATTTATTATGACCCAATTCAAATAATTTGTATCATCGCTGTGTTTGTTTACTACGCTAGTGAAGGTTGTGTCATCTTCGTCGTCTTTCCTTGTGAAATTCATGTATTTCCATCTTTTATGGAAGAGAGACGTCTTTGTGCTGAATAATTCAGTTAACAATTGTACCTCTTCAGTGAATGTCAGGTCGCTGGGGGTTTTTTTTTGGGGGGGGTAATATATAATTGACAAATTTGGTATGTTCGACTATATCTTATTTTCTTAGTAGTAAACTAACCTTCTTGAAATCGGCCCAGTTTGCGCAGTAAGTGGTATAGAGATCTTCGTATCAGCTAAAGTACGAAGGAAATGTAATTTCGTCTTCAGAGACGTAAGTGAAATTATTGATTGCGCTCCAAATTGCGTTTTGAGAAAATGCATTTTCATTTTCAACATTCTGACCCCGATTGGATTGCTCGAATAATTTTTTCTGTTCTTTTTGGATACGAAGAAACATTTCCTCGAATTTTTGTTGCCTGATCTCGGCAGATTTATCCAACACAAGTTTATGTCTTTGAATTTCAATACGTAGGAGGATCATTAAATATGTTTCAAGACTTTTTTCGCATGGGCACTTTTATTGATAGTACACACATGAAACTCCAGTCCTCTTCCACGTAATCTCCTCCGGCTGCAATGTACTTGTAGTACCATTCCAACAACCTCTGGAAGGCCCCATCGAAGTCCTCTTGTGTGAGTGTGTCAATGACCTTCGTCCGAGCCGCTTTCATCTCCTTAATTGTCTCATAACGACAGCCTCATAGCAAATAAGCAAAAGTCACTGGGAGTAGGGTCTGGACTATAGGGAGGGTGATGAACTGTCTTGATGCCCATCTTGGTCAAATAGTTTGTGACAATGATGGAGTTGTAGACTGGTGCATTGTCCTGGTGGAAATGCCACTGACCCGATTTGAAGAGTGCTGGTCTCTTCCGTCGGAATCTCTTCCTGAACTCCCTTAAAACCACAACATATTAACCCTAACCCTTTGGCCAATCAACTCTAGTGTGTTGACTTCCTTACTCCTCCCACACCTCTCATCCTCCCTCACAGACTCCCTGCCTTCCTTGAATCTCTTATGCCACTCAAAAACTATCTTTCTTCTAAAGTGTCAGATTGCATTTTTGAAATTCACCAGCTGTGACAATCAGGCTTTAGTAGGGTGTATTCCAATTCCTGCTGTAGCTGTTCATTTGAATCTGAAATCATAAAAATTAGTCAGTGATATCATAAGATGTATAACAATGACATACTGAATTTTCAAGAGTCTACGACAATCTTAAATGCCTGTACAAAAAAAGTTTTGAAACTTATTGAAGGCACCACGTAATTCTTCCATTCTCTTCTTATTTTCCATTTGCGGTTTTGTTCATGCTGATACTTAATCAAGTCCAACATAGCGCTTTTAAATTCCTCCTGTTGAGCCTTTTTAATATACGAAAGGCTTGCGTGCTTTCTTTTTTTCGTACGTAATCGTACGCGAATTTTTCGACTGGACGTTAAACCTTTCCGAAAAATAAAGTTGTTTTCTTTTTTAAATGTTTTTTTTATGTCATCTTTAAGGGAAAAATTGAGGAATAAAGTCAACCTTTTTATCCTCGTGTTTGGAAAATGACTGGAGTTTTTTTCCTATTTCAAAACTAATTCTTATTTGTAGAAAATCCTATTTTCTGTTATGGCGGATATTCTTTTCTCTGTTTGGCGAAGCCTGGTGTGTGGTATAAGGACCTCGTAAGTTCTTCAGTTTTCTCGTCGCCAGTGTTGTGGGCTTGAAGGGACTTAAATGAAGAACCCAAAGAGATGTAAGGTTTACAGTAGTATATATTTAGGGAAATACAAACGGTAACAATTTCCGGTTACTGACTCGATTAGCTTGGCTCGTTTATCGAGCCAGTCATTGTTTATAGTGTCGTGGAGGGTTCATGGAGTATCGTCATGGGGTATATCACCATAACATATATATATATATATATGTGTGTGTGTGTGTGTGTGAGTAGTTCGGCTGCAATTGTTCATTTAAGCATGTTTCATTGAATAGTAAAGACAGATTTTGTCTGTATAATTTATTTAAGATCCTTTCGAGTTTCCTGATAAGTGTCTTAGTTTTGAAATGGTTTTGGTATCAAAAAAATATTCCGTATTCCTTGATTGTATTCTGTTTCTGTTGATAGCGTTCTGTATTTAAATTAATCAGCAACTCAGTTTTATCCAACTCTGCATTCGCATATTCTTGTTATGTTATAAAAAAACTTTCAACAACCTTTCCAAACTCATTTGAAAAAAATAATACTCCTTACATATGCAAGCAACCCCTAATGATGGCCTATGAAGGGTCTGAAAGCGCTCGGGACAATTTTGGTAAATTCATCCTCCAATTCCAACCTGTAACCAAGACACTTATCAGGAAACTTGAAAGGATCTTAATAGAATTATATAGACAAAATATCTCTTTATTTTATAATCAAACACGCTGAAATGAAAAACTGCTGCCCAACTACACACACACGCACACACAGACACATACACACACACACACATATATATATTAGGGTGCATCAAATGCCCAACTTTTTCGAAAATTTTAAAGGATTAATTTGACTCCAGTTTAGTCTTTTTTTATTTGTATAAATAGGCTTTCATGCAAAAAAATTGTGGAATTTTATTTACTTTTAATATCATCACATGGTCATTTTATGTTTATAATATTATGCCGTATATAAATGTTTTATCACATTTTGGAGGATATAAGAAAAACTAAAAAGAAATTTGTAAATGGTTCGTTTTATGACTTTGAGTGTTCACCAATGGCCCGGGAGACCTGGGTTCAATCCCTGGTCAAGTCATACCAAAGACTTTAAAAATAGTACTTGATGCCTCCTTGCTTAACACTCAGCATTATAAGGTACGGATCAAGGGTAAAGTTGAGAAATCCCGGGAAAGGAATAGCGCCCTTCCTCTACACCTTGGTGTAGTAGCTATCGAAAGGGGAGCCTTTTTGTCACCCTCGACTATGGTCGCCAACTGTACTTTACTTACTTAGATAGATGTGGTTCATAAGCCTCAATAAAAATTCCTGAATTGTTGATATACTATAATTTTAAATGTAATGAAAAATATGGATTTCTACTCAGATTATTAATCATATATATTATTAAAAGCAGGTAAAGCTGTAATTATTGTAACATATTCACCTTCGACCCAGCCGTCAATCGAGAAACAGGTGCATCCGGTCGAAGATATCAAGATATAACCTTGACCGTGGACGAGTTGAATTCGGTGCAAATGCGACGCTCACAGGAAGTAGGTGGGTGTCAAACAATTACATAACCCGGTGCCACAGAAAGTTGAGTTAGTTGGAGTCAGTTGCAGTTGAAGTTCGAGTTGCAGTTCGAGGCAGTAAGAACCAGCTCCCAGCAGATGGCTTGGGCCCTCGGGACCCCCGCTTGAGCAGCCCAGCAGAATGAGAAGGAAGTCCTGCTAAAGACAGAGGAACTTGGGGTCAATATGTTGCAGTCTGTTCAGTCACCAACTCACCTCTCACACACAACCCTTTCGCAACCCTTTCGAGTATAAAGTGTGCGACGTATATTTTTCTAAAGAAATGTGTTCGTTCGTCATTATTGTTGATTATGTTTCCGCATATATATGTATACGTATAGTTGTATAACGGCTATACAACATTATTTTTTAGAAGAATGTGTATGAAGAGTTGGAATTATTCATATGATTATTCCAATAAAAATATTTTAATAAAAATATTATATCAATATAAAGCTAAACAATAAGGCATGATATTACACCTACTTTGCCAAATGTTGTATATTGATCTCTGACCCGGCCAAGATGTCATAAGAAGAAATGCAACAGTGTAAATAACAGGTACATCAGGTCGAAGATATCAGGAGATCAGGTTGACCTTGACTGTCGAGGGGTTGAATTGAGTGCGAAATTGTGACGCTCACCGGGGTTAGGTGGATGTCAAATTATTATATAACCCCAGTGACAGGAATTTCAGATCAGTTGGAGAGAAGATGCTGGAATGAGAACCATGTTCCAACAGAGGCTGGGCTCCAAGGCCCCCGGTTGAGCAGACTAGGAGAACGGGAAAGAAAGGCCGTGATAGCCAGAAGAGTTTGGGGGTTCAATATGTTGCAGTCTTTGTTCGGTCTCCAACTCCCTCTCACACACAACCCTTTCAGCAGAGTGAGAGGTATATTTTTCTAAAGAACTGTGTCCGCTCGTCTTTATTGCACCGTTATGTTTCTGCATGTAAAATGTGTGTATAGTTGGTCATGGCTATACAACGGAAAAAATATATCCTGAAAAAAAAATTTTTGATGTAAATACTATGTTCATTGATATTGATATTGAAGTGCCATGTGGTTTTATAAGGCAACATCAAAATAACTCTATTTTTGTAAATAAATAACTATTTTATATAAAAAAAAGTAACTAAGTAAAATTGCCGACAAACCCCATTTTTAATGTCAGGACATTTGATGCACACAAATATATATATAATTTCTTTTTTTGCTGATGGTCCAAAGAGAGAAAAAAGTAAATATTTCAAAATGAATAGGTCCAGTAAAAATTTGTATTTTAAAGAAATATTTTTTTCTTATATATGAGTATGTTTCGAGTCGTTGAACATATGTGGCAAAAGGCAATATGAATGGGGAGCCCAGTGAGACTCGAACTCACTGGTGTGGGTTTGTAAGTCGAATTCATATGGCCTTGTGCCACATATATTCTCTGACGAAAGCAACAGCTGGAAACATACACAATATAAGAACGAAATAAATAATTCCTAAAAAACAATAAAAATCTTTTTGTCGACCTCTCCATTTTGAAATATATATATATATATATATATATGTGTGTGTGTGTGTGTGTGTGTGTGTGTCTATTTGTGTGTGTCTCTGTACTGAGGAGTCATGCACGTAGATTTGATAATATCAATTCTGATTTTATAAAATCTGTAGAAATGAAAAAAATCTTAGTACCATTTGTGTAGAAAAAAATCAATTGTTTGGTTTGGTTGGGTTTTATGGCATATCAACCATCGTAGGTTATTTAATGCCAAATCCTTTTTGTACATATATATTAGATATAAATGATTTGGTTTGGTTGGGTTTTATGGCATATCAACCATTGTAGGTTATTTAATGCCAAATCCTCTTTATACATATATATTAGATATATATGATTCGGTTTGGTTAGGTTTTATAGCATATCAACCATTGTAGGTTATTTAATACCAAATCTATTTTTCTAAATATAAACAGTTCTATTTCAAACAATCCAGTTTAGCATAACTACACAGTTTAAATGTCAAAACTGTTATATTTCAAAGAATTCTGTTTAGCATAAGTACAGAGTTTCAATGCCAAAAATAATTCTATTCAAACAATTCAGTTTAGAATGCAAAAACAGTTCTATATCAAGCAATTCAGTTTAGTATATGTGCGCAGTTTAAATGTCAAAACAGTTCTATTTCAAACAATTCAGTTTAGCAAAAGTACACAGTTTAGTTCTATTTTACCTATAGATAGGACCGTATCACATGCTACCACTCCGGGCAAGAGAAGACCTGGGAACTATAGCAATGAAGGTGTACTCCGCATTTCCCAAAGCTCCAGGATTCCTGAAGCCTCACTATCAGATTGATTAGTGTCATATAGGGGACACTCGTTGGGGAAGTCTCATCTCTCTGCAGAGATTTAGTCAGTGCATTCTTTAGCTCCAGTCGACTGGGTAAAATAAAAATTTATATTAAATAAACATGGTGAAATGTATTTTTTATAGGTGATATTGCACATATTTGAACAACCCGTACACAATTCCAAGAAATGATAATGGAAGCGGTGGATAGCAGCAAGTTGAAACGTGTGCAAATATTTCTGAGATGGCAATGTAAAGGGGGTCGCCATTTTGTCTGGAGCCAGGTCAGATAGAAGTGAGAAGTTCATAATTTATGGAGGCAATGGAATAATGCCATCTTGTCTGACTCTTTACTGAGAAAAATATTGACTTTAATAGCAAAAAGGCATTATTCAAGGCTACCTTACGAATATTTTTTTTTATTGTTCCTTTTTTTTGTGCGATATCTCAAAGGTTGTTTTCGATTTTTGTGATGTGAATGGGATTTTATTCTTTCTTTTCACCTCGTTACTTTTCTTCGTTATCTTTTGTGCTTCCCCATTTGACACTTTCATATTAGTTAACCTTTTCATTGTTGTTGTTGTCATGTTTTGTTTTCTTTGGATTTTCTCTTTTTCTTTGAATATTTTTCGCTTTCTTTTGAGTTCATGGAATTATATATATTTTTCTCATAAAAAAGTTACACATTTTTTTTTTCATTTCTTTCTCTTTTTTTCGTTTTTTCTCTTTGTTTTTCTTTCATTCCGGCGATTTCATTCTTTCTTTCTGGCTCTCTTTGGTATGCTTTTCTCCTATTTCTTTCTTTCTTTCTTTCTTTCTTTCTTTCTTTCTTTCTTTCTTTCTTTCTTTCTTTCTAGTTTCTCTTTCTTTCTTTCTTTCTTTCTTTCACGATGCATTTTCTTTCTTTCTTTCACGATGCATTTTCTTTCTTTCTTTCTTTCTTTCTTTCTTTCTTTCTTTCTTTCTGTCTGTCTTTCTTTCTTTCTTTCTTTCTTTCTTTCTTTTTCTTTCTTTCTAGTTACGCATTCTTTCTTTCTTTCTTTTTCACGATACATTTTCTTTCTTTCTTTCTTTCTTTCTTTCTTCGCGTTGCATCTTCTTTCTTTCTTTCTTTCTTTCTTTTTCGCTATGCATTTTCTTTCTTTCTTTCTTTCTTATTAACTTTTTTTCTCTTTCGTGTTCTTTCCATACAACTTGATTCCTTCTCTATTCCCAATGTTTAAATACCAACAAAAAAAAAGAAGAATTAACACACACACACACACACACACACACACACACACACACACACACACACACACACACACTCAAAATAAAAAAAAAGAAAAGAAAAGAAATCATGAAGAACAATGCGACTGACATGGAAGCCCCGTTATTTCTATAAGATTTCTAATTACCATTATTTTCAGGATTTCACCGTCTCTTTATATTTTTTTTCTTCCCCAAGTCAATAAAATTGATTTCATTCCTTACTGAATTCTCGTTTTAGATTCAAGTCAAGGTCTTCAAGTTGAAGTGCATTTAAACAGATTATTATCTGACAACATCATTGGCTTGCTGACAATTGCCACAAGAGATCGAGGTGGCATAGCTCACTCGTAACAATACTCAGCTAATGGAACAATCAAACAAAAATGAAATTAAAAATGCTGCTTCATATGTCTCTTCACTTAAATATGATGACAATCTCTTTAGTGTCTGCATAATTGTATAATCTAATATATAATAACATGCAAAAACACGCACGCACATACACACACACACACACACATGCGTATATATATATATATATATAAACAGAGAGAGACACAGAATGCTATTACAATATTAAATCTCTGCGTTTGTTTGTAACCGAATTATTGAGAAAATGACATTTGGTTTGGAATTGATTCGGCAACGGAGTACCGAGTTAAGGGTAAATTTTAGGTATTACAACTTGGAAAATTTTCAGGTCTTACACAAGCCTCTACAGTTATCTCCCTTGCCTTTCGTTTCTTTTTTTTTTTTTTTGAATCATATGAAGACTGCAAACATTTTTCCTCATGGGAAATATGTTTAAAAAAAACGGGATAAATCTAAATTTTCATGATTAGCTCTATTATTCAATCACCTTTTCATTAAAATTCAGTCCTATATATGAGAACAAGAAAAGAAACGACAAAGAATCTATGATTTGCTTCATGCCGATACCAAGCCAAAAGCAATTTTCGAAATAATTGGAGTTTCTTTATGGCCTACATCAAGCCCAGACCTTAACCCCCTGTATTACGGTATATGGGATGTTTTAGAAAACAAAGGAAATGCAACTTATCATCCAAATATTGAATGAATTAAGATTGCTATTGAATAGGAAGGAATAAAATGTCTGAAGAATTTATTTTGAAGGGATATACATCATTTGAAAGGCGAGTTGAACCCCTTTTATCCCCTCAATATCAGTATGTGTAAGGGTACAAAAACGGAAAAGAAATAAACCCCGAGTTGTAGTATAGGTTAGATACTACCACTACCGTTCTTCGACAAGGATGGCTATGTGTCAAACAAAGAAAAGTAAACTTTTGTTAAACCTACATAGATAATATATATATATATATATATATATATATATAAATTCGTTGGAATAGATACATTGAAAAATAAATACTTTTTTGATATATATATATATATATATATATGTATAGTTAAAAACGAAGGTAATATTGAATAAATTTACTGTTTTGTATCAATCTTTTTATTTTGTTTTTTATTTTTTTGAATTAAAATTAATTTTCTTTTATAACAGAGACATTCATTATTATACTAGAATATTCCTAATTTTTCTTCTGCACCTGCATATATATGAATAAAGTTGGCAACTGTCGTCGAAAGGCTCCCTTTTCAATAGCTACTTCTCCGATGAGTACGGAAGGATTCCTCTCCTTTCTCTGGATTGCTCCCCTGACCCATGATACGTACCTTATAGTGTTGAGTGTCAAGCAAGGAGGTATCAAGTACCATTTTTTGAGGCTTTGGTATGACTCGACCAGGGATCGAATCCCGGTCACCTGTGTCATTGGTGAATACTCTACCTATATATATATATATATCGTTATGTTTGGTTTGGTTTGATTTTATGGCATATCAACCCGTTCT
>OY757943.1:51739638-51759638 GCA_963585895.1 Sepioteuthis lessoniana | reverse complement strand
TTGTTTATTATATAAAAGGAAAATTATATTATCATCATTTGTTCTCTTTTGAGAGTTTTTCACACCAGCGTTAGCTGATGGTTTGAGTGACAGCAAGTCTCCTTAAGTCTCCAGGACCCTTCTCAGTATTCTGGCCGATCTCAATAATGCAGTAGCTTAGATAGTCTCCATTCGTCCTATTATTTCCAAGTCTTCCAGTCCTTGTACTTAACCTTTGGTAACTGTACCAAGAGTAATAATTACAATTGGTATTATCGTCACTTTCATGTTCCACAGCTTTTTCAGTTCCTTAGCAAGGTCGAGGTACTTATCCCTCTTTTCACATTCTTATAATTTCACTCTGTCGTCCGCCGGGACATTAAAGTCTAAAATTCTGTAAGTTCTCTTTTTTTTTGTTGATTATTATTATTATTATTATTTTACTCCTTTAGAGTTTTTCACATCAGTGTTAGCTGATGGTTTTTCACTAGAGTTTGAGTGACAGCAAGTCCTCTCAAGTCTCCAGGAATCGTCTCAGTATTCTGGCCGTTCTTAGCAATGCTGTCGTTTGGATAGTCTCTACCCGTCCGCCAACTTCCAAGTCCTCCAGGCCTTTTAATAATCCTTTAGTTACTGTGCCTAACGCACCAATCACAATTGGCACAATCGTTACTTTCATGTTTTCACAGCTTTTTCAATTCTCTAGCAAGATCGAGGTACTTATCCTTCTTTTCACTTTCCTTCAGATTTATTCTGTGGTCCGCCGGGATAGCAAAGTCAACAATTTTGCAGATTCTCTCTCTTTTGTTGATTATTATGAGGTCTGGTCTTCTGGCCGGGATTAGGTGATCCGTTTGTATGTTAAAGTCCCATAGGAGTTTATGCGAGTAATTTTCTCGGACAGGCGCCGGGTTGTGCATATACCATTTGTTTGTATGGTCGAATTGGAATTTCCGGCACATTATTATTATTATTATTATTAATTTAAATTCTGTGGTGTCATTGAAATAATTATAAATTTTAATATTATTAAAGTATTTATTATTTTTGGATGTTTTTTACGCTTGATTCATCATTTATATTAGTTTAAATTTAAAATGATTGTGAATATAGAAAAACCCTGGCCGTTAAAACATTGGTTTTACGTTTAGAATTTCCTGTTCGTGGTGAAATAGTCAACGTTGCATTAATTTTCATAGTATCTTATCTCTCAGTCTTTATCTCTCCCTCTTTCTACACCCTCTTCTTTCTTTCTTTCTTTCTTTCTTTCCTTCATGTTGTTATTCTTCTTGAGAGAGAATCTTCCTTTCCTTATACCCTTTCTTTCTATCTTTATTTTATTCCTTCTTCTTTTTCTTTCATTAACGCTCATTCCCTACCCATCCTACCTCTCCCTCCTACTCTTATTCTTCTTCTTGCAGTCTTTTCTATTTTTCTTTCTTTTATATACATTTCACTCTTCTTCTTCTTCTTCTTCTTCTTCTACTTGCCATCTTTTCTATTTTTCTTCCTTTTATATACATTTCACTCTTCTTCTTCTTCTTCTTCTTCTTCTTCTTCTTCTTCTTCTTCTTCTTCTTCTTCTTGCCATCTTTTCTATTTTTCTTCCTTTTATATACATTTCACTCTTCTTCTTCTTCTTCTTCTTCTTCTTCTTCTTCTTCTTCTTCTTCTTCTTCTTCTTCTTCTTCTTCTTCTTCTTCTTCTTCTTCTTCTTGCCATCTTTTCTATTTTTCTTCCTTTTATATACATTTCACTCTTCTTCTTCTTCTTCTTCTTCTTCTTCTTCTTCTTCTTCTTCTTCTTCTTTGTATTTCCATACATCTATTTACATACAAAATGTGAATTTCTAGATATTTTGATTTTAAGATTTAGATTTAAACGATTCAGCTGAACAACGCATTTAACGTACACTAAAATCAAACATATCAAAAAATTAACTTCCCTGTCTAATTGGCAACTAAATCATTTTGAAGCTATCTTTATTTTAATTTTAAAAGTGAATTTGAATCCACGAAATCTTCCTGAAAAGAATCTAAATATAATCATGGCCTGAGATTTCAACAGAAACCCAGTCGGTTTCAAAAGTGGTCACATAATTCAACAGTAGTAAACATAATAAAAAGTTGAAAGTTTATGGCTTCCTATTCGTGATGGTTCATACATTTTTATAGTCCTTATATTTTGGTGACAGGAAAAATCTTCGGAAAGAGTCATGTGTGACGGTTAAAAGGTTCCAGTTCTAGAGTTATGGGGAGTTTATTGTTATCCCTTCGTTGCCATTACTCCCAGGTCAACTCTAACCCGGAGTAGTAGTACGTCTTACGATTCCATTTATGAATCAAAGTGCTCAGTTTAAACTGATCATGAACTATATTAAAAAATAACTTTTAAAACATTTATATCGTAAATTTTATTTCTACATCGGTTTTTAAAACATTGGTCAATAACTTTGAAATATTTACCTGTTTAAAGTTATTCTAAACTTTATTCACAAATTGATTCTTAAAATATTGATATTGCAACTAAGTATGAACAGTTTACATGTATAAAATGTTTGTAAACTTAATTTTTTTACATTGGCTCTTAAAACATTGATATTGCAACGAAGTATGAAGTCTTTACAGATTTAAAATGATTCTGGACTTTATTAATACGTTGGCTCTTAAAACAGTGATATTGCAACGAAGTATGAAGTCTTTACAGATTTAAAATGATTCTGGACTTTATTAATACGTTGGCTCTTAAAACACTGATATTGCAACGAAGTATGAAGTCTTTACAGATTTAAAATGATTCTGGACTTTATTAATACATTGGCTCTTAAAACAGTGATATTGCAACGAAGTATGAAGTCTTTACAGATTTAAAATGATTCTGGACTTTATTAATACGTTGGCTCTTAAAACACTGATATTGCAACGAAGTATGAAGTCTTTACAGATTTAAAATGATTCTGGACTTTATTAATACGTTGGCTCTTAAAACATTGATATTGCAACGAAGTATGAAGTCTTTACAGATTTAAAATGATTCTGGACTTTATTAATACGTTGGCTCTTAAAACATTGATATTGCAACGAAGTATGAAGTCTTTACAGATTTAAAATGATTCTGGACTTTATTAATACGTTGGCTCTTAAAACATTGATATTGCAACGAAGTATGAAGTCTTTACAGATTTAAAATGATTCTGGACTTTATTAATACGTTGGCTCTTAAAACACTGATATTGCAACGAAGTATGAAGTCTTTACAGATTTAAAATGATTCTGGACTTTATTAATACGTTGGCTCTTAAAACACTGATATTGTAACGTGGTATGAAGTGTTTACCTGTTTAAAATGATTGTTAACGACATTGATACATTCGCTCTTAAAACATTGGTATTGCAACTAGGTATGAAGTGTTTACATATATAAAATCATTATAAACTTTATTTTTACTTTGGCTCTTAAAACAGTGATATTGCAACGAAGTATGAAGTCTTTACTGATTTAAAATGATTGTGGACTTTATTAATTCATTGGCTCTTAATACATCGATATTGCAACGAGGTATGAAGTGTTTACATATATAAGATGATTGTAAACTTTATTTTTACATTGGCTCTTAAAACATTGATACTGCGGTTTAAAATGAAATATTTACTTTTTAAAAATTATCCTGAAGATAAATTTTTGTGTCGTATGTAAATGGATATTAAAATTGTTAAACGTCCATTGTTTAATGGTTTGGTTAAGTTTAATGGCAAATCAATCCTTGAAGGTTATTTAATGCCATATTCTGTTTATATACACATATACATATATACATATGTACGTGTATATATATATATATATATATATATATATATATATATATATATATATATATATATATATATACGGAATATGGCATTAAATAGCACTCACGATTGCTTTATTTTAACAAGTTATTGCTCATTTATTTTCACCCAGTTAAATGGGTTCAAATATAGTGTATAATTAGATAATTCTATTTATCCAATAGATAGAACCCTAACAAGTAGAGAAAATGATTAAATATTTCTAATTAACCCATAGACGGGACGCTAACAGGAACGACTACTCTAGGCCAGAGTGGATATGGGAGTAATGGCGATGAAAAGGTACTCAGCATCCCTCTATAGCTCCAGGATTGGATCGTCACCATCAGATTGTTGAAAGTCATACCAGGACACTCATGGGTGGGGGGGAGCTTATCTCTCTTCAGAGATTGCTGTCGGTGTGTTTTATAGATCCAGGCGACTGTACCATATATAGTTCATATTAAAGGATTGATATATATATATATATATATATATATATATATATATTACAAATTTCGAAATTCCTTAGATTTCAGTTAGAAATAATATCTAATAACATTCGTATTTTTCATATAACGTTCAAATAGAAATAAAATTAAAAAAAAAACTCACGAAGAAAATTTATCTTTTATAAAAATTTGGTTGGGGTGTACATTTTATGGAAGATGCTCGATCTATTATAGTTAGTCTGGCTTATGGCTACTTATTTATAGGTAAAACACGTGATTATCTGACTAAAAGACGACAGATTTAGGACCCCCCAGACCACCGTAGAATCGACTCGCATAAAATTAAGAATACCGAAAGCAAACCAAATACTTTCTATCTTTTTCACTAGTCAACTTATGGTTTAGTTATCCTATCTTTTTATCATTGTATTTTTGAAATGCATGAAAGATTTTATTATGTTTAAAATCATTGCTGTATTAGATATAAACGACTATTACAGCAAATCCAAGTTGCAATTGAAACGTGAAAAACGAGGTAAAAGATGTCAGTATTTTTGGAATTTATCCTATTTACCCAACCCCTCCGCTCGGGCAGGATATGACACAAGGTCAATTTTTAAGCGGAGTTTAACAGGTTTTAATTCAGAGTTTTCCTTCTCCTAGACTAGTTGCCAAACCAAGGCTGAAGATATTTTTGGAATTTCTTACAGTGGTTTAAAACCAAAATTAGAGTAAAAATAGAATGCCTGAAAGGGTGCAATGAACCATAAACAAGTACTCTCTGATGAATTTAAAATAAATAAAGTAACTGTGGATCCACACTAGTCGGTAGCTCTCTGAAACTAGTAGACAAGTTCACCTAGTGTTGTATAGTCATGACCAACTATACAAACACATAATACATATACATCTACATATGTACGCGAAATCATAACGACGACACAATAAAGACGAGAGACACAGTTCTTAGAAAAATATACCTCTCACTTTATTTGAAAGGGTTGTGTGTGAGAGGGAGTTGGAGACCGAACAGAACTGCAACATATTGACCCCACTCTATTGGCCATAACCACGTTTCTTTCCCGTTCTCCTGGGCTGCTCAACCGGAGGCCTGGGGGCCCAGCCTCTCTGGGACATGTTCTTCAATCCAGCATCTTCTCTCCAACTCATCTGATCCCCAACTCGTCTGATCCCCAACTGATTAATCGGGGGCCTGAGGGCTCCCTCTGCTGGGCGCTGGCTTTCTCTACCGCACCTTGTCTCCAACTGATTGAATTTCTTGTGAACTGAGTTATATGATAGTTCAACGTCCACCTTCTTCTTGTGGACGTCGCAAATCGCACTCACTCAACCCGTCCACGGTCAAGGTTATATTCTGATATTCCTCGAGCGGATGCACCTGTTATTTATACAGGTGCATTTCCTATTTTGACAGCCCGGCCGGGTCATAGGTCAATATGCAACACTAGGAAGTAGAGTCTCATCAACCGAAAAAGACAGTGACACGCGGCTAACAAAGCCATGGACAGCAACGAAAGACTATCGGTCATATGGAAATCAGACCTGACTGATAAAATGAAACGCAGTTTCTTCCAAGCAGCGGTCGTGTCATACTGCTATATAGATGCACTACATGGACGCTAACTAAACGGATAGAGAAAAAGCTTGACGGCAACTACACAAGAATTCTGATCGAAGAAGGGACGAGCTCATCAGTGATGTTCTCCTATGGACCCCCTCATATGGCCGAGCAAAGGTAGGACGACCAGCTCGAACATACATACAGTGGCTCAGTGAGGATACGGTATGTAGCCCTGGGGACCTACCAGAAGCGATGAACGATAGGTAGGAGTGGTGAGAGAGGGTCAGGAATATCCGTGCTGGCGGCACAACATGATGATGAAGAAGACTTAATACATGCAAGGCAGGGGAAGGATCTTTTTAAAGACATACCTCAGAAGCCATGGGAAGCAGCATGGTGGACGTAAAGGTGGATGAACCCAACGACTGGTCTAGAGCATGCCTAATCAGGTGGTGGGTGGACGAATTCCACAGCCAGGATCAAATAGTTCGATCGAGTAACTACTGCTGCTCATCGATTTGGGTGGCTTTTATGGATGAGAATAAAACGCAGCCATCGAAAGATTACCAAAAGATTATACTCAAACCGCATCGACCTTCGTGCGGGTAAAAAAGGGGCACATCCTGCTGAGGTTGGAGCCCTGACCCCATTGTTCGAAAAATCAGCAACAGAGCTCAAACTAAAATAAATATTGTTATATAATTGCCGAGGGATTTCGGTTCATGCCTTTGAGTTTGGTTAGGCTGAGAACCTTTCGGCTCAGCACATGGGTTAGTTAGGTGCAACATTGAGGCAGGTGTTAACGCGGGTGCGCGCGGGCGGATGGAAGTGTCACTAAGATGTCATAATAGTCCGAGACGAAACGGGGTGACAGGGTGCAGGTGACGTCACGCACCGGAAGCGCACGGAGGTTTTGTGAGAATCTGAAGAAAGTTAACGAGTTGAGATTAGACACTGGACGAAGACGGTCGACTTTTGGAGCTCGTAGACGCGAGGCGAACTTGTGCCCTATGGGGGCCGCTGGAAATGGGGTCCAAATGAATAAGACAGCATAGAAGATTGTGCTGCTCCTCCTCACGTCGAAACCTTTAACTCAAAGTTAATAAAAAGGTTTCGTACCTGAGCAAGAAGTCGTTACGTGTTTTCGAATTTCGAGATTCCCATGTTCTATTGTTATGAACATTCGATGTCCATTTCACCCATTTCGCACATGGCATTAATTGTGAATATGTAACAATATTACTAAAATGCAAAGGCACGATACAAATAACGACATTCAAATTTAGAAATTTAAATAGAATAGGCCAACCAGTGGAGCCGACAGCTTCTGCGATAGTTCATAGCATAGACATAATATGCATAGAAAAACACTGATAAATTAATAGCAAAGATTTGAAATACCACGATACCGGCAATCGATGTAAGTTTGTCTTGGCATCTGCATGGAAAATCTCTGTCAACACCGTGATAAGAGGTGTAGGTATCCTTATAGGCCCTAAAACCTTAGATAGTATTAAGAAAATACAACCGAGGATGATGGTAGCAGCGTTGAATGGCAACCCCAGCGCAACAATCATCTCCTGCTAGAGCCCTACCAGAGTTAGTGAAAAAACGGACTTCATCGCCTTCTATAGCGAGCTATCCTCTCTCGTTCGTACAATTCCGAAACACAACGTTCTCAGCATCGGTGGAGACATGAATGCCCAAATTAGGTTAAAACATAAACAACAAATTCAACTTACACAACTCGTCAAACAGAAATGGGGAATATCTAACAGATTTCACGCTAGAAAATAGATTAACATCCCTTAATTTTAAATTTCAAAAGGGAAAGGGAAAACTGTAACCCTAACCCTAACCCTAAACTAAAAGTCCGCTCCCCGGATGGAGACACAGACAACTTCGTCATTGTAACTAGGAGACACATTAGCCCCATATCTGTTAATTATCTGCCTCGACTACGTGTTTAGAATGTCTATAGATTTAATGAAAGAAAACGGTTTCAAGTGGGCAAAGGAAAGAAGCAGAAGATAACCCGCGCAAACAATTACGGACGCAGACTACACTGCTGACAAAGCACCTCAAGCAAATTCACCCACCCAAGCCGAATCCCTCATACATAGTCTGGGACGAGCCTCCATAGGCCTCCATGTCAACACAGACAAAACAGAATACATGTGTGACAAAGGGGCGACATAACCACACTAAAGGGTGGTCCTTTGAAACTAGTGGACATGTTCCCTTACCTCGGAAGCAGCGTCACATCAACCGAGAATGACATCAACATGCGACTAGCTAAGGTATGGACAGCTATCGATAGGTATCGATCATATTGCAGTCACACCTGACCGATAAAATAAAACGCAGTTTTTTCCAAGCAGCGGTCGTGTCGATACTGGCATATGGATGCACCCCACGGAAACTAACTAAATGTATTGAGAAAAAGAATGCTGCAAGCTGTATTGAATAAGTCCTAGAGGCAACACCCTGCAAAACAGCAGGTATAGGGTCACCTTCCACCCATCAGGAAAACTATCAAAGTTGACGAACCAGATATGCGGGACACTGCTTGAGAAGTAAGGACGAACTCATAAGCGACATATTCCTGTTGACCCCTTCACATGGACGACCAAAAGTTGGACGACCAGCTTGAAACTATATACAACAGCTCTGTGCCGATACAGAATGTAGTCTAGAGGACCTCCCGGGAGCGATGGACGATAGTGACGGGTGGCAAGAGATAGGTCAGGGAGATCCGTGCTAGCAGCCTGACATGATGATGATCATTTATAAAAAAAAAATACAGGATTGTAAATTATTTGATGGACATTACTGTTCAGTGTCATCTTTATCAGAGTAATGTCTACACTTTTGGCCATGTTTGAATCCAGAGAGAAGAACCGGAAGTACACATCACTTTGTGTCTTTCAAGATTGGCTATCTGTAAAAGCTTTCCACTATTCTCCGGTTCGACATAGGTGATGCCGGAAGTCGAAACAGGAATTCATTTATAAACGTGACGTCATGTCTTTATTATCGTGACAACAAAGGCGGGACATTAAAAGAGATAAGAAGAAGAAAGATAAAAAGGAGAAGACAGTGAAGAAGAAAACAGAGAGAGAGAGAGAGAGAGAGAGAGAGAGAGAGGGGAATGAAAAACCCTACGAATTAAAAGACGTGGAAAAAGGAAAAAGAAAAAATTTAGAAAGAAAAGAGAAAAAGAAATTCTAATAATCTTTTTATAATATAGATCATGTCTATCGGTCAAAAAACTACGTTACTACCGATGTCAAAATTCCCTCAATTATTTGCTTGGCCAGTCGGTTGGGGCTGTAGAATACACGAAAAGCATCTCTGCAGAGGAGTAAGACTCCCTCAAGGAGTATTCTGGATGTGAAACTAAACAATCTGATGATGAGGCTCCAGTAATACTTAAGCTTTAGGGAATACGGAGCACCCCTTTATTGCCATCACTCCCAGGTCCACTCTGGGCTCGAGTGGTTGCACCTGATAGGGTTCTATCTATGGGTCAAATAGAACTAAACTATGTACTTATGTTGACTGAATTATTTGAAATTGAACATGTTTATATGTATAAAATACATTAAATAACCTACAATGGTTGATATGCCAAAAAAACCAACTAAACCAAATCATAGATTTTTAATGTATATGTATAAAGATGATTTGGTATTAAATAACCCACAGTGGTTGATATGCCATAAAACCCAACCAAACCAAATCATAGATTTTTAATGTATATGTATAAAGATGATTTGGTATTAAATAACCCACAGTGGTTGATATGCCATAAAACCCAACCAAACCAAATCATATATATTTAATATATATGTATAAAGAGGATTTAGCATTAACTAACTTATAATGGTTGATGGGCCATAAAACCCAACCAAACCAAATCATATATATCTAATATATACGTATAAAGTGGATTTGGCATTAAATAGCCTACAGTGGTTGATATGCCATCAAACCCAACCAAACCAAATCATATATATTCAATATATATGTATAAAGAGGATTTGGCATTAAATAACCTACAGTGGTTGATATGCCATGAAACCAAACCAAACTAAATCTACTCAGTTGCAATACATTCTCTATTATTGTAGACATTTTCAAATATTAAGAAAAATGCTATGTATTTTTTATACTGTTAGCTCTACATACAAAATATTTGTCTCTGCCTCCCACTAGACAGGACTAGGGAAATGATCCGAAGGTCGGCTTATAGTGGAGGTTAGGAAGGTCGGGCATGAGCCGAAGCTTGAGCCCTGCTGGTCTATGCTGGTTGTCGGCCCACTTGGTGCAATGAAAGCCGATGAGCCTTGCGAGATGTGGAGCATAACATGATTCTGGCACGGCTGCATCATCATAACTTAAACTGGACCACGGGGTCCAGTGCTATACAAAGGTGTCAATATTGCAGCTCGTCAACCCAAATGTGGCCCAGCCGAAGCCGGGAGGCTTTCGTCCACGAGTCAACTCTACAACTTACTACCCAGTCGGCTGGGGCTGTAGAATACACCAACTACTTCTCTGCAGAGGGGTAAGACTCCGCCAACGTGTGTCCTGTTATGACACTAAACAATCTGATAGTGAGGTTCCAGTAATGCTGGAACTTTGGGGAATGCGGAGTACCCCTTCATTGCCATTGCTCCCAGTTCCACACTGGCCCGGAGTGGTAGCACCTGATAAGTATCCTATCAATGGTTTAAATAGAATTAACCGTGGTTTCTTAACATTACCGTTTTTTTTTGCATTTAAACTGCATATTTGTGCCAAAATGAATTGCTTAAAATGGATCCGTTTTGACATATGAAATGCGTACTTGTGCTGGACTGAATTGTTCGAAATGGAACTGTTTTGACCACTAAACTGTGTACCAGTGCTCGACTGAATTATCTGATGTAAAACTATTTTGAAATTTAACTCTGCGTATTGCCCAGTCGACTGGGGCTGTAGAATACACTGACTGCACCTATGCAGACCCCACAAGTGTCCTGGATATGACATTAAACACTCTGATAGTGAGTTTCCCGTAATGCTGGGGCTTTGAGGAATGCGTAGTACCCATTAATTGCCATTGCTCCCAGGTCCACTGTGGCTCGGAATGGTAGCACCTGATAGGGCACTATCTAGGAGTTAAGTAGAACTAACTGCATACTTATACTAAACTGAATTATTTGAATCAGAACTGTTTGACTAAACTGAATTGCTTGAAATAGAAATGTTTTGAAAATTAAACTCTACTTTCATTTAAACTGCGTGCTTATGCTAAACTGAATTGTTGAAATGGAAGTGTTTTTGGCATTGAAACTGTACTTACACTAAACTGAATTGTTTAATATAGAACTGTTTGGACATTTAACTGTGTGTAAACAAAATCTGTACTCATACTAAACTGAATTAGCTGAATTAGAACTGTTTGACTAAACTGAATTGCTTGAAATAGAAATGTTTTGATAATTAAACTCTACTTTCATTTAAACTGCGTGCTTATGCTAAACTGAATTATTTCAAATAGAACTGGGTTTTTTTTTTTACATTGAAACTGTATTTACACTAAACTGAATTATTTAACATAGAACTATTTTGACATTAAACAAAATCTGTACTTATACTAAACTGAATTAGCTGAAGTAGAACTGTTTTAATAGCAAAGGTACGAATAATTTCATGCTGAAATTAATTAAAATAGAATAACATTTTTAGAATCTGTTTTTTACTTTATTTGTTTATTTGTTTGTTTGGGTTTTATGGCATGTCAACCATTGTAGGATATTAAATGCCAAATTCATTCTTATACAATTAAACAGTTCTATTTCAAACAATTCAGTTTAGCATAAGTACATAGTTTAATCGTCAAAAACATTTCTATCTCAGGCTATTCCGTTTAGTTAAACAGTTCTAGTTCAAACAATTCAGTTTAGTATAAGTATATTTTTTTGTTTAATCTCAGTAAAATGTCAAAACAGTTCTATTTCAAACAATTCAGTTAAGCTTACAAAAACAGTTCCATTACAAACAATTCAGTTTAGTATAAGTATAGTTTTTGTTTACTCACAGTTAAATATCAAAACATTTCTATTTCAAAGATTTTGGTTTCGCGTAAATACAGTTTCAATGTCAAAAACAGTTCCATTTCAAACAAATCAGTTTAGAAAAAGTACGTAATTTTAAATGTGAAAACAGTTATATTTCGAGAAATTCAGTTTAGCATATGTATGTACTTTAAGTATCAAAATAGTTCTATTTCAAGCAATTCAGATTAGCAGAAGTATGCAGTTTAGTTCTATTTGACCCATAGATAGGACCCTGTCAGGTGCTAGCACTTTGGGCCAGAGTGGATCTGGATAGCAATAAGTGGGTGCTCTGCATTCCCAAAAGCTCCAGGATTCCCCAAAGCTCAAGAATTACTGCAATCTCACCATCAGATTGTTTAGTGTTGTGGGAGTCTTACCCCTTTGCAGAGATGCAGTCGGTATATTCTACTGCCCCATCCAACAGCGCAATTTACGTTTGTTATTTTTTCTAATTTAAAAGATTGTTTTATTTCATTGTGCCAGGGGGGGTATATTTGCTAATAATAATAAAAATAGTAAACTATTAACCGCATACCTGTTTATCATCTTCCTAGACTACGTGTTTAAAACGTCCATAGATTTAATGAAAGAAAACGGTTTCAATCTGGCAAATGAAAGAAGCAGAAGATAACCCTCACAAACAATTACGGACGCTGACTATGCTGCTAACATTGCGCTTCTGGCAAATACACCCACTCAAACCGAATCCCTGCTATAACATCAGGAACGAGCAACAGGTGGCATAGACCTCCACGTCAACACGATCAAAACAGAATACTTTTATCAAAAGGGGTGACATCTCCACACTAAAGGGCGGGCCTTTGAAACCCCGGAAGTAGTGTCTCATCAACCGAGAATGACATCAACACACGACTAGCAAAGGCATGGACAGTTATCAATAGGCTATCGGTCATATGAAAGTCACACCTGACTGATAAAATAAAAAGCAGTTTTTTTCAAGCTGCGGTCGTATCAATACTGCCATATGGATGCACCACATGGACGCTAACTCAACGTATGGAGTAAAAAACGTAACGGCAATTACACAAGAATGCTGCAAGCTGTATTGAATAGGTCCAGGAAGCAACACTCCACAACAAGCAGCTATACGGCCAGCTATCACTATCAAAGTTAGACGAACCAGACATGCAGGACACTGCTCGAGAAGTAAGTACGAACTCAGAAGCGACATAGTCCTGTGGACGTCTTCACATGGATGAACAAAGGCAAGACGACCAGCTAGAACTTAGATACAAAATCTCGGATCCTATACAGGATATAGCCTGAACGACCTCCCGAGGGCGATGGACGATAGAGACGGGTGGCGAGAGGGTGTCGGGGAGATCTATGCCGGCAGCGCGACATGATGATGATTATGATGGAACATGAACGTGACAGTAATACTATTTGTTATTGTTGCACCTGGAACGTTTGGTTGAAAGATTGGGAGACTATAAAAAACAACAACAAAGGACAGGTAGAGTCCATACATTCTACGGAATAAGCAAGGTCGGCTAGAATATCGATATAGGTCCTGAAAACTTGAGGAGACTTGCTGTCACTCAGACCCCCAATGAAAGCCTATCAGGTAATCCCAGTGAAAAGAAAAAAAAAAACACTTAAGAAGTAACAATAAGAATGATAATACTAATATAACATAATTAAGCATGGTAATTAATTATATTAGTTAATCATCTTATTCGTAGTAATAAATTGTAGTTGGCAAAAATCTTAGAGTCGAAGTGTTAGTTACATGCGAAAAGTCAAATGATGCACATATCGCAAAAAGGAGTTGTCAGTTTGTGTTGAAATCCGTGGCGAACAGGATGCTTAGAATAGACATATTTTGAATACAATGACAGCTAATTTAACACGAGGAAAGTTTTTAATGACACGTGTCCTTATCATCATTAGTTGAGGAGAATAATTAAGATATTATATAAAGAGAAAGTTAGTTCAGAGTCGGAGCCAGTCGGTTGGGTTCAGATTCCGCCCCCCTGAGGGTGAAGGGACGAGCGGGGTGAAGAAATGGAAGGCGATGATTGATCGTTTGTCTACTACCAGTGAATCTCACTGTGTTTCTATGTGATGCAAGTAATTCTTTCAATCTATCTTTCACTTGCGTTTCGATAACTGCCGCTATGAAACGTTATACTCTGCTAATATACAACGGATACGCCCTGTATTATAAGAAATTTAAGATAAGCGGCAGAATAGAGGATTTTTCCGCGCAAGCGATGCACAGGGTGAAAATCAAAGAAAACAAAAAGAGTGACAAGTACTTCGATCTTGCCCGAGAATTAAGAAAGCAAGAGAAAATGAAGGTAATGGTGAGACTAGAACAAACCCGAAAGATTTGGAAAGGAGACTAGAAAAGTTGAAAATCGGAGGATGAATCGAAAACAGCCAAACTACAGCATTGTTGATATCGGCCAGAATACTGAGAAGAGTCCTGGGGACTCGAGGAGACTTGCTGTCACTTGGAGTTCAATAAAAGACCATCAACTAACACTGGTGTGAAAAACTCCCAAGTAATAATAATGATAATAATAATAATGTTGCTAATGGTCAGAATCCTGGGAAGAGTCCTGGAGACTTGAGGAGACCCGTTGCCACTCGGAATTCAGTGAAAGGCCATCAGCTAACGCTGGCGTGAAAAAATTGCAAGGATTAATAATAATAATAATAATAATAATAATAAAGAAGAGAAAGAACGGAAGGAAGAGAACTGTCCACTAAGGGGAAAAAATCAAAGAATGTGCAGTGAAAGATAATCACTACGACCAGGGAATAAAATAATTATCAATTCATAATTACATTGTTCCAAGAAAGTATTCATATCCAAAAGATTTGGGGAGGGGTACTGAAGAGTTATAAATCGATGGAAGAGCCGAGACCATTCAAACTAAAGCATTGTTAAGACCGGCTAGGATACTGAGGAGAGTCTTGAAGACCTGTGGAGACTTGCTGTCACTCACTCCAGTGAAAGATCATCTTCTATCGCTGGTGTGAATAACGCATAAGAAGTTATAATAAAAATGAGAAGAAGAAGACGACTGTGTCTCAGTGAAAGGGAAGAACCCGCAAACGAGTGTCTTTGATGCGACCCTAAACTATCTGATGATAAGGTTCCAATTCTGGAGTTTTGGGGAATGTAGAGTACCCCTTCGTTGCCATTTTTCCCAGGTCCACTCTGCAAAGAGTGATTGCACTTGATAGGCACCTTTCTGATAATCAAATGACTTATGCTAAATTGAATTGTTTGAAATAGAACTGTTTGATCATTTAACTGTGAGTAAACGAATGACAGATGCTTAATTGAACTGTTTGTTATACATGGCATTATTTGAAACGATTTAACGGTGCGCAAAAGAATGAGCTTAGGCTCGTTTAAAATGTTATTGACAAAATGTATAAAATACATTAAATAACCTACATTAAACAACCTACAGAGGTTGATATGCCAAAAAAAAACCCAACTAAACCAAATCATAGATTTTTAATGTATATGTATAAAGAGGATTTGGCATTAAATAACCTACAGTGGTTGATATTAAACAAATTAGTGGTATAAAACTGGAGATTATCGGTTAATAACAAAAATTTACATTATATATATATATATATATATATATATATATATATATATATATATTGTAAACGCCTTAGTTTGTGGATAACATTTTTAAACGAGCCAGCACTCATAGCTTTACTTCGAGTTAAATGGTTTCAAGTATTCCCATCTAACCCGAATAATTCTATTTAGTGTTAATCATTTGTTTGCACTTACTTGAATGGATTAAAGATTGCTAACACTGACAATTTTCTTTAACTTACACACGTTTAAATAGTTTCAAGTATTGCTATGTAATACTAACAATTCAATTGAACAATAATGATTTTTTAGACACAGTAAAATGGTAAAACAGTTCTATTTTAACTATAGATGGGACCCTAACAGGTACTACCACTCCGGGCCAGAGCCAGGGGTACTTCACATTTACCATCCAGGATACTCGTTGATGGCAAAACTCTGAAATCAAACCAGCTTTACTTCACTAGAAAATTGACCATGTCTCACACCCTCCTTTTGGTTTGGGTAAATACACCACCCATGTATATATATGTATATATATGCGTGTGTGTGTATATATATATTAATTTTGGTTTCTTCGTTAATTGCATAAAAATCGTCGTGGGTTATCTAATGCCAAATCCATCCGAATAGAAGAACGGCAGTGATAACTATTTACCCCTAGCTGGAAGGATAAGGGGGTTTATATCTTTACCAAAGGGTATAAATCTGAAATTAATCGTACTTGTGCGACTGGAGTTCAAACTCGCTGACTTTGAGGCCCAAGTCGAGCAATAACTGTCACGTTACTCCTTTCCCTGGATTGCTCCACACCATGTTGGGAAATGCTTTGGGTTTTATTACGCTACAGAACACCTGAATCTTTAAATTCTTGTAGGATTGACTTAGCCTTAAAAGACAAGGTTAAACAAGGCTTTAAAGATTGCACTGCGCCAAACTCCTCAACATAACTGACTTGAATAATAATGAATTTGACGCCACAAATTCAAAATCTAGACTTAGCTGTTTGAACAAACCAACCAACCAACCAACCAACCAACCGCTGATTCACTGACTACAAAACGCTCACTGCAACTAGCATGAGTCAAAAGTTTTACAAAATTTTGGTAAACTGAGATACGATTCTGTTACTCCGAATACATTTGCCGAGGTTGTGAACGTGACGAACCACATTGGACTGATTGTGATATACGAGGCTCACATGATACTCCCCAAGTGCTACTAATGGAATTGCATTTATTGTTTGGAGTGCGGACTTGAGCGGACTTGATATACACGCTTTTAGGCCAACCTGATTTTGCCAAAACGTTGCAACCCTTTCCCACAAGAAATTATTTTGGTTCCTTCACCTACGATCGAAACTATAAAGCATAAATTTCCAAAGCAGTCTTAGCCCAGTGTGTTGCAGCTGCAGAATGCACAGACTGCATCTTTGCAAAGGGCTAAGACTCCACAAAGAGTGTCCTGGTATATGACTCTAAACAATTTGATGGGGAAGCTTCAGTAATGATAGAGCCTTGAGGAATGCTGACTACCCCAGTCTTTATCCCTCTTGGCTATGGGTTAAATAGTGTTGGGCATCACCCACCTTTTTCCACACAATGAACTAGTCCATCTGCCATAGATAACAGTAGCTACTAATACCAGGGCAGACTAGAAGGTGAAGAGCAGCTTCTTATAGGAATAGTATTAGAGCGTTGGAGACTGGAGACATCACTAGATCACCTTACTTGCTACCGTAATAACGGAACCCAATACTATCGTTGGACTATATCTTTATTCTGTATTCACTAATCCTATGTTCTTGTCTACTAATAGTCTCTCTATTGTACATACTTTTTCCTGAGAACATATCTCTATTTCCTCTCATATCGTGGTTTGTCCTTAGCCAATACTATCGTTGGACTATATCTTTATTCTGTATTCACTAATCCTATGTTCTTGTCTACTAATAGTCTCTCTATTGTATATACTTTTTCCTGAGAACATATCTCTATTTCCTCTCATATCGTTGTTTGTCCTTAGCCAATACTATCGTTGGACTATATCTTTATTCTGTATTCACTAATCCGATGTTCTTGTCTACTAATAATCTCTCTATTGTATATACTTTTTCCTGAGAATATATCTCTATTTCCTCTCATATCGTGGTTTGTCCTTTATTTAATATTACAAGCATTCACTAATCCTATGTTCTTGTCTACTAACAGTCTCTCTATTGTATATACTTTTTCCTGAGAATATATCTCTATTTCCTCTCATATCGTGGTTTGTCCTTTATTTAATATTACAAGGGTTCATTAACCAGAACGCAACAAATAGTATCACTGATGTTCTTCTACAAGGATGGCTTCGGCATGAAATAATCCACAAGGCGTTAAATGCTATTAAACAACAACAAAAAAAAACAGGAATCAGTCTTTATCCCCCCACCAGCTATGAGTTGAATAAAGTAAAGTTGTCTCCCTTTAGTCGAGGGTGACCCGAAGGCTCCCTTTTCGATAGCTACTACACTAAAGTGTTGGGGGGGGTGTTACTCCTTTCCCTGGATTGCTCCACTTTACCCTTATAATTCTGAGTGTTAAGCAGGGAGGCATCAAGTACCATTTCTTGAGTCTTTGGTATGGCTCAACTTGGGATTGAACCCTGGTCTCCCGGGCCATTGGCAAACGATCTAACCATCATGAGTACAACGAATGTTCTTGTACTAGGATAGCTTTGGCATTAAATTCCCCACGAAGTTTGATGTACCATTAAACCAGGCAACCAAATCAAAACTAGCACATGACAAAACTTTGCATTCACCTGTTTAATGCTGTTCTTCCCCTAGCTATGGGTTCTTAGTAGGATAGGCTGTGTTCTTTAATGTTGATTAAGCAATATACCTAGGAAAAGGAAAACTTTGAATTCACACAAGCTTTACTTTACTTAAAAATAAACCAAGTGTCACGCTTTGACCATAAGTTATATATATATATATATATATATATATACATATTTTCCAACTCCTCTGCTCGGGCAGGATATGACACAAGGTCAATTTTTAAGCCTTGTTTTACAGGTTTGAATTCAGAGTTTTCCTTCTCTTAGACTAGTTGCCTCACCAAGGCTGAAGAATCAGTCTACCCAACATAGCTGGTGGGAGAATAATTGGATTCATACCTTTCGTAAGGGTATTAGTGCTATGTTAAATGCAATGAACCTCGTTCAGGATTAGAACATGTATCGCCGTGTCCGCTTCCTACGACGATAGCCATTACATCAGGGGCACCTCCTTACACCACGGGCACCTCCAACACACATGGTCACAAACATATATATATATATATATATATTGTGTGTGAGAGTGTGTGTGTTTGTGTGTGGAGGTGTTGATGGTGTAATGATTAACGTCGTAAGAAATGGACAGTGCGATCTGAGTTCAAATCCTGGACGAGACTATTTACATTTCAAATAGCGCTAATAGAATTGAGAAATGTATGAATCAAACTATTCTCCCTCTAGTTAAATAGATAAATTGTAGGATAGACTTAGCACTTTCAGCTTGATATGGAAACCAATCCACGAGAAGGAAAACCTGTTGAATTCGATAAGAAAAGAGTCATTCTCGCATCCTAGTCGTGCGAAGGTGTATGTGTATGCATATATATGTGTGTATGCATATATATATATATATATATATATGTGTGTGTGTGTGTGTACGTGAGTATAAGGTCGTGCTGGTAGAGTTCCTTGATTCTCTTTCACCATCCTTCTTTAACCTTTGTTCTTGACAGGTTCTCTTGACTGCGTCCAGTGTTCGTACAGGTCGGATAACCCTGGCACATCCCTATGAAGTGCTCCATAAAAGAACCTCACTTATAAGTTTTGCCCTGTCGGTTGGGGGAGCAGAGGTATAAGACTCCCCTAACGAGTATCCTGGATATGATACGAAACAATTTGACGGTGAGGCGCCAGTAATGCCGGTGCTTTGAAGAATGCGGAGTACCCCTTCTTTGCTATCGCTCCGAGGTCAATTATGACTCGGAGTGCGAGCACCTGATAGGGTCTTGTCTATGGGCAAATAGAACTAAACTGTAATTATGCTAAACTGAATTGCTTGAAATAGAACTGCTTATTTGTAAAAAAAATTGATTCGGCGTTAAATAACCTACAATGGTTGATATGCCATGAATTCCAACCAACCAAGTCATATATATTTAATATATATGTAGAAAAAGGATTTGGCATTAAATAACCTTCAGTGGTTGGTATGGCATAAAATCCAACCAAACCAAATCATATATATTTAATATATATGTATAAAAGGATTTGGCATTAAATAACCTACAATGGTTGATATGCCATAAAACCAAACCAATCAATCACTTACAAATCATCTATGTATAATAAATTAACTGTGTGCAACTAAATGAGCCCTGGTTCGTTTTAAAATGTTATCTACAAACTATTTGTTTT